>BLKR01000881.1:0-384842 GCA_011170035.1 Teleogryllus occipitalis | reverse complement strand
TGTTAAGGGCGTGTGTTGAGACAGGGCTGCCCTGAACGGAAGCCGTAGCGCTTGAGGCGCTATAGTCCCCACCTGGCGGTTCTCGCTGCCGCACCTGGGACCCATCCTAGCAAAATCTAGGCAAAATAAGAACTATAATATTATTGTTATCCCTTCAGTATATTGAAATATGTTATTACTAATAAACGTAAACCAATTTCCGAATTTATAAATAATTTGGGCGCCAAGAAAAGGTTACACTTGAATTCCTGAGTATCTATTACTATCTTCGGATATATTATAAATAAATGTAAATCCCGCTAGCTCGGTCGACGGGTTCTTATGAAATAATTGTTGCTACTTACTCCGCAACTCAATCTGCCATCCATACGGAGTGTCGAGGAATCTGAAAATAATTCTAAAACGTCTACTCTAGGATTGCACATAATGGCAAATGAGAATTAGCTTTCTTTCAGACTATGAATTATAATTTATTATGCATGCCAAAGTTATCATCTATTATTACAATTTATCGTTAGGTCATGACCATTTTTCTCGTTATTGCAATAACAGAGTTATAGAACATTTTATCCTTTCTTGCCTCTTCGCGCGCACGTCGCTCGATGTCGTCACGTAGAGCAGACCAATCTTCCTTCTTGTTGAAGTCCACGATGATCAGCGACCAAGTCGAACTTCCTCCAACAACTTCACAAACAGGTGCCTATACTCTTCGTCTTGCGCCTCAGGTGGGCACCTATTTTAAACTGATTACTTTTTCCAAGTCGGAATAAGATCCCTCTAATATTATTTTCTATTACCTAACGTGGCAATTCACAATTCACTGGTAAAATTCCAAAGTCAAGTCTTGTAACTTCACCGCGAAAATATTCTAAGTTCATTTTCCAGTTCACTCATGAAAATATTACAAGTCCGAGTTTGCAATGGTACAACACGTACATTTTACAAGTTCCCGTTGCACACCTAATGCGGAAATATTCTGAGTTCAAGTTTAATGTTCACTCTCACGAAATATCACAAGTCCCGATTTGATAATTAACCTCAAGAAAAAACGAGCAAGCGATCCGCTCACCATCACGACACGAGTCGGAATGCCCTAATTCCCAATCTGGTCTACCCTTCAAAGTTCACTGTGTTTTTCTCTCTACTGTTTTTTTTCGCGTTGCTACGGTACACCTAGCGTGTTTACTTGACAGCTCTCCCAGTTACTAGGGTGCCCTCCCGCACGAATTTGCGTTGCTACGGTGCCATCTGCGTATCTGCACCATAGAAACCCACGTCTTTTGCAATATCTACAACATTTCGACCTTTATTTGCCGAAATAAAATGTTCGTAATTTTTGGTATGTCACAATATAATGCTACTAACACTGCTCAATATTACTAGTATTGGGTGTAGGTGTTCTCCTAGCGCCTATAGATCTTTATAAGGCTCTTCAGAAGATTATTTTGTGACTGAAAAATATGCACGTGTTTTTGGTTATGAAATGTTATATATCTGTTATAAGTAGGGGGTGGATTTTGTTGACTGAAAACGTCGCCAAAAATGATCAATAAAATGCTTTAAAATGCCATAAAACCAAAGAAAAATGACGCAAAAAACTTATCAAAACCAGTTCGGATGAACAACTCTTGCTGTTGGATACTTTACTGATGTAATCGAGGCTTCTTCCATTTGTTCGAGTGAACTCAGATTGCAAACTTTTGGTTTGGACTATTCTCTACCAGGAAATCTCTGTCTTGAGTATTCCCGAAATCGACCGAACCGGCAATAGCGCTGATATACGTCACAAGGATTACATACAACGGCTGTCAAAACAATTTCTGAGCGAACAAATCGAATAGGCGACAGTAATTCTGTGAAGAGCATCTCGTAAATATTTGAAGTAAATATCATTAAAATGATATTAAAATCGTTTAAATCAGCAAAAAAGGCATTCAAAATTACGGGAAAAGGTAAAAAATGACTTAGTCGAAATCGACAAAAAATGCAAAATAATGACTTATAAAAATGGGTCACTTCCTTTTTTCATAACATAAAATGAATTTCCATACTAGATGGTATTATTCTAAAGTGAAAGGAAAAAATTACATTTCATTAAAATCCACCCCCTAGTTCTAAGTTTCTACTGTAGACCGTAAAATAGTGCCACATTGGTTGGGGCGTCGAAGCAAAAGGAGCATAGAAAATAACTGTTTTCTGAACGAAAAAGATTGATTTTAGATTACAAAATCTCTTTATTTACGCAAATTTTAGATTCAGAATACATTACAAAATATTATATACATCACATGCATATAGACAATGAAGTGAAAATATGTATTTCCAAATATTTTTAAAGCGATTAACTACTTCGAAACTGACTCGGTGGACAGCACTTACGTGTACGCGAATCTCCTTTAAACATCGCCTCTACTACGTCTCCGAAGTTTTCTATTCTCATAGAAATATAAACAATGTACTGAACAAAATGACACTATGTTAACGTGGTTTCAACATAATAAAGTACAAGACTGATTCAGTATTCTGAGCTATTTAATCGCATGGCTTTCTGCTTTTTGCTTCTTTGTTAATAAACACTCAGCAATGTTACAACATTTGCCCGCCAGAAATACCAAATACCGCCACAGCCAACGTCTTACCCTTTGAATGAAGGCTCCAGAGCAAAGTGGCGCGCAGACTTGCGACCCCTTTCACAGACTTTTTTCACAATAATAAACATTTCAATTTCTTATCTACCAAAACTGAATTGATAACTTTAGGGGCAGAATTGCAATCAATATGTTGAAAAAGAATACTGTCTTCCTAATTAATAATCGACAAATAATCGTCCAAAATAAGCAACTCCAGTTTGATTCTTAGTTCATCAAGAGTACTGAAAGATATTTTATTTAATCTTGCAATGTTTTCTTTTCCCCTTTCTTCAAATTAGCAAGCTGATACTCGTTTTCAAACCGCAATTTATTTCCTTGAGGACTTTCTCTGTAGGAAGTGCTTGGGCCATTCAAGTAAGCAGGACAATTAGGCGACAAAGAAGGATTAACTCCACGAGACAGTCGAGTATGTTTTAAAGGAAGACGGATTTTACCTCATTATCACCAAAGAACACTGAATTCTTCCAGTTTCCCACGTTCGCAAATTCACTTCACAAAGTTGAAAGTAAATAATGAACTTAGCAACCTACACTTTACGCTTTTTATCATAACTCCCTCACTTGGGGACACAGCCCTTATTCACCATGATTCTCACTACTATCAACAACAGACCACATCTACCTAACCACAACTCGAATGCTATACATTCTACTCAACGTATTAACCGCGCAGCTCTTCTTGAACGATGGGTTGGAGAAATGCTGGTAGAGTGGGGGTATTAGTTACGACATCGGCCACTAGATGTTATGAAGCAATGCCAATCCTTGGAATATCCTTCGCAACTTTCTCATACTGGAGCTGGTCATACCGTCGCTAATTTTTCAATAAATAGAGTTCTAATTTTCCCAGATGTTCGAGGTATGTCCTGTGATGGATCTGGATCTGCTTTGGCCATTTCTTTAGATATTGTTTAGAAAAATACGACCAGGAGTTCTCGGTTTCAACAGTAAATATGTATTCTTACGTCTCAATTAAGATGTGGTTGGAATGTTGTCGTCAGTGCTTGCTGCGAGCTTTGGTCTTCAACTGTGTATTGCTCTAGAGAGGGGGAAGCAAGGTCATCGTTCAAGAAATGTTGCGCGGGTAATACACAATGGGATCGCCTCAATTCGAACAAGTCGGCCTTCTCTAGCCGCCATATTGGCTTTGAAAAACTCCAATGAGCAGGCCTTGTACCTAGGTGGTGTTGATCAAGCACTAGTCGTTTTCTCTGCCACCTGCACTCGGAAAGGATGCGGCCCCACTTCCCATACGGCTTAAAGTGAAGGAAGCACCTCCGCGCCACTGAGAGCTATGGTTTTTTGCGAAGCAGGAAATATTCTCAGAAGTCCGGGAATGAACTTTTAACCTCCCAGCGCTAGCCATAATGTGATATTGGTTTGAAGTGACAAAGTTCGGTTTCTCCGCAACTCTCACCAATTCAAAGTTCTCTAATCGGCTGAGATGAGCTAGAAATGGCAAAAAAATCTGTTTTTAAAAAATTGTTTGGTATCTTTTCCGATAATTTTGTACGTGGTAATATCGTTAAAGTGCATCGTTATCTTAAACCTTGTCTAAATTGAATATTGATTACAAAATTAAGATGACAGAGTGCTTTAAGTAAGGAAATACTTTAAAGTAATATTTACATATTATGTATATTAGATTTTACATCGATGATCTATGAAATTAAATGGAATAGGAAACCACGATATCCTTAATTTTTTATTTCCTTCTTAACATTCGATAAACATTATTATTAACATATCACTTATACGAGACCAAATAATAAAATACACTGATATTTCATTTAAGTACTCTAACTAAAAATCGAAACAGGATGGGAAAATCCTGTATTTCTCGTATTTAAAACATTGATGTTTTTGCCGATGTTTTTATCGATATCGAAAACCTTTTGGTGATATATCGAAATATCGATGAATCGATGTTCTGATCAAATTTGCCATCGCTACGATGAGCTCTGCGAGGCGTGGGAGGGGAGAGGCAGGAAGGGAACTTGCGCCTCACTTGATTTTGGCTTCCTCGGCGCGCAGTCGCTCCTCTCAGCCCACGCGGGTCCCACGCCAAGCGCTCTGTCGTCCGCTGTTAAGGCCGCTCCAAAAGCCCGGGAACGCGAACGCGAACGGGAACGTAAAGAAAGTTAAAAGATGGACATTTCAGGCAGGCGTTCACAACTCGACGGGGACAGGAAGGTTGGTCAACATTTATCTCAGCCCGGGAACGCGAAGCCTCTCGACCAAAGAAAGTGCAGCGAAGCTCTCCAGCTGATCGAGCGCGCGAACTGCGCGCGACAGGTGACACTGGCCTAAAGCGGAATTGAGTGTATAACGATAGATAGATAGATAGATAGATTTATTAAAGTTCGCTTTGAGCTAATGCTCGGTGGCAAACATGATTACAACTAGATATACGACAATTACAAAACTATTACGAATATTTACAAATATAATTACAATTAGAATTAGAGATTGATTTTGAGTCATCTGTAAGTTGATTTATAAGCTTTTATAACACTTCACTTCACTTCACTTCACTTCACTTCACTTCACTTCACTTCACTTCACTTCACTTCACTTCACTTCACTTCACTTCACTTCACTTCACTGCGCTGCACTACACTGCACTCCCCTCCCCTCCCATGCCCCCCACCACACTACACTACACTTCACTTCACTGAATAAGGGACATGATCATATTATTAATAATAATAATATTAATAATAATAATGATTATAGAAATATAACTAATAATAACAATAACTTAAAAGTTACATCAAAACAAGTAAGTGTTAATAATTATGATATCAATAATAATAATAATAATAATAATAATAATAATAATAACAATAGTAATAATAATGATAAAAGTCTCAGTATGATGACCTACATAGAATTAAGAATATTTTTAAATTTCACTGCATTAGAAGGAAGAGTCTCTAGTGCTTTTGCAGGTAGTTTGTTCCAATCTACAATAGTGCGATTCACAAAGGAGAACTTGCCTACATCATTTCTTTGCTTTCTACATCGTATTTTCCAGGGATGGTCTCCTCTGCTTTTATAATCAGGTTTCTGTAATATTTTACTGAGGTCTGCCCATGCTGAGTCCCCTTTGTATATCTTGTACATAACGCATAAACGCGCCCGTTCCCGTCTCTTAGATAAGGGTTCCCATTTATCTCGTCCATCAACGCGTCCATGATTTACAAACTTTTCGGCCCGTTTTTGAATTTTATCTAACGCCTCGATTTGCCCTTTTCTGTACGGGTCCCAGCAGGCCGCTCCGTACTCTAAAATAGGACGAACAAGTGTAGAATATGCCAAGGATCGGGCATTCGAACTACTGTTTTTTAGAATGCGCATTACGAAGTGCAGCGCCTTCCACGATTTTTTCGCCGTATTGTTAATATGATCCGACCAACCCAAGTCGCTACGCAGGACCAAACCCAAATACTTACAGTTTTTTACACGCGGTATATCGTTAGTTCCTAACTTGTAATTACATATTACACAACGATATTAACAACATACATATACATAACATATTAACAACGATATTGAGGTTAGAGAGACTTTTTTACGTACGAATGGAAACGTTTCTCAGTAAACACGACGCGCCTTCAGATTGCCAACATGGATTTAGAAAATCAAAATCAACGGAAACAGCTATATTTTCTCTTCTTAAAGATGTCGCCTCATCATTGGATCAAAACGAGGCACCTATTGGATTATTTTTAGATCTCCCAAAAGCTTTTGACGTCATTCATCATGACATTTTACTTTCAAAATTACCTTCACATGGGATCCGTGGTATTGCTCTAGATTGGTTATGTTCGTACCTTAAACAACGATCTCAGAGAGTTGAAATACCTTACTGGAATGATGGAACATTACGTACGCACCTTTCCGACTCTTTGCCCATTGCACGTGGAGTTCCTCAAGGATCGATTTTAGGCCCTATTCTGTTCCTACTTTACGTAAACGATATGCCCTCGACGATTCGAAACGGAAGAACGGTTCTCTTTGCAGATGATACGAACATCCTTTGCAATAAAGAAACCGTAAATAGTACAATATCAGATGTTTCAAATTGGTTCCGAAATAACAAATTAATAGTAAACGAAAAGAAAACGGTTTTAATGCAGTTTTCCATTTCAAATAAACAATTCTCTGCTTCATTGAAAATGAACTGTGTACCATTGAATGATGTTAAGGCAACAAAATTTTTAGGTCTCTCAATTCAGTCAAACCTGAAATGGAACGTCCATTTAAATGAATTGAACACAAAATTAAGTTCATTATGCTACGCGTTCAGAATTCTTGCAAATTCAGTCAGCCTTCATAGTACTCGTGTATATTTCGCGAATGTTCATTCCCGCCTGATATATGGCATAATATTCTGGGGAAATACATCTTATAGCTCCCAGACGTTTAGATTACAAAAACGAATCGTACGAATAATAACCAAATCCCACCCACGTGATTCATGTAAGCCTCTCTTCATTAATCTAGGAATTTTACCATTACCTTGTCTGTTTATTTACGAATCAGTTGTTTTTGTCAAAAATGACTTGCTTAAGGGCGGGAATATATTTCCAGAAAATGCCGATGTCTCTTACTATAACACTTGACGTAGAAATCATATTCATCAGGTGACAGTATCAACAGCTCAATACAAAAAAATTCACATACAATACATGTACATTATTTTAAAACACTTTGCCAGACGACATTAAACGATTAAATTCGATAGAAAAGTTTAAATCCCAAGTGAAATCGTTTCTGCTGCATAACTGTTTCTATACAATTAGAGACTATACTGAGCATCACAAGAAAAGTAACATTAAGTTTAACAATGATACATAATGCATTATTTACCATTTGGACTGTATAAATGTGTATAAACAACCTGTAACAAGTATTGTACTACAGCCTCCGGGTCAATGACCCCATCTCGATCAGGTTTTTCGTCCAGTTTCCCTGATCCATTGAGCAAATGCTGAGATGGCCACTTGTTTTGCTTCTGGACATAAATGTAACTTCATTTTCTGTGCACGTCTTCTAGAATTCAGTGGGAAATACAATTATTCAAATTATCGTTTCCATGTTGTCGCGGCAGGAAGTATTATTCCGCAGGACAACATGGATAAGAGCCAAAATTTATTGCTTATTTATCCTTGAAAATAGATTTTATTAGAAAATAGATTTTTAAATAATTTAAGTAGTATATGACTTAATGTAGGGATCACAGAATTTTGAAAATGTGCACACAATTCATTTTTCCCCATAGCACGTCATACGCAGTTTCAACTGTTTTTTGACGTTAAATAAATAAAAAAATTAAAAAGAGCGTGGATTTGCGAGGTTAGGGCTTGAGGCGGGTTTTGCTAGTCATTGTTGAGTTGTTTTAGTTATTTTTAGTATTTATAGTATAATTGTTTTTCTATTCATATTAATACTTAGAATTAAAATTTCCCACATTTTTTTAATGTTTCGTTAAAGTACATTGGAGCTGTTCGTTTATTGACAAAATTTTAGTTTTGCGTAGTTGTATTTTCAGTAAGTTCGTAGTAGTTTTGGCATTCTTTGTACTTATAGTTATATTTTTCTAATTAATATTCTTTCGTTTAGGTACTTTTTATTCAAAGCAGCTCACCCAAAAAATCAGACAGATGGCAATGCAAAGAGTAACATTGTAGCATAGCTAGAAGTGCTTTGGTTTCGGCAACAATTTCTTGTTTGAGCCGCTACTGGTTCATAGCACTATTTCTTTTCCCGTTGGCGTTTATTGTGAAGCGCACGTACCTCTCGTTCCCGTTCCCGTCCTCGCTTTCACGCTCCCGTTCCGGTTCCCGTTCCCGTTCGCGGGCTATTGTGGAGCTGCCTTTACTAGCACTTCGACCGCCGCCGCCTATTTGTCATGATTAGAACCCGGAAGTTTGGCAAAATCCTTTTTTATTATTCTTATGATTTTATGTCTTTTAATAATATGAATCTTTTAAATGGACTTCTGGAGTTGTTTTAGTAGATTTTCACGTTTTACTTTTTGCCTATTTTATCCTCTGATGCCTATTTTTTGCATTTTGCCTCATTTGTGCCTTTTCTGCCTTTTTGTAATTTTTTTCCTTTCCCCCCTCCTGGCACCAATCTCTATCAAGCTGGAAATACACCTACAAACATGAAGGCACGGCCTTTCTGTGGACGTGGAGGCTCCAGTGACAGTTGTGTTAAAAATCTAAAAGGGAAAGGAAGATAGTACTAGAGAAGATTTTTATATTTTTCATTGATGCTCAGACTTGTTCGCTCACAAAGAATCTCATCTGATGTTTGTGAATGGCTCCTTTTGAGAACAGAGCTGTCTGTCCATGATATACCCTTCTCAGTTTCTCCTTGTTCTCTCTTTCCTTCCAGCGATTACGCAAGTGCGAAGAACGAAATATGCAATTTTGTTTTTGCTGATACCATTTCAAGATTCAAAAGGAAGTCCACAATAACATTTCGTAGACAGTTGCGAGTACAATACATTCGTAGTCGTCATACCGGATGGTCATGTACAATGAAGATTACAAAGGAAAGGTAGTTTCCTTCCATGTGAGTCCTAATATCAATTTCAGAGTTAGAATAAAAATGAGACTTATTTTAATTATGAATTTTCTACACTATTACTTTTAAATGGTGATTTTTTTAACGTTTCCTGTGTTTTTACCCCTACTTTAGCCAGAACAAATGCCCCTTTTGCTTGTCTATTTTAGGTAAAATAAATGCCTGAACTTCCGGGATCTAAAGACGATAGCCAGTATTTCACTGGTACACCACGCCCAGGTTTAGGCAAGTGTATATGAAAGTGACGAGTATTTAAGGGAGCCAACCACAAGGCCGTTTCACGGGGAAGGCGTGAGTTGCCACGATCGCAAAATAAACCGAATTCGTTTCGATGCCGTGCGCGTCCAGAGAGAACTTCAATGAACTCGGACGAGGGAGAGGCATCGCGACTACACGGGAAAAGGCGCCACAGGCAGCCGCCTTCTTGGCGACATCCATCGAACCGGACAAGCCGCTGGCCTCAGGCGGTAATCTCGCCGCTCGCCCCCCCCCCACCTTCTGCTGTAAAGACAATGGCCACCAACTTCCATGGAACCATGGAATCCGAGGGTATTATCCTACATCTTCCACGCGTTGCTCCTCGGCACGCTTGCTACCTTGGGGAAGACTCGCCATCGGCCGAGGAAATGGTGGGGAACGCGACGCCGCTCCTCACCTGCCACGCCCCCCAATGGGCCTGACTCAAGGCAGTGCCGTGGCGAGCAATATGTTCCAAGTGTAGTGTAGTGCAGTGCAAGTGAATGGGATAAATAAATGGTTATGTATATAGTGTAAAAAGTATGAGTAATGCGTGAAGGAAAAAATTAAATAAAAAGTCACGAAGACAGATGCAAGGATACCATTTAGTATTTATTTGATTTAAGTTAGGTATGCCAAAGTGCTCACGTATTAACTGTACAATTATATTAAGCTAAAACTAACGTACCCATGAGAGTACTCTCGCATGTTAAACCCACTCCTAATTTTTCCTAAGAGTATCGAGAAACTGAAGCATGGCAACATGTGCTCCGTTTCCATCATAGTTTCCCACCACAATTAGGTACACAGCAATTGTAAACCATGGCGAAACGTTAAATGAAAAATTGCACTACACGCATAAGAAACAATCTTCTTCGGTATCAAGTAACTATTAATAGTACTTCTAGTTGCTGCGAGAGCGAATCTGCGTAGGAATCTAAGCCTTCTAAGCTTGACGTCACGAAGATGGCCACCAGCACCAAGGACTGAAATTAGGTCATGGTTGAATATCTTCTGTATTCCTCCGTGTATAGGTGGTATTGGTACTATCGATAAGCACCGAACCGGCAAAAATTTAATAGATTGTTCAAGAATATCTCATCCTGTAGACTACGGTGTGCGGAATGTTTCTGTGAGAAACTTTTAGTTTTTAAGGTCCTAAAATGCTTTGTTTAGGAGTAGTTTAACGATACAGCTGTCCGAGTGTTGCGGGTTGCATTTGACATTAATATTTAAATGCGTTAATGAATAAATATTTAAATACATCATTTTTATTTTTAAAGTCAAAGTGCAATTCGTCACATCTCCGTGAAATTTTCTTTCTTTGGATTCTCTCAATTCTCTTTCTCATTTATAAATATTGGTTGCATGTGATAGTCGCAAAAGGTATCTACACTATTGAAATAATATACGAGACAATTAAGTTAGTTTTAGTTATTAAGAAAAGCTCCCTCCTCTTAGCAGCTTAAGCCGTAAAGTATCAGCATACAGTACACCTAAGTAAGAAAATAAATTCCCGCTTCCTCAGGGGATTGCGGAAAAAAATCATACATGGTTCTCGGATTTATGGGAATCGAGAAATATAAATTAGTTTATGTAAGATGGACTAAGAGCAGAGATATTTCTGGATGGTGTAATCCAATGTGTAATACTTTCCAAGTAATTTATTCTCAGCAGAAGTTCAGTAAGTTCTTTGAAAAAAAAAACTTTTCTGATTTTCATGAATAATTTGCTTTTATTAAAATGAACTTATTTTTGTCACGATAGTATAACGGAACCTCTTACGTTCTCCTTTATTGCCTCGCGACACCATAGCATTAAATTTAGGGCAAAAAAACAGGCAAGCCAGTGGTTTGATTTTGTGGCGCCGCGAGTAGCCGGACAAGCCAATCAACTGAGTCTGGCTCTCCTGACACACCGAAAGCGTTATAGTACGTCTATAAGTTAGAACTATTAGAACTTCCTCACTTCCCGTGTGGCAATCGCATTCAGACCTTGTGTCTCCGTGACCTTGCCACCACCACTAGGGGGATTATGGAATGGGGTCCTTCCCAGTAACTTTAAAACGCGTAAGTTCTTTGTAAGCAGAAGTACAGAAATAGACACCGCGAAGAGTAAGGAATTCGGTATTCAACAGTAGGATAGATGAACACTAATTATTGTTCGGTACATTATTTCCGATTGCATTGTCCTTGGAATGGGTTAACTGCGAGAGGAGAGGTAGCGTAGCTCCCTCGGAGAGCGCGCGAACAGCAGCATGAGCGGCAGCCCCAGCACCTGCGCAGGGCGACGCGCTCTCAGCACACGTCCAACTTTCCAACGTATTAGAACTTCCTACACGCTACCACCAGGCACCACCTCATGTTTTGACTGCGAAAAACATGGCAGTCGGTAGTTTTGCGAGCGTCCACCAGGAGCGCTGAAACCATAGTCAGCCACTCTATACTTGGGTTTCTCTAACGAGGCATCTGAGGGTATTATATCCAAGACGAATTAAGGCACGACTTTTTGTGTCTTTCTCTGTCCTGCCGCAAGATGTTGCATGATCGCGACCGTACCAAGCAGTGATGCAGATCAAGCGACTCTATTGGCACGACCGAGAAAGACGCGAAAAGCCGTGTCATATTCCATCTTCGAGATACTGCCCTCAGATGCTCCTTAGAAAAACCCAAGTATAAGTGGCGGACTGTATGGTTTCAGCGCTCCTGGTGGACGCTAGCAAAACTAGGGACTGCCATGTATTTTGCAGTCAAAACATGAGTGGTGCCTGGTTGTGGCGTGTGGAATTGTTATACTGAAGCGCCGTGTGTTTGTATCAGATCTTATTTCTATATATAATGTCTCTTTCGTTTAACTGGATTTAAATTATATTAGTGGTTAGATTAATAATATTCACATTTATGCAGTATGTTCGGCATATAACTATAATCAAACCACAACTACATCATTTTTCAAGTTTGCCGCCTTATTATTTTGTGATCTGTTCCTTTGCTTCTTTTTGCAATAATATCCACTTTCAAGTGTTATTGAAACAACATTTCAACAGCCCCATTCTTATGACAATAACCGATGCAGGAAGCAACGTGTTTTTAGTTTTCAGTTCATTCTCCTTAAATATTGTGATTTAAACGGTTGATTTGTGTTCGTGAAACCCAGAGTAAGAGGATTTATATTACGCGTGGCTCGCGCCCACCCGACCTTAACCAGCGCCAAACGGAAAACTAATATACTCTGTTTCTCCCAAGGGTGATGCTTTGACTGCGGAAAATTGCCTCAATTTGATACAAAGATGGCGGCGCTTCAGCCACTCTATGTAGTACATACTAATTCGTTGGGGCTTACATTTACATTTGGCGTGGAGGTGCATGGAAGCAGTTCTCGCGTCGGTGCAACACTCCACGAAAAAATTGATTGATTAGTGATTCCGAGTGCATCAACCGGTAAGGTTATTAGTCCCGTAAGTGTAATGCTTGTGTTTTCTTGTGATGTGGCGATGATCTTTCCGAGCAGTGTGGCGAGATCTGGCACCGATATACACGTCGGCTAGCGGGGTTTTCTCAAACAGGTATCTCCCACCAGCTGGGCACCGCCCCGGACGGGACAAACTAAATCTCCTACATGGGTGGTAGTGTAGTACATGTAAATGTAGGTGTGTGCAAGAAGGGTTGAGAAGAGAACAAGGAAAGAGAAGGAAAGATCGCGCGTGGCCCGTGGCCTGTTCGTTAGGTTACTGCTCCAGCATTCACCTGGTGTTGATCGTAGAAACCACCGAAAACTACCGATCAGAGCAGCCGGCCGCTAGAGTTCTCCTCCAGACAGTGGAGAATTCGACCAAGCTATGTAGCTAATGTCGAAAATCCTGCCCTAGTCAGGACTCAAACCTCAGGACCTTCTGGTCAGTGACACTGCAGTGACATCAGTTGATGCCCTGAGCTATCTAAGCCGGCCCACAAAAAGGGATTCCCTCACCATTGACATGTGAGCTAAACATTTCTATAGAGATTATACAAAGTGGACCCGCGAGTTTGAGTTGTAAATTCTATAAATATGCACAAATGTTTGTATAGCATCCCTCGTATAGAGTATTTATTCTTAGGGTTTACAAGGAGCATTGCCAAATTTCTCAATTATATCAATGACACCTTTCATCTTGAATGTGGATGAATTGCCTAAAACTTTAAGAACAGAATCAAGGAACACTTACTGCTAAAAGAGCTGTGGCCAGGGCTAACCCGCCAACACGATTGGTGAAGTCAGAAATGACGTAAGTGAGCTCATCTTTGCAACCTTTCTTGATGGTGTACTTAGAAGACTGCGAACAATATTTTTTTTCAGAAGAGCAACAGGAACCAGGAAATTCATCATCGGACACGTTTTGGAAATCGTCAACTCCGTAGTATCCACAACATTTCAACTGAAAAGAAATAAACATCTCTTAATAAATAGTTACTAGTTGGATCAGTCCGAACTTTGTAAATCGCTGATTTAAAACTAAATGGCTTCATTCTAGAACCCAGTTTCGAATGGCAAAGCGCTGAACTGATGCGTTTCATCATATACTGCCGGTACTGTACGCCAAAACCGGCGTCATTTTTAAGCATCCTTTTCCTCTATTCGTGGAAAACAAATTCAAAGAATAAATTTTAAGGAGTTTTTAAGAAAAGGATTTTTTATAAACTACACATACAATCAGAAATTACGCAAAAACTTCTAATTTTTTTAAGAAAAAAATTGTACAAGACCTTTTCTAAAGATTTAATTTTTTGAACAGAATTAACTTAAGACAAAAACCTCTATCTTGAATGTTGAATTCTGTGACAGCTCACAGAAATTTATGGTCCGCTGATGGCCCGCTCCCAACCCCCCAGAAAGATCACTCACTAGCGTAGTATCCTGAACGAGATCAGTGCTATAAATAGGGGAATGCAAAAATCGACACGTCGGAAGCCACGCCGTGGATCAAGTGGCGATGGCTAGAAGTAATAGGTGGAGCGTATTCTCTTGGTGTTACTGGCGTGGTCTGACGTGCAAACGAGGCGAGTCTGCGAGTTATATCGTCGCAAAATTCTACATTCCCAGCAGTTGAATCGAATTCCACCCTGTTGCATGGTTGCACAACCCAAATATAATCGAAACAGAACTTAAAATATGTTAAGAATATTCATTTTCCTCTGAATTACATTCAATATTCAAGAGATTGCAGCAATATCATTGGATGACCCTCGTGGTGTCCTCAATAACATCCACTCATTGATGTTAAATTATTCTTTTCCTGATTTTCTTTTTGTAAGCTTGAAGAATGGGATATGCTTTGCCTTTCAAAGGAGAATAATCAGTTAGTTCAAGTTTAAATACGGTACATAACCCTTCACTGGTTAAAGTGACTCCTTCCTTAAATACATCAATATATTTTTTAATGCAGATTTTAAAACTTTTATGTGAATCACATCAATTAAATGGCCAAGTCACTAAATTGAATATAAAACTCATTATCAGAGCTTTCAATAATTTTCCGCTTGTAATTATTTTAAAATATTTCTTCATTCTCAATCAGCTTTATATTGACTGCCAGAGACTTAACATTATTTTCCCTTGTTTTAAATCAATAACTGCATCATACATCCATAAAGAATCCAATATGGTTTGTTTAATTAAATGTTTCATTAGACGGTACGAACATTCTAATCCCATTCACTGAATTTCCAGTTGCATCCAAATACAGAGTTACTGATCTTTGAAAAAAATCAATTTAAAAAAAAGAATCACTGGAAGGAGAATCTCTTTAAAATATTCAATGAATAATTAATTCTAAATATGAAGAAAGGTTAAACAATTACAACATTTTTATTTGAATATTTTACCTCATTTTGAACTACAAAGAGATTATAAGAAGACATCTGTGATGGCTGCTTGTTGTAGTCTAACACCCATTTAAATAATGTTTTTAACGTATCTGATATTTCATTGTGTTGGTACCGAAAACATAAAATCCCAGCGACCAATTGGGAAACGAAAATAAACGCCAGCAAAGCCTGGAACTTCAGAAAAATATAATACACCATATATTGATAACCACATATTGATAAAATTGTAATTCGACACTAATTTTAAGTTATATTGATTTAATTAATAAACATTTTAAATTTTAATGTTTGTAAACTATAGAGTTCGGCAACAAAGTTTCAGAAAACTCACTAGCAAAAATAATAAATATATATTCTTAATTCTATTTTTAATACCCCCATAGTCATGAAGTAGTCATCTTGTAGAGGACAACAATATCCTATTAGTCCCACGATGACAACTATTCCACCGATGACGTTTATAAAAATTTCGAAGCTCTCGTAATCCCAATCTTCATCTTGAAGAACATCGGTTAATTTTGTGTATTTTCTATGATCACAGGCAGCAGTTAATAGCACTGAAACACCAACGAGCTGCAAACAAATAGGAATCAATTTTGTTCAATAATTATGAAAGTAAACTAGTGGTGTTACAACATCACATACTTTCTCGCATTATTTCTAACTTGTGCAATTTTCGAAACTACGGGACGTTCAAAGAAACTTAGACCTGTGCCATTTTTATGCGACCTTTGACCTATCAGTGGAAAAAATCACAGAAAATATTTGGAACCAGTTTTGAGATTTTCAATACTAAATTGCATTAAATTCAAGCAGAAATTACGCGAAAACTGCTCGATTAAACAAAATTCTATATTACTTTTTTCAAAGAACTAATTTTAAATGAGATTTTATTTTTAAAATCATCAATCTCTTGCAATATTGAAATAGTGTAATTAAAAAAATAAAGAGATTCCCGAAAATGCGACCTGCACCAATTTTTTTTACCGTTCTGGTACGTAGGAGAAGAACATAATAAGACAGAAATCTATATATTTAAAAAAAATAGGTATTCTGCCATGGCTTCGTTTAGAGCTTCTACTGAACCGATTGTTGTATTTTTTCTTTTAAATGAAAGAATATGATCCCTAGATGTGTTATCAGATATTGTTTGTGTTGATTCACCAACATTTACGGTGTAAATTAATTATTTAAATCATTCTTTAATAGTACGCTTATCAATAGTCAATTGTTTTCTTTCAAAGGGTGGCAGTTTCAAAATCGATATACATGAGTCCATAGATGTGAGTCCACGCTGCTTGATGTTTGTTTTGATTGTTGAGATTTGTTTACAATTCGTCAAGGTTTTGTTTCAGTGTAATAATTGCACTGTGGTGTGGACAGTTTGCATGTATTTGCTTCTGTGGTGTATTTTGTAGAGAACATTCGCACAGTGGGTTTTGCTTTAGTGAAGTTGTTTACAAGTTATGTCGAATTCCGAATCGTTGTCCACGCGCCCCAATAGACGCAAAGGTACATTAAGTGGACGTAGGGCAAGAGAAAGTCAGCGTAGAAGTCGTGTTAGTGAGGTCATTTCGTTCTCTGTTGGGTCGTTGTCTATGAAATGTCAGTTTTGTTCTGCTTTGTACTTCCCATGTGAGAGAAATTCTGCAAACGAGTTTACTCTGTGTTGCTTAAATGGGAAAATAAGTTTATCTTCGAGCAATATGCCAGAAGAAATGCAAGTTGTTTATAGGAGATGATGACACATCAAAAAACTAGAAATAAAATCTTTCAGTATAATAGTGCTATATCTTTTGTGCCGATATTGCATTGCCACCTGGTCATGGGCCATACGTGTTCAAAATTTTGGAAACTCATCACAGAATATCTTCGTTATACCCTCAAGATCCAAACAATGCAATATATTGTGAACATTAGTCTGGGTACAGTATTTTACATTTATTTCAGATCTCACCGTCAAATTTTGACGGGTTCTCACTAGTAATTGTTTAAAAGTCCTCGATATTTCATGCAAAGCTTACCGAAAACTACTCATACTTTCGAAAAAGTGCACGTGATCGAATTTCAATATTTATCTTTGAAAAAACGATTTTATTAAGAATACAAATCTGTCTTCAATTTTTTGGATGTACGATGACATCAAATAGATTGAACGTTTTTTGATTCTCTAAAATTCAAAACTATCAACGAGGAGTAGACTTGCACCTTTCATGTAAATGTTCTTTACGGTATCGAAGGACAAAGTTTAATAAAAATGATTCTGGCTATTTCCGAGAAATTTTTGATAATGTTGAGGCTTCATTTAAAGTACCCCCCATGAATCCAAATATCCATTTTCAAATCTCAGGACCGCGAGTTTGTCCAGGTCGATCGGGGAACATCAATTTCGGAGAAAAATATGTGAATTGTTTAGGCTAACTTCCAAAGCACCAAGGCCCACAATTAAAATCTTTCAAATGGTTGCGGGTCATATTTTCATTTCTCGAGCGATCCACACCTGGCTTCCCCGTATTATTGATCTCGGCACATTGCTCGGCTGTAATGAAACGGGATGTGGGAGGAAAGTATGATATCAGGCTGTAACCGTCGTTTCTAAATTTTCGAAAACTCATATACGTTAACGAAAATGCCATTGCAAAATGCTACACCATTTTTAAGCGTTCTTAAACGTTTATGCTATCAGTGGACAAAGTTTAATAAAAATGTGGAGACATTTTTGAGAAAATTTTGAAAATGTTAAGGCTACATGTAAAGTACCCCAAAAATCCGTTTCAAAATCGTAGGGTCTCGAGTTCGTTCAGGTTTATCCCGATATATCCATTTGGGAGAAATTCATCTAAACCGTTTTGGCACTAGTGCAAACGGACAGATAGAAGTTTTGGCATCAATCGATTTTTCGGTATAAAGGACCCACAAAAGATAAATTCTGGCTAAACAACGTATTAGGGTAAGTAATTTACTACATATGGGTACAAGAATGTAATCACATTATCAATATCAGGGCCCCACGAATTTTCCTGTCGCAATCTCACCAATTTCGGGCGCTGCATTACAATACTTTCTCTTTATTACGTATGTAGTCAGGCGAAAATGTAACATTGCTATCGTTTCGGAGAAATTCTCGTTTACTTAGTTTTGGAAAACTGTCCTGATGTCTTTCTAATTTACTTAACAACTACTTTTGTAGTTTTCTTCAATTGTCCTTATCATCATTTAAAATTCTAAAATTGAGGGATAAAGTGCAATGAGAAAGAAATATCTGACTTTTTCTAGTGATAAAGCATAGGTTTGAAACATTTTTGAAGTGTTGTAATTTCCAAAATTTCAGAGGTTTTAATGAAAATCCGAACTATAGCATATTTATACCACTTTCCTATGTTCAAGCAAAAATGTTTAAGCAAACATTTGCAGCCATTTTTTCCCGAAAATTTTGAATATGGCCCTGGGCTTCTGTGAAGTATATCCAAAAATTAAAATATCATAATTTCCGGAATAGCTCAAGTAGAACCTGTTTTGCTTGTCAAATGTCAGCTCAAAAAGTTGTAATTTTATCGTGTTGTGGATGAGACATACTTCCGTCCATCCATCTATTCATTCATACACCCAGATTTTGCACCTGCACCCACCTTAACGATCTTTGGTACAGAATTAATAGATCGTAGTCCTGACGTGTATGCAAAGTTACAGCTCAAAAGGACCTTAAACTGTTGTTTTGTATATTTTGAATATTTGAGATGTCTGGGATTTTATATGAAAAATAGAACACTGGTTTACCATTAACCAAACACGCTATATTTATAAGTTAACTACACAACAGCTTACTTTCATCTGAAACAGGAAGCGTCTCTTTTGATATTCATTTATATCACACACTAGTACCAACACAGCAAATATAAATATTTTACTACCAAGATAAACAGGGAATTTATGACCAACATTTCGGAATTGTATTGTTGAGGTGATTCTATTCTATAGTAGAAGGAGGAAAAGTAAAACTGTTCAATTGACTTGAACATTTTGTTAATGAATTAAAATATTTTTAAATTACTACTTGAAACATTCAAACATTTTGGAAAACGTAATATGTGAAAGTTAAAATTACGAAGCAGGATTCTATTGATTGAAATATAATTTGTACTTTTCCTCTCTATAATATAGTATAGAACCAGTGGCGTGCATTCTAAGGAATGAAGGGAATGAGTCATTCCCCTAAGCAAAGCAGAGAATAAATCCTTTCGATATTTAAAATATTCGTTACTTATGGCCAGAGCAAAACGTTTACTCAATCTAAGATTCCGAGCTAAGTATAGAACGATTTTCCTAAGGATGAGCCGTAGTGACAGTTCGCGGAAACAAGTGAACATTACGTGTATTTCAGAGAAGTATCCCTCCACCGTGACAGCTGTTCAGCCACGCCCTTTCATAAGGTGCTAATGGCTCCTGTGGAAACACTCCTATGCAGAAGTCTAGGAGTTTCACTTAAATATATGCACGTACGCGAGTTCGGGAAATATTTAAATTTAATTACGTATGTGGAAAATCTCTTAACATGCTCTTACAATCAGTAAACGAAAACTGCCACGAATGTAAATAGAAAGCTCTCAATAAGAGCTCGCCACACAACAGCACAAAGACCGGAACCACGTGCATCGGTACGCATCTCGCATCCAAGTATCGGTTTTAAAATACACATAATATTTATCACACCAAAAAATAAATTCAATGTAATTTATAAAGAAAAAAGAATTTTTACAGAAGAGCACATAACACTGTACTTCCTAATTTCAATTATTTCTCGTGGCGTACTATATTTTTGTCGGATGAGGACATCACAGAAGGAAGAGTCGAAGCCATTTACAAGTTAGCCAACTGCAAACGAACGAATGCGGGAAGGGATTCTAATGGGCTCAAGGGCACGATGATCACAGAACCTTCAGTTATGTTGCCAGCACTAGCTGTCACTTTGGCTCATCCTTAGGAAAATCGCTTCTTAGGCAAATCCTTAGGAAAAAATCCTTACGAAAATCGATTCTTAGGAAAATCGCTGATACCAGTGGTTGAACCGTAACAATCGATGTTTTAAAAACTGTGTGTAGTTTCATCTCGTGATATCAGCGAAGCTTCGTTCTTGGAGGGGGGTAGGCGTTCGACTTCGTCATGTGTCGGGGCAAGTCGGTTTCGGTTCGTGAGTGCGCGAGAATGAATTTTCTAATACGTTCCGTTGTGATCGGCTGGTAGCTATTTCAAGTTCGAAAGAATTTTGGCTTTTTGAAAGTGTTTGATACACGCGCGAACTTACATCACCATACAATGTAAGTATAAAGTACATAATATCGAGAACGTTTATCTTAAGGTAAAGAAAATGTTCTAAAAAACTAATTCTTTGCGTTCCGTTCTGCAGATCTCCCTTGAGGGACGGGAATGCATTGGCAAACTCATTCCGCATAGTAGTCATGGCATCTAGCGAGGAAAGTGGAAACTAGGCAGGGAACCAGAGGGGAGGCACGATGACAGATTTAGGGGGGTCCTTCCGGCCCCTCTCCTGTCAACTTTTGTACGCTTCGCAACTTCCAGTTGCTGGTCAGTGACGAGAAGCGACACTTAAGGGAAAATTCTCTTGAGCTTTCGGCCTTTTTGTTGTTGTTTTGAGCAGTGGTATCGTGAGTAGTGCTGTCACTTTAATGTCGTTGAGAAAATTTGGACGCAAATAAAAGGTTACGTGGCAGGGAAGAAAGAAAAACATACGTAATTTGAGGTGCAAAAGCTCATGAATTAGGCTGTGGAGAGGACAACAGAAGAACAATGACGCAATGAGATAGGTCATATAAAAAAAGGTAATTTCGAAGGCATGGGAAGACGAAGGAATTGTGGAACAAAATTTTGAAGCAATTATTTCTCTTGAATATTCGAGTTCCATCCCTTCCAAAGAAGCATCAGAGGGAAGTGATTCTGAAATAAGTAGTGTATTTCCTTTATAACAGTAATTTGTTTGACAATTAAAACTGTGTAAATAGTGTAAATCTAGTAGAAATTCTTGTGTTTGTAATGTTAGAGAACATCTCGAGGTAAATTAATGTGCTTCGCGAAGTGGAGAGCAGCATTTGACACAACGATAACTGCAGTTGTGACGACACATGCAGTCATCCACCCACTGTACCGCTTGTCTTTTTTTTTTGTCACCGCGATCGGGCGGTCCTCGCCGCTCCTCCCCAGCCGCTCTAGCACGTGCTCAGCCTCCCGGCGTGGTAACGCCGCTCCCCACCACAGCCCGCCCTCAAGTCGGTTCTTATTTTAATCGGACCACAGGCACTATCAACTGTCAGGAGGATAAAACATTACTGATATTTCGAGGAATCACCGTACGCAAGAATTGCAAACGTAAGTTTGGATCGTATTCGCCCTTGGTCTATTATGGGATCAATTCTACCTGAATTGCCGCTAGAGTTGATACCCAAAATAGTAGTACAATAATTGCACTCAGAGCAAAAACAAGAAATACAAGTTGCGGGAAAGAGAACTAACAAAACATGAAATTTGTCCGAGGAATTTAAACAGCAAAGAATCCAGAGAATGTGAAAAGTGCAAGAAATCAGTAGAATGCTCATCACATCCATTGTTTGTAAAGAGAGCGAAAAACATTACTGAACTGTATACATACATTTTCATATCAACATTCACCATATATGAAAGTGTATGCTCTTATTTTCCATTTTATGAAAGAAAAACATATTCTTTAATGCACTGATGGATTTTATAAATTTATATTAATAATTTTAAATAACAAAATACTCGATAAAATAGGTTAAGAATGTAAGTCACATAAACACCTAATTATATTTGTTTATGATGTTAGAAAGCATTTAAGCAGCGAAATTTTCCCTGGGGTCCGTCTTCTCCCAGGTGACCAGTTACGTTCGTTTGCAAGACGCGATCTTTCCCGGGTTAATATTACCATTTTGTGAAAATTCATATGATTAACTGTTTAATGTTTTTAATACTTTGAACTTCAAAAGTGTTTCCCCAACTAAAATTGTCACCGCACGCCACTGTATAGAACAAATACTATAGTATAGTTTAGGAATAGCTTCAACAATAATCTCATGTTGTTGAAGTTATTGGTCATAAAGTTCATTCATTTGTAACTTTGCACACAAGTTAGAATTAAGGTCTACTAGCTCTGTTTCGAAGATGGTAAAGATTGGTGTAGTTGGAGAAGATATACCTGCAATTTTGTACACGTAAATCGATTTGTATACATGGATGGCTGGATGTGTCACGCCTAACTCTATTAGATTAGTAGATTTGAGCTCAAACAGTAAGGAGATTAGTAGATTTGAGCTCAAACGTAAGGAGAGTGAGATATACTTGTGCCATTCTGGAGATCTTTAAGATATTTTAATTAAGGAAGGTACTTTACATTAAACGCCTAAATAATTTTCAACATTTTCTACAAAATAGCTGAAAATTATTTCTTGAAATTCTTTACTCATTTAGAATAAAGGACATTTATGAATATGGTATAGTTCTGATTTTCATTAAAACCTCTCACTTATATAAAATTGAAAAATCTTTATATTTGAAACACTTAAGGGTTTGGTTTAGAAACATGTTTGAGCTCTCTCCTCAACCAAATTTCGTGAATTTGTCTTTAAATGAAAGATAGTGGGTTCCAGATGTTTTATCGCTTGCGATTATTAACCGATTTCAGATGTTAGAGAAGCTAATACAGTGAGTTTTTCAAAGTTCAAAAAGTATTTTTAAATACAAAGATTTGTGAGAACTTGCAAACACAATGTCTAGCAATTGTCTACAGCATGTCCTCCGTAATTGTAAGTAGCGTATTCATTATTATTATTATTATTATTATTACTATTATTATTATTATTATTACAATTTTTCGCGTTTCATATAGGGGTTTAGATGACGGAAAGGTTTTTTTATTTGTTATTTTCTGTCTTCATTCTCAAGTTATGGTACATTAATGTACGGCTGGGCTCTTACATTGTCATTTTGTGAAACATGCAAAATAATATTCTAATGTGACACAGAAGAGAAATTATGGTATAATATTTTTTCTCGCTACCTCATGCACCCCTCCTCATCTGCACTCTCGCATCCACACACGCCCCCCCCCCTCTCCATCGCCCCCGACAACTCCTCCGCCCTCGATATAACCCTCGCCCTGACCCAATCTCGTACTCTTCACTCCATCTGCCAAGGACTTCGCTTTCTACCTCGCTTCCACCCCGCTCTCACCTCCACCCGTGCGTCGACCTCCATTCCCGCTTCCACCCTCACATCCATCCCTGCCTCCGCCTTCGGCTCCGTCCCTTCCTGTGCCCTCGTCGCCGTCCATGCCTCTGCCCGCGCTTCCGCCTGCACCTTGCTATCGTCTATGTTGTTACCTCTACCCTGACTCTTGCCACGGCATCGCTTGCCCCCCCCCTTCTCCCCCGCCACCACGTCCGCCTCACTATGGTACGGATTGGCAAAAAAGTGGACAAAAATAGTTTTACTCAATAAAATGAAATGAGTTTAACATAGAACTCTATTTTCAATGTTTATTTGAAGTTAATTTGCTTTTATAGTGGTTCACACTTCGTGCAGCGAAATGTTATGCATCTTCAGTGTCAGTCGTGTCAGCTTCTTCAGGGTTGTCTTACTCTTCCTCTGCAGTTTTGTGTCCTTGTTTTTTCCTCAGTTATATTTTCATGAAAACTTTGAATGAACATTGTCCTCTGAACAGAGACAACATTTCATTCATATTATTGTGAAATTTAGGACGAAAGTATCTGGGAAGTAAAGCGCTTAGCTATCTAACACATTCCGAAACGGTGCCACCTTAGTGCACAACAAGTAATTTTTGCAGTGGTCGGCTGTCGTGTTCTTTTCATCAAATCTAAGACTAAAAATCTGTCTCTACCAATAGTGGCTCTGCGTATTGCTTTTCCAAACAAATCTGACCACAAATAGTGCACTGAAACATTGTCTTCATATACACCCATAAGTAGTACTACACTAATAAAGACATAAACCTCGGTTTCATTCGTCATTCCAATATTCCTTCGCACAGCCTCTTCATTTGTGTGTGTCACAATTATCTGAATTCTTGATTGAAAAAAGACTTTCTGAACGCCTCTTGCAAATTATGAGTTATACCCCCAGGAGTAACCTCAGAAGACCCCTTAACCCCTAACTCCTTCTTTAAGAAAATTGGCAATGTGTTTTAGGAGTGACTCACCGGAACTGATAAAGATATACAGACTTAGCAATCATTTCAGTAAAATAATTATTTACCTATTACCCTAACTTAATTGTATTCTGTATCCTCTTCACCTGCAAATACTTCTAAAATATCTCCATCTTCACTCTCTTCAGGTAATGCCAAAGCATCAAGTAATTCTTCTATTTCCGATTCATCCAACCTTGCTGACATCTTGAGTGAATGAACGACTGAAAGAGTCTCACTCTCACGCTCAATTCTGTTCAGGGACGTTTTACTAAAAATGTATGAAAGTTGACATAGCCAACGCAGAAAACCATAGCCGACACAAAATGTTCCTACATACACGAAAGGGGGAAATACAATAAAACTACTAAAACCATAATGGAAAAACTACGACTATTACGAAGGGGGTACCAAACCCGCACTTGAAAAATGCAGATTCAAAAAAAGATTCATGTGCTCTACATTATTGAGAATGAATGTAATTGTTGAGGCAGCTTTCTGTACGAGGAAAGAAAATATATCTTCTGTCATTGCTATGGAAAATGAAGAGTGAAACTGCCTCAACAATTACATTAATTCTCGATAATACAGAGCACATGAATCAAGCGAACTGAAAGTTATATCAAGGTGGTGGGCTCCTTGAGCGTCCAGTTCGCTTTTGTAGGATTAAGTCAAATTTGTTCATGAAAAACACTTCTTGTTTTTGCGCCACAATCTCATTTATTTTCTCAAGTTTTTTGAAGGGGCTTACTGCGATTCACTGAAAAATTCATTTTTCATTTCTCATACTGCACATGCAGTAGCGAAGAACTCGACCAGATTACAGTCCCGCAGACCTTTCATTGATAGTAACAGCTAGCGAGGCATGTCTTGGTATGATCATGCGTACAAGCAATCTGACCGATGAAAGAGTTCCTGTTCGATACCTCTACCGGACATCTTGTTCATTGTTTTCGATCTATCGAGTGCCGAGTGTTTCAGTCGAACCCGAGGAGCGCGGCGACCTACGCTCTTGCCCACGCGCACGTAGTGATTATAGCATTACTTTATAACCACTGCAAGGGCCCCTGGTTCCGTAATATCCGAGTGTGGCCCTAGGTCCAACGTGTCAAAGCAGCCCTCGCCCTCCGGCTTCTGTTTCTCGTCACAGCGCGCTGCAGCGACCGCGCTGATGAACGTTCCCTTTCTTCTCGTTTCCAGAGTTGCTGGTAGTTGCAGATGAAACCTACACGAACGTGTTCCCTGGTGTTTCTTGTATTATTACTGCAAGTTTCATGTCATACATACGCGTACATTTTTTTGTAAGGCACGAAACGCAAATGTAATATTGCTTCTAGCAGGCATGATTTCTATAATTTATTTACAACTAATGTGAAAGTACAAAATATCGTTTTTGTGAGAAATACACTTATAAAGTATTGAAAAGTAATTAGAAAAAAACGAATTTCATAATTGTAATAGTAACTGAGAAATGTGCATTATAAATCTTGAGAGAGAAAGAGGAGAGAGAGGAGAGAGAGAAGAGAGAGAAGAGAGAGAAGAGAGAGAAGAGAGAGAAGAGAGAGAAGAGAGAGAAGAGAGAGAAGAGAGAGGAGAGAGAGAAGAGAGAGGAGAGAAGATAGAGAAGATAGAGAGAGGAGAGAGAGAGAGAGAGAGACAGAGAGAGAGATCATGATCATTTTTGCGCGCGTTCTACATAATAATGGACAAGAAAAGACAACAAGTATTATACTAACATGTATACTATGTATTATACTAACAAAATATAGTATAATACATAAAGCACTGGACATTTTTCTGTTCATACGTTCTTGAATGAAGCAAATCAGACAATTTTGAAAAAATTATGTTTGTCCGCTTTTTTCGCCTTTGAAACCTACCGTGGGCCCCCGCCATTGACACCGCCCCCGTCCCCCGGCTCGTCTCTCGGCCCCGCACCTGCCTCCGTCTTCGCACCATCATCGCCACGCCTGCGCCCTCGCCTCCGCAGTAAATCCCGTTCCGCACCTCCCCTACGGTTTCGTCCACGCCTCCGTCCCTGCCACCACGCTCACCTCCACCATCGACACCACCCCCGACACCTCTGGGTTTAACCATGAAAAGAGATTATATTGTTCCAGAGTTTGTAAACCTTGCTCAGTACATTAGTCTTTGAGACTTAATACTGGTCGACGTGAAGCAATATTTATGGTGTTTTCTATTTTCTGTACAGGAATTTTCTAACTTTTCTACAGCGACATCCCACTTTGAAAATTTGAGGAAATTGGAGTGAAGATGTATAATACCAATTGCCGAGATCACCAAATAAGGGAAAATTTCACTAGAATCAAGTGAAAGTTTGTCTGACCTCCGAAGGTTTCATGAGTCAGCCGAATGCTGAGCGCTGTCAAAGTAGGATAGATGTTAAAAACGCTGAAGAACAAACAACAACAAAATAAAACATTAGACAATTAGCTGATACCACTTAACAAACCGGAATACATGTAACAAGTGTTTCAAATAAAAGAAGAGCTAAAAATTAGTCATGGTTTTCAAGCTACTGACGAAGATTTCATGTAAAATATCTACTACTCTTTCTTGGAGACACTTCAGCCTGAAACTAAATACTCCATACACAACCAAACTTGCAGAGGAAAGGTTTTATTAATAAATGGGAAGATGACTTCATGTATCATTGTTGGACTCGTGAATATTACGAGGGTAAGACAATAATATCTGCACGTTCTTTCTAGCCGTCTGTAAATTAAATGTATACCTATACTTATCTGCATGAAACTGCCATCGTTCCTTTGCTTATGGCAAACTTTGGCGTTATCTATTTGCTTTAGTTGTTTTTATGTAAACAAGGATTCAATACTCTCTGTTTGTACAAAAAAGGAACAGGCTTTCCTAATTCGTTTTTTTCGTGATCTGAATGTGTACCAAAAGCTGAAATTCTTAAAAGACTTTCAACATAATGTGGTGCAATATTTTTCCTTGGTGAGGAGTTTTACCAGGGGATTGAACCATTGAAAAGCAATCAAACAAGCATCCAGGAGAAAAGAGGAAGATGTTCAGCCTGGTCCACTACTGATCCCAATATTTAGAAAGACCGTTTCCTGGTTCTGGGTAATCTACGAGTGATTATTGATGAAGATTGATGGTGACTGATTGGCGACCTGATTGACTTACATTCGTATTATTTCTGTCCATCTGCTATTACCAATAGAGATGAAACTTAAGTATCTTTATTCACTCCCACTCGCAATGATTGCATTACATGTCACACACATGTCATGATAAAACTGCTTTAATAATAATTGCTTGAATACTTTATTGCAATTAACTTTTTGTCAACGTTATATTTCATCAGATTTGTTTAATTACCGTTTACAAAAATAAAAATTGTAATACCAACTGATCGTTCCTTATACAGGTCAGAGTCTTACATAAGTATACAAATAAAAATGACAAAGTAATACATACTGTCAGGACTGTTGTATATAAAATCAGGAATAATCGTGCAAACAACATTATATCTTCTGTCACCCAGGTAAAAGTAATATAAAATAAGAAGAAATATATTCAATTTTAAATACTTTTTCTTGTAATGAAGAAAAATCAAGTTTATAAAGAAGTACTTCCTAAAACAAATGAAAAGTGATGAACCACTACAGTATTGTTGTGAGGCAACGTTTGAAAAATTAAAGCGCTAAACACAATTTACAAAATTAAGGATCAATTTGATGCTTTTATACTGGTAAGTCTTATTTAGGGGTGGAGTGCTAGCTAACCTTATATTCTATACTTACAATGAAAACTTGGTTCTAGACATATCTACTGAATAATTTATATATATATATATATATATATATATATATATATATATATATATATATATATATA
Organism: Teleogryllus occipitalis; assembly: GCA_011170035.1. NCBI lineage: Eukaryota > Metazoa > Arthropoda > Insecta > Orthoptera > Gryllidae > Teleogryllus > Teleogryllus occipitalis. The sequence continues at coordinate 356,374 of BLKR01000881.1, read as the reverse complement.
TATTGAGACGAGCTCGAATATACGCCATGGTAACGGACCGGACCATATATAAAAATTCCAAAAATACCGTCTTCGGCAGTTCGCTAATTTGAACGGGGCGCGAGAACCCCGTCACTGTCTGACGTCGGCCGCGGCCGCGGCCGCGTCGAGCGAAACGCTTGTCCACGAATAAGAAATTCGAAAGATAAGCTTGGGAACTAGATCTTGTGATTGGCCGGTATCCGAAAACGAGGGAAGCCAACGGCAAGAAATCTTTTTCCGTTGAAAGTTGAAGGGGTCTCAGAAAAATCTCGGAGGAGGACGGATCGCTGCGGAACGCGTCTCACAAATCACGTAAAAACCGTTATAAGTGACGGTTAGTGAAGAGAAACCGGTCGCGAGTCGCTAGCAGTGAACTTCACGCGAGATTGTTTCATCCGAATACGGGAATCGTGTCTAAAATTTTGGGTGAACTGTCTGTTTTTGAATTTTGTGCCTGAAGACTCTTAGTGAGATCGGCAGCAATTCTCGAAAAGTATTGGTTAAAGAGACTAGCCACTGTTGCCGGATCGTTCACATTTATATCGTTATATTTTAAAACAACATTCTCTACGGGGTTCCTATTGATTTGGTAGTATTTTTTATTATATTCCACATTGCTTTTGTTTTGTTATTTGAGTTCAAAATATCCTGATCGTTTTTCATGATTTTAGCCTTCTTATGACTTTTCGTAACAATGTTTTGTATTTTTTAAAGTAGATAAGGAAATCTTGAGATACGTTATGACGTTTAGAAATGAAAGAAAGAATTCGTTTGTTTTTACAAGATGTCCTAATCCCTTGTGTTATCCAAGAATTGCTTTTCCGTGAAATATTTAATTTTCTTTTTTTGGAGAGGAAAGCAAGTGTTAAAATGAAATGAAAGAGTTGAAAAAAAATTATATTTGTCGTTTGTATCAACAGTATTATAAACCGCTTCCCATGACTCATCAAGTAATCAATGAATAATTTTATTTTACTTTTTGTAAACAATCTAGTCATACGTGTATTATTTATTGTATCAGTGATCGCATTTCTCATAATGGTAAGAATTTGTGCATCGTGGTCACTGTATCCTAAATCTTTTGTTTCAAGTTCATATCGAGTAGTAGTTTTGTGAATTATAGTTTTGATCAATTGCCTTCATCGAATTTTGTGTGTTCCTGTAGGTACATTAATTGTAATGTCTAAATTGAAGAAATTAATTAAATTGAGAAACTTTTCTTTCTCGCAAGATTCGACCAGAAAATCAATGTTAAAATCTTCGCATACAATGGATTCAAAAGAGTAATTGCTGAATTTGTTAAGTGTTATCTTAAGGTTTTCTAGGAACAAAATATAATCTGCAGTTCTCTTTGTTGGAGGTCTGTAGATGCAAAGTATTATCACTTTTAGTGAAGTAAGATGTACAACAGAAATTTCGAAAATATTTTCAACGGAATACACATTTAATTCCGCCAAGGGGATAGAATCAATGTTATTTCTAACGTAAATACAAGAACCCTCATACGTATGACATTTATGAGATTCTCTCTCTCTCTCTCTCTCTCTCTGCAATAAAAGCCTGCGAGGTAAAAGTTTGGAATTTGGAAAATGCTAAGTTCATTAGGAGATAACCAATGTTCTGTAAAGCAAAGAACATCCATTTGATTTAGATCGCTCTGTAGAGCTGCCTCGATAAACTCAGTTTTATTTGAAAGGGATTGAACATTATGGTGAAGAATGTTTATTTTTTGCAAGTACCTACACGAATGTTTTTCTGCTGCATCTGACTGTAGTTGCTATTCTAGCGTCGCCTGGTCCGGCGCCGGTGCGTCGGGCCGCTTCGAGGAAACCCGCGTTAAGCCGGATGTGGATGGGGGTGGAGAGCGGCGGCGCCACGCCGCGCCGGTTGGAAAAGCCCTTAGGAATCCCGGCTGGAATTTCCTTGAAAAAGGACGCGCGCGGAGGCGAGTTTAAGAGATGTCGGTTGCAGCCCTGGAAAGGCTGGCCAGCGAGCCGTATGACGCCCGCTGCTTGTAGGGTGGGGGCGAGCCGACGGATATTTAAGGCTGCGCCGACAGGCGCCTCGCGGGATACGCAGGGTGTCGAAAGACGAGAGGTATCTCCAGTGCTATCATTGCACGTGATCTTCAGGTCGAAGATCGGTTTGGCGACGGCCATGTAACTGGTCGACATTAGCCTTTGATCCGCGTAACTCAAGTAACATCAAGCTTGAAACCAAAGCTTGAAAACCAAAACCAAAGCTTGAAACGGGACTCTATGTCCGACAGCTTCGCACCTCGCGTTGCTTTTTGCTGCTTCCGAAGCAGTGGTTCTGGGCGAGGCCTAGGGACGGTCGCGGGGTTTCGCGGCTAAGAGAACTGAAAGGTTGCCAAGGGGTTAGATTTTTGTATTATAATCATTGTACATTAATTGTAAATATTCTGTAAATATATTGTATATATCAATCAGAACAGTCGTCTGTGTTTTTCACCTAGTACGTCACAGACTCGGAACCTTTCTTTTCTAAAACTGGTGGCAGCGGTTACTGTTAACTCACGTCGGGGTGCCCGCACCAATTCCTGCCATTTTTCTTTTCTAAAACTGGTGGCAGCGGTTATCGAAAACTCACGTCGGGGCGCCCGCACCAAATTCTGCCACTTTTCTTTTCTAAAACTGGTGGCAGCAGTTACTGTTAACTCATGTTGGGTTGCCCGCACCAAACTCTGCCATCTTTCTTGTCTAAAACTGGTGGCAGCGGTTACTGTTAACTCACGTCGGGGTGCCCGCACCAATTCTGCCATTTTTGTTGTCTAAAATTGGTAGCAGCGTTTATCGTAAATTCACGCTGGAGTGCCTGCGCCAATTGTTGCAATTGTAGTTCAAAATTGGTTGCAGTGGTGCTTAGAACTCACACCGGGTGGTTGTGCCAATTGCAGTTAATAATTGGTTACAACAGATTAAATACTCACGTCTATCAATCAGCTTTGTGGAAGCATTCACTACGTTCGCAACGAACGGGGAACGCGGAAGTCTGCAGCAGCATCCGCGGGGACATCAGTGCGGCATCAGAGCCATCGGTGCGCGCTGATTAATCAGAACAGCACGCGTAAAGACAGTGTACGCAGTTAAACGTGCACACGCGTCGTAAATACGTGGCGCCGGCAGTGTCGCGCACGCCACGAGAAACCGAAAGTGCGGTGTTTCGGTACGGTAGTTTCGGGGCGGTACAATCCGACTCGGAACCTTTCTTTTCTAAAACTTGGTACTGGTAATTGGAACTGGTACTGGAACGAGCTGATATTGGCACTGGAACTGGAACTGCTGATATTGGCATCACCGGAAGAAGACATCCCGGACCAACCTGAACGAGAGGAAGGAAGGAGGCCACAAACCGGATCCAGAAGGCGCTCACGCGACACCGAGGTCAACTGAACGTAAGTGTGTTTTTTGTTCTGGCCGGGGATCAATTTAGGCAAAATGGCTTTCTTAGCGGGTTATAGGAAAGAGGTGCTTGTTAGGGTCGCGATGGAGATGGGGGAAACATTAGAAGGGAACGAGACCGTGGTTAAACTTAAATCAATCATTACGGAAAGCGAGCAGTACGAGGAATCATTCGTGAAACAACTCGCTGACCAAGAAAAAGAACAGGTTGCAGAAATACGCGAGCAAGAAAGATTACGCGAAGAGAGAGAGAGAGAGAGCAGGAAAGAATACGCGAAGAGAGAGCAGGAAAGAATACGCGAAGAGAGAGAGAGAGAGAGAGAGAGCGAGCAGGAAAGAATACGCGAAGAACGCGAACGGCAATTTGAACTTGAAAAGTTAAAAGTAACGAATCAGGCTCCCACGCGTGTTTCCATAGGTAGTAGCGAGACGGGAAATCGAACTAATATTCGTATCAGCCAAGTCATGGACAAATTCAAAGGTGAAGGCGACGATATTACGTTGTTTTTAAGTGTTTTCGAGGCGCATGCTCGCCAGCTTGGCATTGCGCCGGTCGAATGGGTAAGCCATTTAATGGGTTTACTTCCTAATGAGGTGAACAACTGGCTCGTAGTAGGATCCGATTCACCGGATCAAGATTATGACCTAATTAAAGAACTATTAGATATGTACAAGTTCACGGCAGAAAAGTGCCGTCAGATGTTTTGTAGTCACGTAAAAGGTGCAAAGACCACTTGGAACGTCTATGCACGTGAATTAGCTAGTTATTGTAAAAAATGGGTCTCAGGATTAAAGATAGAAACATTTGAGCAATTGCTAGATCTCATTGTAACAGACCAGATGAAGCGAAAGGTGCCGGCGGTTATGCGTGACCATTTCATTGATGTGTGGGGTGAGGTTTCTGCGTCCCAAGATTTGGCACGAAGGCTGGACACCTACGAAAACAACCGGGCTGGCGGATATAAGAAGGATTTCTCGCGGTTCGGCAATAAAGAGCAGGCAGGAGAACGGAAATGGCCGAAGGCGACGGAAAGCGCGCCGACCACTTCCAAAACTGCAGTGCCGAAGGTAGCTAGTAACGCGGAGTTCGAGAAGCCGCAAGAAGGAAGTGTTACTTATGTAAAAAACCAGGTCACATAAAAAAATATTGTCCTCAATATAACAATAAACCTAGCGAGAAGATGTGTCACGTGGCCGACGCTAGTGCGCCAGAGTTATTGTCTCCACACACATTTCTTGCCAAAATTTGCGGCGAAACAGTCACCTGTCTCCGTGACACGGGGCGACGATTGACGTCATCAACGCAAAGCACGTCACGCCGACACAATATACCGGTGAGTCCGTATGGGTTCAGCAACCCCTGGACGAAGCGTCGAAAAACCTACCGGTAGTCAAGGTAGAGATTGTAGGGCCATTCGGTACTCTTGTTACAGAGGCCGCAGTCGCGAAGAATTGCGACTTGCCTTATTACATTTTTAGTAATCGTTCTGCTACGATTTTGAAGGAAATAAAGCAAGGTTTCTTAGAACCACAGCCTATCTGCGCGGTGCGGACTAGAGCGCAAGCAGTTGCTGAGCGCGTAAGGGCGGAAGGGCCCCAGACAATAGAGACGGTAGAGCCTGCCGAGAGTACAGGAAACGGCCGAGATCAGGACGCGTTCCAGGTAACCGCTTCGGAGGAAACCGAGGATGACAATAGAGTTGGTCAGGGCGAGGCCGACGCCCCGGGCAACTCGGAATCAAACGATCAGGAATCTGAATTAGATTTCGGTAGCATTGCTTTGGCTCGTTTGGACCCCACCGAATTTGCTACAGCTCAGAGACAAGACAAGGAGCTCGCGCCGTTGATTGAGCGTGCGGAAGGACCCGAGACGGATCGGCACGATTATGTTATGAAAACGGCCTATTGTTTCGTGTCCGGCATAGTAAGCGCGGAGAGCAGTTCACTATGTTAGTAATACCGCGGGTGTATCGTGGCACGATCTTAAAACTCTGTCATGAAGTTGCTCACGGCCATTTAGGGGTCACAAAAAGCAAAGATGCCATGGCCAAATATTTCTTCTGGCCGAATTGCTATAAGGATATTGAAAACTATGTGCGTAGTTGCGACAGTTGCCAACGAGAAGGAAACGGCGGCGAAAAACTTCGCGCGCCTTTGAAAATTGTTCCTATAACGGGCGAGGCATTCGAGAAAGTGAATGTCGACGCGTGTGGCCCATTTCCAGAAACGGTCACCGGAAACAAGTTTATTTTAACGGCGATGTGTTTAGCCACGAAGTATCCCGAGGCTATTCCGATACGGGACCTAACTTCGGTCACTGTAATTGAGGCATTCCTAGAATTATTCAGTAGAATAGGATTTCCACGCGAATTGCAAACCGACCAGGGCACTTGCTTCACGAGTGCTTTGACAGCGGAATTCGCCGAGCGGTTTGGCATTAAACTGGTGAGAAGTTCGCCGTATCACCCTCAATCAAACGCAGTCGAAAGAATGCATCGAACTATGAACCGGCTTATGAAGGTTCTGTGTTTGGAGGCAGGGACGGATTGGGAATGCCAGCTTCCCGCTATTATGTTCGCGTTGCGCACGAGTGTGCACGAATCATTAGGTTTCTCTCCTGCCGAATTGGTGTACGGGAAGAATATCCGTACCCCCATGACACTTCTTTATGAAAGGCTTGCGGGGACTGCGGAAGGTGAAGAAAATTCTGTAGTTGAGCATGTATTCAAATTAATCAATCGTTTGAAACGCTCCCGTGACCTAGCTCACAATAGAATGGCTGAAGAACAGCAGAAACGTAAAGTGTGGTATGACCGGAAGGCGGTCTCACGTACTTTCGGGATAGGCGCGAAGGTGTTGGTTCTCGCACCTAACAGGACGCGGAAGCTCGCGGTTCAGTGGATAGGGCCGGGCGAGATTCGCGAGAAAATTTCGGAGCATAACTATGTGGTCCAGATGCCGGGGCGGAAGGAACCCCGCGTCTATCACGTTAATATGCTTAAGAGATACCACCAGCGGACAGAGTACTTGAATGTGCTTAGTTCTACGACTGTGACAGACGCAGGTGACGAAGACGCGCTAGATCGCTATGCGCTTAAATTGGATTGTTGCGACTTTGACGCGGAAGAAATGCTGAGCGGGACTGAGGTCGAACCGGAGTTTCGCGACGCTCTGAATACGGTCATTTGTAAGTACAGGTCAGCTGAGAATAGGTTAACGCAGATGCGCTTAGTCGCATGTTTAATGATGTGAATTGATCCACCGGCGAGAATAGGGAACACGCACGTTCATGACATGTATAAATGTCGGTGAAATTCTATGTAAATAATTTTGTAAATTCAAGGGTAAAATTGTTTTGTTGTTTTTTTTTTGATATTTTTATACGTAGATACATACATGTGTCAATAAACTCAGTTAAGAACGGCACATGATGTATGTAACGAATTCCACAATTATGTAATATTTCAATGTAAAGTAAATGTTTGTATTTCAGGATCTTATGTAATTCAAGATGCGTCAAGAATACTTATGTATGTATATAGGAGTAAGGTTTAAATGTAATGGCAACATAGCTTAGGTGAAAAGGGAGGGGGGACAGCCCAGAGATTTATTTCACACATTTCGATTAAATAGGGTTTGATATTTTGGTATAATTATGTTCATGTTCATATAAAAATTAGGGTGTAGAGGTCTCACGACCAGGTAACTTAGCAGAATTTTTTTCCTGGGCATATTTTGCTGCGAAAAAAAATTCTCACCCCCCGGCATGGGAGGGTCTGTAGCGTCGCCTGGTCCGGCGCCGGTGCGTCGGGCCGCTTCGGGGAAACCCGCGCTAAGCCGGATGTGGATGGGGGTGGAGAGCGGCGGCGCCACGCCGCGCCGGTTGGAAAAGCCCTTAGGAATCCCGGCTGGAATTTCCTTGAAAAAGGACGCGCGCGGAGGCGAGTTTAAGAGATGTCGGTTGCAGCCTGGAAAGGCTGGCCAGCGAGCCGTATGACGCCCGCTGCTTGTAGGGTGGGGGCGAGCCGTCGGATATTTAAGGCCGCGCCGACAGGCGCCTCGGGGGATACGCTGGGTGTCGAAAGACAAGAGGTATCTCCAGTGCTATCATTGCACGTGATCTTCGGGTCGAAGATCGGTTTGGCGACAAGCCATGTAACTGGTGTAGTTACGGGACTCGATGTCCGACAGCTTCGCACCTCGCGTTGCTTTTTGCTGCTTCCGAAGCAGTGGTTCTGGGCGAAGGCCTAGGGACGGTCGCGGGGTTTCGCGGCTAAGAGAACTGAAAGGTTGCCAAGGGGTTAGATTTTTGTATTATAATCTTTGTTCATAAATTGTAAATATTCTGTAAATATATTGTATATATCAATCAGAACAGTCGTCTGTGTTTTTCACCCTAAAGTAATGTGTCACAATTATGAAATCACTCTATATTACGAATGAAACTAGTTTAAAAATATTTCTGTAAAGGTAAACATTTCATTTGGAAGCTCTGGATCCACGTTAAAACTTCTATTTCCAGGATGTTTGTGTGCTCGAAAAATTGCTTATACAGACGTATTTTTAAACAGTATAATGAATTTTTTATTTTACATGTTTTCATTTTTCTTACATGTTTTGAAAAACTGAATTAAGTTAAAAACATAAGTTATATATATATATATATATATATATATATATATATATATATATATTTCTGTGTGTGTGTACATTTTTTACTATTTTTATAACAATAAATTCCCTAATCCCCTAATTAGAATAGATATGTTTTGTAAACATTCTATGAATGTTTTTATTATTCTTGATTTGTTGTTCGATACTGTATTAAACTCTTAACATTCTAAAATAGAGCAATAAATATGATTTTTAGGATAACTAAATGACCGAGAGACTTGTGCTTCGCAGCAACCGCGTGCAAAGGAATTCCGCAGGAAACTGCAAAGAAACGGAAAGTGTCTTGGGAGCGAGCCAGCACCGACGCAGCAGCTGACCAGTAATTGCGGGGTTCCTCCCCTCATTAGCTACTTGCGGTACAGAACCGAACGGCGTGTAAGGTCGCAAACCGTCCTTGCCTCGTTCATTGCGGTTTAGTGCTCACATGTAAGTATCCGTCTCTAAAATTCCTTATGCTACACGAGGAACCAGCAATAATCTCCCCAAGACACGCTTCGAACGTTTCTCGCACTTGGGCACTCAAAATACCGTTAGTAATGTTTGTATTTAATTGCTAGGTGGGATAATTCTACGCACGCATTCTTAAAACATCGTAAAAGATTGATGGTTTGCCAGTATAGTAATCGTCACGCAAATAAAAGAGGCGTAGTTGGGAAAGATGCAGAATTGTGACCCCAAAAGTGCATTCATATCTCCCTAATTTTAGTTGAAATATTCATCACCAATTACTTTGTACCTTTCATCCGCTGTGTGAAACTTTAGTACATCAATAAGGAAAAATAATTTAATATTCTTTTTATATTATTCATGACTAGGGAACGGATTTCCATGTAATTACATGTTTTTACAGGAACCAGATTTCCGCATTCAATTACATTTTCTAGAGTTTACAAGACATTCTGAATGAATTAGAACTATTTTTATTTTACATATTTTGGTACAATTACATATTTTTACATATTTTACCTATTACGACACATTTCTTACATATTTCGCTACGTTTTAATATATTTATACGACGAAATGGAACATTTCAGATGCGCGTTTGCAATATTTGTTACGGAATCATCTTTCTTACAAATCAAATGTAATGCTGCTGCGCTTCTAATACCACCATATCTCCGCCATGAATTGTCAAACTTACCCCACTACCCCTCCGCTTACGGCGAGTCAAGGATGAGCGGATTTTTATGAACAAAATAATTTCATCCACGTGCTTGCTCATGTTTTAAACAGCATATTAGTTACTCAGTCGAAAGCTATCAAGTACAGAAAATTGTCTTACCCGTTGTCCGATTTGGGGGGCGGGATGTATACCCTTCAACATCCCCTAGCCTACATCACTCGCTACACGATACTACTATACACTTGTATACGGGATCCTCGTAAACATTGTAATATGTACTATGAGCGTATTATATTTCGAATAAAATTCTTATATGTGGTGAAATCTAGTGTACAATTACTTCAGAAGAGGTAGAACCTACTTTCAGACACTACAAATTCGTAAGAACTGATCGGCTACGTTCTATAGTCGGAAAACGCTTGTAGAGAACAATTTTAAGCACAATAATGAACTTTTATTTTACCTATTTTCTATTTTTTATTACATGTTTTGGAAAAAATAAGTACATATATATCTACATATTTTGCATTTTTATTACTTACTACTATAAATTCCGTTCCCTATTCATGACATTGAACAATTTCAGTCAACAACAGTAAAATCTATTTTCAATTGAAATTTAAAAATGCACATTCATAATTTCATATTTATTTTTCGTGTCAAAAATTAAATTCAGAAATATGTATTATGTTTCATTAATTGTTTGTAGAATATTTGTAATGAATCGTAACATAATATATTAATTAAAATTAAAACTGAGTAAACGTACAAAATCATAATGAAAATTGCATTAAGCAGTGTCATTTAAAAATTAACTTTCATAATATCAAATAAATATATTTTAAATGAAATGTTTAAAAGTAGAGTGTATTATAATAACACACAATGTTTAAAAATGAAACTAAATTAGAAGAAATATGTTAGCACAAAATAGCCTTTCTAATATTATTGTAATATTGCTATTTCATTAATTCGTTATATTTATATGCCTTATATGAAATGAAAGGACAAGACAATTGGCTCTGGTTCAGCAGCAGGCGGGGCATTACGGAGGTCGGTGCAGAACGATGACCTCGGACTGCCTGCCGTCCGGCGCCCCCCTCCGCCCCCGTGCCACGGCCAACGCAAGTGGAGCGCGAAAACGACTTCAGGGCAGCAGTCATTGCACTTAAGTCGCACTGATCATAGATTACAATGTAGCAATCTTCAATCTAATGATACTCCTTCCACTCAGTTCTTTCTTCCATTCATCCTCCCACCAATTATCCCTTCTTCCACCTTCCACCCTCCCTCCTCGCAACCTTCCGTCCATCCATCCGTCCTTTCGACCCTCCGTCTCTCCGAACTCTGTCCTTTCGTTCATCCTTCCATCCATCTATTCATCCACTCAACCCTTCATCAAATCAAACATACATCACTCCGTCCGACAGACTGACTCCCGACTCTTCGTCTCTCCGTCCACTCTTCTCTACAACCATCCATTCAACCATCTATTCATTCTTCCCTCCAACCCTTCATTAGTGTATACACCCATTCCTACCTTCGTCCCATCCATCCATCGTCTCTCCGCCCGTCCCATCCATCCATCCTCTATCCGCCTAACGCTTCACCCATCCATTGAACCATCTACCCCTTCATTTGTTGGTTGCTTTTATTTATCTATTCTTGGCTTGTTTCATGCAATTAGATTTCAAGTAGTTTTGGACCATACAGGATCAATCTTACGAGGATTCCAGTGATTAAGATATTAAATGATGCTATGAACACCAAAAATAACGTACTAAAACTCAATAAAATTTATAAGACTTTAATTACGTTTGTCGCTGTTCACTCCTCATTACCCTAATCCTTCTACACCTCCCATGGTTTGTAGCACTTTACAATGTATGGTATCCAATATATATATATATATATATATATATATATATATATATATATATATATATGTTTTGTAATATACTGAAAAGAACGCCAGATTTCTATAAATTACTGAGAATGTTTCAAGGAGGAAGGCAATATCCGATTGGCTCCAAAAATAAAAAATAAAACTTTGTTCTTTTACCGATGTTGATGGTTCCCAATCAGCATTGTTTTCTGCATCTATCAGTTGTTTAAATAATAATAATAATAATAATAATAATAATAATAAAATTAAATTTTCCTGTTGATCTTGTTCAGTGTTCGTGAGTCGAGAGTTGAAGTTGCAGTGAACTGAAGCTGGTTTAAATAGTTTTCTGTTCATAAAAGAACGTTACGTTTCCGTCCTCTTCGTTGAACGTGAAAGGAAACTAGAGTTGCCGGTCAGAGTTTGAAAACAAAGTCTACATATGCCAATGCACGTTGCTGCCTGTAGCAAAAGAAATACAGAATGTGACAGTAACAATGCACAAGTAATGTGTGTGGAAACGTTTCTTTCACTTTAACCTGAAGACCGCCTAAATGGCCGCGCATTACTGCCGCACCATCATAGGTCTGAGCCACAAACTTTCGGCCTATTCAAATTATACACGATTGCGAGAACGTTGGTATACATCACATCGGTACATCTATTGACGCTGATGTCTGTAAAGCCCATGCACTTTTCTTGAGCTTCGTCCACGTAACAAAAACTGGTAGAGATCTGCGATTTATTAATTACTCTCTGAATGCTCGTCTAGAAGAATAGCCACAAAGTTAGCAGAGGCAAGTTCCTTTGTAATTGTCTGTACCATAACATATCTTACAGCTTCGACTAAAATGTTCTGGATAGCAAATGAAGAACCCCTGAAAACTGTTGCATTTTGCAAATGCTCATTTAAGAATTGATCATATGTGCTGAGTAAATCGAATGTTTTCTCTATTGAACGATGTTTCTGATTCATCGCGTCCTCTGAAAGCTTGTTCTTGGTATCGTAAGTGGCTGACATCTATGAATATTCTTAGTATCTGTCTGTTCTTCTTTAACATTTTGTTGTGTTACGAAATTTGTAGAGCCTTGCGATCATTTAACTGCAAGTCTTCTCGGATATTACCGAAATTACGTAGTGTAAGTGTACAAAATATACGATATTTTGCCTTTTCACGTTGGCCTAAAGAACAAGCAAAGGAAACTGTATATAATCGAATCATTCTTTTGCCCAGACATCACTGCTGAAAAGAAAGCACGGTCAGCAAAAAAGTTTGTGAAATTTAGGCCAACATTTTTTAAAAAATTGTTGCGTCTACAATTGACGCAACGCGTCTCCAAATCCCTTGGGGGCGCTCAGCGCTTTGCGCTTTCGAAGTAATCCTGCATTAATTACAGCGCTTTTAATTTTGGAGTAATCCTCCGTGAATATTATGTCCGTCACATCTCGTCGCAATCAGTTGTCAACAGAACCGCCAGGTACCACCTTCACGTACGCGCCTCCCACCATGCGCTCCTGCGTCACTATCCAGCGGCCAGAATTGGGAAGGACTAAGGATAGGAGTAAGGTTTTGAACACATGACAGGGGTTAGACTAGTGCTTGTGAAGCAGCCAAACTCGTTCCAACAAGGAACAAATTTCACCCGCGATGCGACGGGACAACCCGGACCTCATTAGTGAAAGGCGAGCGACTTTCCTCCGCGCCACCAGATGGCCAACCTCGCTAATCATTTGTGTCTTCAATAATTAGAAGTACAGAAGTGTCTGCTTTACTCTCGCTTCCTGTCTTGGAATTTTGCAGTGAATCCGGGAAGTTCTGTTGTGGGCCTACCATTGTTTTATATTTTCCTAAAAATCAAATAGTATGAAATTGAGTCCTTACTAACTGTTATGTAACACAATCATACAAACCACTAGTTTCTGGATCATTTACACTCTCCATTTTCACTAAAACTTGAGGGAAGCAAATCTTACCAACAACTCGCAAAGGACTGTTTTAGACAGTTCACGGCAATACTTTGCTGTACCTGCCGACCGCCCAGCCGCGCACCCTCCCCGCACTGAAAACATTATATATTACCCATTAACATGTGGTGCCCCACCTGCGCCAAAGAATTCTCTGGACAGATTAAGAACTTCGCGAACCGTCTCCCAGTTACGTACCTAATAGCGCAGAAACTTGCGGAAGACTGGCTGGCTCCGGGCAGCTAAACTGTGTAATTTGATTTTAAGACGTTCAAAATCTCACTAACTTATTAGGGGATTACCATGAAGACATTTCTTATACTCTTCTAATTAGGTATACCTCCGGTATTTGCGGTGAATTGGAGAATTCCCCACTGGATACAATGCGTATCTCTGTGGAGGGTTTTTAATTTCATTTTCTGAATATAATGTAGATTTTCAATTAGATTCACATTCACATTTATACTATACAGTTTAGACTTTCGGTAAATGTCAATTATGTTAAGTCAAGATTAATTATTAAGAGTCATTTGGAACTGCTAAATGGTGCTTAGTATATTACTACGTATTCACGGTTTTGATACGATTGTTAAAATATTTAATAATATCATATCAACGATTTCGAATCCTGAGTTTGGTATCAAAATATTTTTAACTACAACATTTCCATAGATATATCATTTTAATACAAATATCGTAGAACGTTAGTTAATAATTGTAGAAAATTTATGTGTAAGCACTGCAATACGTTGCTACTGCAAGAGAACAATTTTCATTTCATTATTTGTATTGTTTTTACTTTCTCCTATACGAACATATATACGGAGTAATATACGTAGTAAAGAGCAAGTATGAAATGCTACGGAAAATCTATTTCGACGAATATTCACCCCAAAACGTATATTTTCGTTGAAATCGTTTCTGATACAAAAGAGGGTTGTTTGTTTCAAAACCGCCGTTTTCTTCCGCCGGTCTATTCGTCTGTCAACACTACTAACCTAAACCACACGTACGATTTCTTCCGAAATGGATATTGCGCGGTCGATCTGGATCAACTCAAAGCACTGCGAATTTGAAAAACTTTCTTTAAAATTTGGAAGTACTTTACATGAAGCCCCACAGACATTTTCTCCAAAAACGGCTGTAATGTTTTCTTAAATTTCTTGTAAAAATAGAGAAAAATACACTTATAAAGGTGGCACATCCAACTTTCATGATTAACTCGAAATTTTCGAAAATTGCAAAAGTTTGCATTTTTCCGGCGTTCTCCTACAACTACAAAATTAAAGATAGATATTTTTTTAAAATGAAATTTGTTGTCCGTAAGTAGTTCTTTTATTGAGATAATGTACATTTTTTGATACTTTGAGTACTTTTCGAGCAATATTGGGAGCAATAAATGCAATGTTTTAAAATAACAATAACGAGATTTCCCCGAAAACGGCGACAACTTTTTTTTTAAAGTTTGGTAGGTACAGAGATAGATGATATTTTACATTATATAAACGCATTTTGCTCAATTAATTTGTCTTTTCAAACATTACAAAAACGTAATTTATTTTAGTAGCCTCTCATGTCGTTAATATTTACATTAGCGGTGATTTTTTCACATTATTGCATTTAAAAGTGCATGTGCTTTAAATAGTGTCTCATAAAGTTTCTCATAAACTCTCAAGTGGTCCATGAAAACGACCTCACAGTTCCGCATATTTAGAAACGTTCAAACATCAGTTTCTCGAAAATAGTTTCAAACTTTTCGTACAGATATTACTCATTGCACTTTTTGAGGTGACATAAAATTAATTTTGCTGTTTTCTTTAAAAAAATAATACACAATTGTAATTGTTTCAAATATCTCTCACGATTTTAATATGCACATTTCTAGCAGTTTATATACATTATTACATTTGTGAGTAGACGTAATTTAAATAACTTCCAATAATTGTTTTCGAAAACTCAATAGTTTTCTATAAAAAAATGGTTCAAATTTCGCATTTACAGTAACGCTTCAAAGCTATTTTCGTAAACACGGCTCTAGTTTTTTAACGAAAATTTCCATGTAGGGCGAGGTTTTACTCTTCTATTATATTCTGAAAGTAATTTTTCGTTTCTGGCATTAGGAAACCGAAAAATTGAGCAAATGTGAAAAGATCATGTTTGGGCGGCAATAGTTGGCAACTGGCAAAAGGATGGGACAGGACCGAAAAACTAGACCCGCCCAAAGAAATAAGTATTTAGAAACTAGTACGAGAAAGTCTGTACCATTCTGTAGCATCACTAGTTTAAAAATGATTTGTGTATTTTTAGACTGATAATGACGGCAAAGTCATCCAAAGCCGATTCTTAAAATAATTCAAGTTGACCAAGCTGATGTGTATTATTCCAACCTAGTGAACATAAAACGTCAAATTAATTGGAACGATTTTGACGATTTACGCTGGCGACGATCAAGGCAAGATTTTGTTCAACACTGAACTGGATATTATATCAATATTCTTGATTAGATATATTCCCAAAGATGATGCCCACAATATGGAAAGTGAATCATGGAATAACAGAAAACATCAGTTGGTTGGTGTTTCGTATTGCATTACAACAGCACATAATTTCTTGCATTATTTGTAACTTATTTTTCTTTCAGAAATTCAGAGTTAAACGAAAATCGGATCTGTGCCATTTTTAAATAAAAATACAAATTAGAAAAGTTGATTTTTCTCACCACTAACTTTACTAATTCTGATTAACTGAATTCTAAACTTTAACCTGATTGTCTATAATACATGGAACGTTTTGTTAATACAACTATGACAGTCAATAGAAACTTAATAAAAAATTTGGAGCCGATTTTTCAGAGAACGTTTTTCCAAAATTGAGTTTATTACACGCAAAATTAAACGAGAATTACTCATTTTTTTTAAAGAATTGAACTTGATCTTAGACATTTTTAAAGACCATTTTTCATTATGAAATAATCTCTCTCTTCAATATTGTAGTTGAAGAAAGACGCCGAAAATATTTTTTTCTTTTCAGTTTTAGAATTTTCAAGAAAATTCAACGAAAATCGGATTGATTGATTGATTTTTTCGTGTTTTCGGGCGCCTCAACGGCTTTGGTCATATTCCCCTTAAGTGTAGTGCATGTTTTTTTCTCGGGAGATGGCGGTGATATTCCCCTGCTGGATGGCGAGATCCGCCGCCGACCTACCGTCGGATAGCGGGGTTTCCCCCTAACCAGGATTCTCCCACCAGCGGGACATCGCCCCAGCCGGTACAAGCTCTAAGCTCTCGACCGGTCTCCCGGAATATGTGCTAGTGTTGTGCATGTTAGTTGACGTGTGTGTGTGTGTAAGGGGAGAGGATAGGACAAGGAAGAGGAAGGAAAGATCGCGCGCGGTCTATGGCCTGTTTGGTAGGGTATTGCTCCGGCATTCGCCTGGTGTTGATCGGAGAAACCACGGAAAACTACCGATCAGAGCAGCCAGCCACTATAATTCCGGTCCCGACAGCGACTGAATTCGACCTAGCTGAAACGCTAGTGTCGAAAATCCGAAAATCGGATCTGTGCCATTTTTGCAAGAGTACTTTGCTCAGTTTGAGGAAAACGTTGGTTGCGGCGTGGCGGGTGCCGCCCTCCTCCAAGGCCTCCGGGCAGAGACCGCCGCGTCGCGGAGTGTCGGGTCGCGTTGCGCGGACAGCTGCGCAGAACGACCGCCGCCTGGGGCGCCTCGAGCGCGGCAATTGCGCGGCCAAGGGCGCCGCGGGCGTCGCAGGGGTGGCGATGGACGCTTCTGCGTCACGAACGCTCGTAATGGCCCCTCGCGGCCTTTGCAGAGGAAGAAACGCCGGACACCCGCGAGGGCAGTTCCGGCTCTGCTTCGGGAAAGGCCACTAACACTCGATGGCTCGCCTGAGGAATGGTTTCGGAAACGGGTAAACTCGCCAGATTTTTGCTCAGTTACTCGGAGAAAACAACAATCGATTTATATTTAAAGGAAACTAGTAGTGGTCTAACAGCACATACTTTCTCGCCTTTAAAAATGCTTATGTAATAAGTAGGGCTATGATTTTGATGATATAAAACTACACAAATATACCCTAAAAAGAGTGCATTCATGCCCTTCAAAAATGTCCTAAAACATATCCACTTCGTTACTTTTACACTGCAAAATAGTTCGTTCTTCGGTTAAGCCAATAATTTGCCATGATAAAATATTTGGAATAAATTGAATACTGTAAAACTCAGTTAATCAAAGTTAATATATTACGTGAATGCATATTTTATTAATATTGACTACAATTTATTATTGTTGTTTATTTACAATCTACTTTCATATTAAAAACCCTTGGATTTTGAGTTGTAGTATGTCACAAAACCATTTTTAGGTTTTCAAATACAAATGATTGATGATTTTCAGCAGGAGACTTTTGTACTTAGAACAACTACGTTAAACATCACATGATGTAATAGGTGCATATTAAAAAAAAGGATCACTTGCATTCAACTCTGCATTCTTGTCTTGAAATAAAAATATTCCTCCACATTAAACAGCTTCAATTGATCGGGTACTACTCTTCTATAATATTCTTAAAGTGATGTTTCATTTCTACCATTTGGAAGCCGAAAAATTCAGAAAATTTGAAAAAATGTCATTTGGGCGGCAATTAATTGTAGCTGGAAAGAGAATAAGGTATAATAGAACAGCTAGTTCAGACTAAAGTGATTAGAAGTCTAACGAGTGCGAAAAAGTCCGTGCCATTCTACAGCACCACACGTTTTTCTATATTTATTAGCAACTGGTTTTATCTACTTTATCGTTACTAGGGCCTGACAACAAGTATTTTACTGCGGAAAATCCACCGTTTTCCTGTGTATGATGACATAATTTTCTCTTCTTAATAAATACCTTCGTAAGAGCGAAGAAATAAAAAGGTGCTAGTGCCATTTCTGGCGAATTCTTCGTATTTGTGAAAATTGCAGTAAATACATGTTGAAAAAATTTCGCAGTGATTACGTTCTTAAGCGTCGGCCACAGTTGGTATTACGCCTTTTGTCTGTAGCGTAGTAGTATAGGGGACAGCGCGTTAATTCCAAGGACCTGAATTCGAGTCTCGCGCGGAAAACAAATTTTTCTAGATAAAAACACATTTGTGTGTTCATGTAGTAGTTTAATACAGAGAAACAGAAACAATGTGTAGGTGCGGTTTAGTACAACTAGGTTTTTACTATACAATTTTTACATACAAGCTTAAACTTTAATGAAAAAATTGGTGTAAAAAGATCAAAAACTAAATACAATTATACTTTTGACAATTATACATTTGATGTAATTCTTCTATTTTTGTATTTATATTTGAAACTGTTTTACAATTTTTACCTTAAAAACCCTTGGGTATTGTGTTTTGGTTTGAAAATGACTTACTAATCTTACATCGAGCAAGTATCTACTTTCCTTTTCGTTACATTTTCTTAAGTTTAAATGAATTTTATTCATATAATTTTAGCCATCGACCTTCATATGATTAAGATTCTAATTGAAATTAAATATACTGTATGTAAACATAAATAAACAAAAAGACTGTGATAAATAGATAATTCATTACAACAAGAATTTTATTCCATTAATATGTATTATGGTACTGTAGATGTAAATATGAACCTTCTTTGGCTTACTATTATTTTTCAATTTTAAAGGTATGGACGTAATAAATTTTCAAAGAATACCGTGATGTTGAAACCTGATGTTGTACGATATTTATATTGTATTGATATCGTTACTTCGAAATGAAGTAAATGAGAGTTGTGACATTAAAAAGTAAAAAGTAAAGTGATTGTGAACAATACTCAAGAGTACTGAAGAAATATTTTATCACTTGTTAGTAGTTCCTGTCCATTAACTGTACTAAGAACAATCGATTACTTTTGAGTTGTTTTTAAATGTCGGTAAACTGCGCACTCGCTCATTGTCTTATTCGCATTCTCACCAGCACTCGTGGTTTACAAAGGTCCGCAAGCAGTAAGCTCGTGAGCAAACTCTCGTAACTCTTTGTTGCACCGTGTAAACAAACCTCTCGTTTTCTCACGGGGCAAAGAACATCTTGCGTAAAAAAGATACAGAATCAAGCACCTTGTTACAACGTGTAGCCGAGCACACGATCCGCGAAGAGCCTCCCCCCCCCCCCGCAGCCCACGCACTCCATAACCGCTATGCTCTCCCCCCCTTCGCCCTGACCCTTCGCCTTGGCTCTTCATTTTACCCTTTCGTCCTGCCCCTCCCTACAGCCCCTTCGTCCTACCCGTTTACCCTGTTTCCTCGGCCCCTTTGCCCTGCTCCTTCACCCCGTGCAGTTCCTTTCACCCTGCCCTTCGACCTGCCCATCGCCCTCCCCCTTTGTCCTACCCTTCACCTTGCCCCTTATCTTGCCCCTTCGTCTTCTCGGGCAGCCACGTGGAACTCCGGGTACCATCTTCGTGCACCATCTTTGCACCATCCGTGCACCATCTTTGGTATTATTGCTATTCTATTCTTTATCTTGATGCGGTTAGTATTTCTGTTCCAATGGAGTGTATCTTGAACCTTCCTTAAATATTAACACTTAACACATTTACCAGCTGGTCGCACTTGGGGATCACAGAATGCAGATCCTTCCTGCAAAGCACTGGAAAGGAAGAGACAAACATCTGTATCCAGGCCAAGATTCGAACCCTGTAGGATAGATCAGCTCGTGAATACGTGAACGAATTATCAATTTATAAAGTGTAGATTAAATTCAGTGTCTAAATACACGAGGTAATACAATTTTTATGGAGAATAAATAACTGTAAATGAATTGTGCAAGCCAGTTTGCACACTCCCGATACTTCAATAATAATATTGAGAAAAAGGAAATGACACCAGGAACGGACGAAACAATCAATGCATGGAAGCTACCAGGCTCCTCATCATGTAAAAAGAAATAATTTCAGCGAGGGAGCCGATACACCAAACGTAGTTACTAACAATATTTAAAATTACGTACATTGGTGGCAATACACGAAAACCCAAAGAAGCCACTGACTTTTTACAAAGACAGGAAAGTTCGACAAGAGAACCGGTAAGAACAGTCTGGTAGTTATAAAAGTGTAGTATTTCACAGAACATGCCATGCGTACACGGCTATCAGAACTCTTTTATTGTGCCAGCACGAAGGCGAAACACTGAAGACAAAGCAGAATGCACGTACGCACTAAAAACCTCACGGCAAGAATGGCGAAGAGAAACAAGAGTTAACAAAGGAAGATGATGGACGTACTAGGTAATGTGAGACGTACCTAAAGATATTAAATAGCTTGGACGTAATTTAGTAAGATAGCGTGAGGCAATTTATAAAATTAATTTATTAAAAAAATTCTTATTAATATTCCTTAGTGCTCATTTATTATGAAATAACGTGTTAATTAAATCATAACAATTGTACAAATAAATGACCGTAATGTAATGTCACAAAAAATTGAGGAAACAAGTAATGTAGCTGTCCCAGTGCCGCGAAACCAAGGAATAAATACGATGATTCATCTTTGCGATGGTTCACAGAGACTTAAAAAGTGCGTGTTCTTAAACGATCGTGGTTTGCAGCTAACATTTAAGTCTGATGTTTTTTATGTAACTTGTTCCGTTATATTACAGCAGTAAATTCTGTGTACCACACAATTTCTTGCAATGAAGACATTTATATTTCTCTTCTATCTGAGATTCGCATGGAAATGTAGTAATTCTGTCGTGTACGAGTTGCAAACTGGATTCAAGAAATTCTTGCGTGAGTTAGGGAAGTGTCTCAAAAGAATGAAGAATGTTTCGCGTCTCGAGCATCGCTCAGATCTTTTATCTCAGAGAATTCGTTTCAGCTTTTGCAACTACATTCCTTATTAGCTTGCGTATCACATTCCATTTAGTTTCGTGTAAGTATACTTTTATGCAAATTAAATAGATGACCGCAAATTAGTTAGACAGACTCAGTTCTGAAATTATTCTCATTTTGATTTTTTGAAAGATTGAAAAACCGTACCAATATTCGAGAAATTGCGTGTATATATATATATATATATATATATATATATATATATATATATATATATATATATATATATATATATATATATCACTAAGTAGTCATTTAAAAATATAAAATAGGCATTTAAATAGGCAATATACGTATTTCTTATCCTTATTTATGTGTGTAGAAAGTTTTTGAAGTAAACCTAGTACAGTTACCTTTATGGAAAGTTTGCTTTCATCATTCATCTGACAAATCTCATAGAATTCTTTTCTTTATTGTTGGAAAATTCGGAAAAAAAGGCTGAAGCGCAGTAGCTATCTTTTTGCTTTGCATTAAATGCACGCAGATACTCTAATGCTGCTCAGTACGATCTTTTCCCTCACATTTAATTTAAACATAATTGAAAATATTGTACGATAATTTTAATTGCCATGCTTAACACAAATGTTATAACCAGTTAAAATAGCCCATACCTTCTCTCATTATACCAGGAAAAGTATTTTAAAATTTGCAATTTTCAAAAATTCACTAACTTCATCGAAAAAGAGACCTGTGCCATAATTTTAAGCATCTCTTTTCTATCCGTGGGAAAAAATTGTAGCGGGTTTTGAGAATCATTTTATAATTTACATTAATATCTAACAGAAATATTGCAAAAGCCCTTACAAAAAAAATATATACACGACCTTTTTAAAGATCTGATTTTTTAGAACAGATTTCATTTAAGACAAAAATCCTTGTATTCAATATTGTACTTTTGCAATGTTAACTTTTTGCAATTTTCGAAAATACAATGTTCGGGAAGAATAGAACCGGGGCAAATTTGAATACCGTCCTTTGTTACACACGGGGAAAAATTTTAAAGAAAAAATATTGAGTTTTTTGAATAAAAAATTCTTTAAAAACTCAAAGTCAAAAATAATTTTATTATACCAGCGATTTTGTACGTGTTTCATAATACAAAATACCGGACCTGTGGTGGTGGTAAAACGGAATAGATTTATCGATAGTTGTTCGCTTTCTTTGTACACTGCAGGATAAAAACAAAAAGATCAATTTTACATTTTTTTATTAAGATAATTGGTTTTGATCAATAAATACGAGAATAGGCAACATTTAAAAATGTAAACATAAAATAGGTATTTATTAGTTAAATAGGCAATTATAGGCACTATAAATTCACGTATAATACTCCTAATGCTTGAAAATGATTAAGTAACAAAAATATTGGGTTTTCCAACGAAGAAAAAAACAGGCAACTAGGAAAACATCCGCAGCTTAGTTATCAATAGAGCCCTCAAATTAGGTTGATTGATTAGTAATTCCAGGTGCGTCAACTGCTGAGATAATTAGTCCCGTTAGTGTAGTCCATGTTTTTCCTCGGGAAGTTGCGGTGATCTTCCCTTACTGAATGGTGGGAACCGGCACCGACCTACCGTTGGGTAGCGGGGTTTCCCTAACCAGGTATCTCCCACCAGCGGGGTACGGCCCCAGACGGGCTCCCAATCCCCTCAGCAGCTCCAACCGGTCTCCCGGAACGTGTGGTAGTGTAGTGAGTGCATGTAAGTCTGTGTTCGTATGTATAGGGTGAGGATAAGACAAGGAAGAGGAAGGAAAGATTCGCCTGGTGTTGATCGGATAAACCACGGAAAACTACTTTTCGAGAGAGTTCATAGATGACAGTATTTGGGTTTGCCAATGCTTTAAATTATAAATTATACATGTAAATATTAAGAGCTGGGAATGTATTAAAAACTATATTTGCTTAATTTTTTTAAAATAAGAATTTTAATGAAAATGGATCTTCCGCCATAAAATTCAGTGTATTGTGCTGCACACGTACAAAAATTATTAAAAATTTGGATCAGTTTAAAAAAGTGTTTTTCTCGCATTTTGAGTTGTGCTGGTCAGCGCGCCACGAAAGTGCCGTGAAAGGCCGAGGGTCGCCAGGCTGCTCCGCCGACGCCGAATGCTCTGGGGTGAGGGCAATCCCGGTGAGGGCTTTCTCCGCTCACACCCGTCGCGGCGCTTCTGGCGTTTTGTATCTGGAGTGAAGGTTGCATCATGATGTTTGTCTCTATACAATCGATGCTTCCGACAGAAATCCTGTGGAAGTCCATATTGGCTAGGTAAACAGAGGTCATCTTAAACGAAGGAATTTCGCAAAATTACACTAATATATTACAATCTATGAAACCAACATGTTTTGAGGATAATTCTTCATTGCCCTATAAAAATATTTAAAGAAAAACAGGATCAATATCATATATAGAAAGAATAAAAAATGAAATAATACACAGTCACATACAATAAGTCAAACCACTTAACCAAGTAACGTGGTAAACATGGCAGTTATGGATGCACTTATACGAGCGGTTTTGTGCTCTGGGAGAAGTACTGGTTTGAATGGGAAAGGTTGGGTCAGTCTGTGAAGATGATCAACAAAAGACTATGTCGAACATTAGTTGGAAAAATCTAATAAAGAAATTTTTATAATTTCAAAATTTATAAGAGATTTCGTATTTGTCCATTGCTTTCAAAACACTTCCTTGCATATTTTCTTTAAATCTTCCCATACGGAGCGCATTTACTAAGAATTTTATTTGGTTTCCATTACTATCATTACTACCCATCACATTGGATATATTTTCAGGGTAATTAATGAATATTAATTTTTGCCCAAGGGGCAATGATTTCAATGTATTTTGATTTTTTATATAAACCAGAGACTCAGTGCCATTTTATTGAATTTGCTCCTTCTAAAAGAATGTTTTGCTTCATCAAGTTTTTTATTTGTTTTTCCCGTGTTTTATATTTTTTGTGTCATTATCATTTTAATTTTTAAAAACAAACATATTTTGAGAAACAAATTTACAATATTCTTTTCGCACAAAAGTTGTTTTTCATTTGTGTGAATGATGTGAAATTCCAAAAGAGGAAGGTAGTTATAATTTATCATTCAATATTTTATGAAATATTTTGAATTTTTGTGTAAGAAAATACAACTTCTTCAACAGTTTTTGTAATCAATAGGAACTTGTTCTTTAATCATCAACATCAACTGCAAGGATTAGACTTGTTCAGTCTGTTCCGGCTCCTGAAAACTGCTCACTCCATCTTCTTAATGATCTTCCCACATTTCTTGCCTTGTAGTTCAAGGCAATCTTGACTATTCTTTCTTCGGACATTCTTTATACATGATTTTTCCATTTTTTCTCTATATTCTTTGATAATATCATTCATACTTAAAAATTTTAGATCGTTTCTAATTTCTTCACTTTTCTTGTGATCAAGAAGTGTATAGCCTGCTATGGTTCGAAGAAATTTCATTTCTGCTGATTCTAATTTTCTAATTTGATCTTTGGTTAATGTCCAACACTCACATCCGTTTAACAGCATGGGTAGGGCCATTGTTTATAGAGTTTCATTATAGTTGATGAACAGGTAGAATGTTGGTAAATTTTGTTCTCGTCTTTTCTCTTATAATTGGGTAATTGTAAATATACAGTCACTGCAAGAGCTTCCTCTCCTAAATTTATGTTGTGCTAATGAGATTTTATTTTCCATTATTGGTGTTAGTCTTCTTCCTAGTATATTTGCATAGATTTTTTTAGCAAGAGTTTAATAAGCTTATTCCTACTACATAATTGCTACATAATTTTCTGCTCCTTTTTTATATATAGGCCAGATATATGCTTCATTCCATTTATCAGGTACATATCCTTCATGCCAACATCTATTTATAAAAGCTATTAATCTTTGTTTAAACTGTAAGGATGCATACTTTATTAATTCTACATTCAGGTCATCTGTACCTTCAGGTTTTTTATTTTTACTAGCTTTGAGTACTTCTTCAAGTTCTTGCATATCAATGTTGTCAACATTGTCAATGGGTTTCATTAATACTGCATCAGCTTCATCATTCGTCCATAGGTTTTTAAAATAATTTAACCATTCTTTTTCTGGTATGGGATTAATTCTCAGAATATATTTTTCTTCTTTGTTTAATTCTTTTATGATTTTATATGCATTATCGTGCCATCCATGTAGATCGTGTTCTAAATTTGCTATATATCTCTCCCAATTTTGACGTTTAATTTTTCGTACTTTATTTCTCACTAGAGCAGATTTATTTTTATATTCAGTTTTTAAATCTAAACTATTTGGTGACTTTAATGTTTTTAAATAGGCTTCTTTCTTTTCATCTATTAGTTGTTTAATTTCTTCGTCCCAAACTCTAAGTCCCCTTCTTGTATACTTATTTTTCCTTTTACCTAATGATTCGAAAGCAGCGTTGGTCAATATGTTTAATATTTCTCCAATCCTCATTTATGTAATTACTAGTGGGTGTAGATTGTAATTTTATATTCAATCTTGTTTGCTATAGAATTCTGATGCTTTGATCTCGAAGAAGGTGTACTTTGAAAGTTTCGATGGTATTTCCATTAGTAATGTGTTTCCATCTTTAAGGTAGTTGTAATGTTGAGATGACTAGGAAATGGTCTGTACCCCTAAATACTCTGGTGTCATTTATTAGAACCCATGTCTTTTTGTTTGCCAGTACATAATCTATACTAGAAGCCCTTACTCTTGCAGTCCACGTATATTTATGGATATTTCGATGTCTGTAAAATGTATTTGTTACTCTTAATTTATTGAATACTGCAAATTCTATTAATATATGCCCATTTTGATTAAATTTTTTTTTTCATCTTCTGTTCCAATTATATTAGGGATATGATTATTTCCAACGCGGGCATTATAATCTCCCAAAACTATCAGGTAGTCATTCTTGTTAACTTGATTTATTACCACTTGCAATCTTTCATAAAATTCCATTGTTTTATCTTCCCTTCCTTTCTCTGGAGCGTATATTGCTATTAATGTCATGTATCCTCTTTCTATCTTAATTCGTAGTGTTACTATTCTGTCGTTTATAAATGTGTATGATATTATTCTGTTTCTATACTTATATTTCATAAGTATAGCTACTCCTGCTGAGGCTTTCTCTATTTGTGGGACACCAATATAGATCATTATATTCTTTTAATCATTATAATTAATCATTAATAAATCATTATATACTTTTCTAGTTGCATTGTACCTTTTAATTTCTTTTTAATTTCAGATAGAGCTACAAAATCTACGTCCATTCAATAAATTGTTTTTTAAAATTCTATTTCTTTATTTGTAATCCCTGTGACATTCCATGCTGCTATACGTAGTATTTCCGAGATCCCATTATTCGTTTGTCCTTTATTTATTGCTGAGATCGTCTTCATTTCCGTCCGGCATTTCCTTTGGAGCTAGTGAATAAGATAAATTCCCCAAGTCGGACTACCAACCCTACGTTGGGTGTGCTGGGTGAAGGGGCTGCCTTCTTAAGGGACCCCAGCATCCTCTCTCATGAATTAACCCCATAAGAAGGGCTGCCTCAACTGTCTTTTATCCATTAAGGACTTTCTTCTTTTAGCCATCTAAAAGCCAACAGTCTTTTAGCCATTAAGGACTTTTACCCCGAAGAAGGGTCTTCATTTTATCCCTGAAGAATGGGAGCCTCTTTCCCGCAGTCCGCCCGATGAGGTCTTCACCGTAAGCCTGACATGGGGCCCTTACGAGGTACTACCAGCCCAGCCAGCTGGACCAAGGTTTCTTTTTAAAAAAGATGTGTTACTCCTCTATCACTTCCCTCTTTGTCCTGGCTTGAGACAGGCAGAGTTTGGCTACCAAAATATTTGGTCCAAGTTGGCAGGGTTTTATTCTTTAGTATACAGACCGATTGTCAGTGCATATGATCATTGACCTCCTTCTAAGTTTCAATAACTATGATCAAACTACCGAATTGAATAAATATATTTGTAAATTAATAATTCATTAGAATGATTTATTAATTTGGGAATTTCGGATATCTGTTTTGACGGTTTACCTCTAGTAACTCAAAATAAAACAACACAAGTTTGTAATATAGAGGGTGAGTCACGTATCTTTAGCACCCCTGCAAGTTTTGAACTGTTGAAGTTATTGCAATGCCGTTTTCACGAAATTGCATGAGGGAATGTGGTTAATTGATGGATGTATACGTTTCGATTTTATCACTTTTATTTTAAGAGATATTTAGATAACTTTGTGTTTTTCAAATGGAGCTATACATACTTTTTAGCCTATGATGAGCGTAAAAAGACAAATCCAGTGATATACATATTGTCATATGTTAGAAAAGCATTTTTTGAGAAATTCTGATTTTTTGCGACTCGTGTTTAACGTATATTTTAAATGTAACAGTCTACCAATGAAGGCCGCGCAGCGCTCTCCCTGTTAGCACGTGCTCCGAGCATTACAATGTCCGTTCAATACGAGTCCCAGAAAATCAAAATTACTTTAGAAAATGCTTATCTCACATATGACTATGAGTATCACTGGATTCGTCTTTTTACGCTCGTCATGATAGACTAAATAAATATGCATAGTTCCATTTGAAGAAAAAGTTACCTCAATATCTCGAAAAATAGCAATGATAAAATAGAAATGAATACATGAATTAATTAGCCCCATTCCGTCGTGCATTTTCGTGACAACTGCGTTGTCATAACTTCAACAGAAAGATACAGGATGTGGAAAAATTATGTGACTTTGCTAACATATTTCCTAAATGGTGTGTGAATGTGTAATTTTGTATCTCTAAACATGAGTAATACTCATTATTAGCAACAAATAAATAGAAAATCTAACTTCTTATACAAAATGAAAAGTCTAATTGTCTAAAAATACAAATGCTGATACAAATTATGATCCGCTGGGAAGCGGCCTCGGGGTGATGTATGTGCGGCGGGAGCCCTTCATCCGGGGTGATGCATGGGGCGCAGCGGCAGCGATTCATCTGCGCGCGCAGCTCCGCCCCCCCTCCCCGTCGCGGCGCACGAAGGAAAGCGTCGGCGCGCGCCCCCAGCGCCGCGAGATGCTCCACGAGCGGCGTGATGCAAGTGGCCTCGCTTGGCCTCTGAAGCCCCCGCTGCCCCCCATCCCACACCCTACGGGCTGATATAGCTCGGAGACAGCATTGATACGACTGTCTCTGGGATCTCCTAGGATTCCAGTCCCAACGGTGGCGGCTTTTGGCAATAGTTGAATAGCTAGCTCAAGGAGTCCAATTACTGTGATCGGCAGTTTTCCGCGGTTTCTCTGATTAATATCCAGCAAATTCCGCGACAATACCCCAATAAATGGACCGCACGCGAAATGTCCTTTCTTTTCTTCTTTCTATACATTTACACTTACATGCAGCTTACTTCCACAAATCTTGGGAGACCAGTCGGGGGCTTATAGATCGTCCAGGTTGATGGTAGATTTATGGAGGAGGAAGTCCCTGCAAGCCGACGTGTAGGTCAACGACGGATCCCCCATCCAGCGAAGAAGAAATCCCCGTCACCTCCCGGAATAAAACATTCACCGAATTAATGAGACTAGTGCTCATTGCGGTCGGCGTGACCGGAAACGTCAATCAATTAATCCCTTGACTATCTGCGCACTCATCCTCCTCAATGTTGACCATTCATTAATCTCGCTTCGTCGTCTCATAAAAAGTCATGATGATCATCAGGGCTGTACTATTGGTTCCACCCATAAATTGCGCTTTCCCACGGTAGCCCATCGCATTCGTTGTCTTCAGATGTCTCGCGCCATGTCCACCCACTCCTTTTGGCCGCCGCAGCCACCGTCACCGTCACCGACACCGACCCCTTGCCAACGTCCATCGAGATTCACCACCGGTCCTGTTTCACATTAACAAACGACGTCATTAAGTGCGCGGCAGCGTTTTGCGCAAGGCGTGGGGTCGGAGGGCGCGAGTGCGCACGCCCCGCCCCGCCCCGCCCCGCCACCGGTGCGTGAGAGCGGACGCCCCCGCAGCCTCCGTCGAACCGCCGCGCCGCACGTGTCACTACTGCAACGGACCCTCACTTTCACCGCATATTGTGCTGCTTTGTAATTGACTCAAGTGGTGAAACTCTGATTTGAAGTGCTGATCTAACTCACACTTCCTCGTCCAGATGGAAGATTCCAAAACGATAATAAATTATATCCAAGAATACTGTACAAGTATGTGCTTCTTTTGTAAGCCCCACAATAAATAATGTACACTGATATTGTAACAGTACATCGTTTTACGCGAATAAATGCGGAAACGCGCGGCAGACCGCTGATACACGATGTATGCGGGCGCACGAATAGCCGCCTTCCAACGCCCCCGCCCTCGCGTCCGCTCCCACGCTACGAGTCTTGTCGCAGGCCTGTTAGCTTACCTTCTAGGAAGGAAACGCCTCTCACCATCTTAAGCTCGCGGTTATGGGATTTTTCTGAATGGGGAAATTTGGAAAGGAGCGTGATACAGTTTCTCAATAGAGTAAACGGCTCGCGCGAGTCGTTACAGACTGCCGAAGTTTAGATTCTTCGCAGAAATAAATTATTCGTAAATTACAATTTTCGGAATCCTATCCAAAGTTAGACCCCACTCCGACACCCTTCGTTCAAATAGAATGAATGGAAGACTAAATCGCCGGTGAAGGAGTAGGAGAAAGAGACTTCGCAATGGGAGGAGTAGAGATATAGATCCACTCAGATCAAAATGTCCATCCAGAGAGCTTCGAGCAGCCACTTCGGCTCTTCATAGAGCCCGGCATCCGCCATGGCCGCTAAGCACGGGCTAAGCACGGGCTAACGAGTGCAAGAGTTGCATTTTATTACCAGTGAATATTGTCGTGTCACGGAGTGGTTTTTTAATTTTTTAAAAAATTTTATTTTGTATAGGATTGACTTACAAAGTTCAGTTTACATAAAACTTTTCATTAGTATTGTTGACTTATATATAGTTCTTATATACTAACTCTAAACTACAGTTGACGAGGGGACTCACCGAACAACTCTAAAAAATTACTAAGATTTGTAAAAAATGTTCAGACCAGAATGGATAGGATATATGTTTTTTTATTCTAATTGGGTTTTCGATATATATTCCTATATTTATGTCTATCTTGATTAATGAGGGTTAGGTTGGAATAAAAGTTATTGGCAAGAAAGGCTATGTGATGTGCGATGGGTTTCAGGTAAAGTTCGTGGTGAAATTGCTTATTGGAAATGAATCAGGAGAGTGGGTGATAGTTCTTGGGTATCTGTTATGAATAATCTGAATTTTGTTGATATTATATTTAGCAACGGAGTGGTGAACTGCGTGAACTTCAGGACGAGCGCGCACTCCGCATTATAACTCGGCTAGGGTCGCATGGTGACAGGTGAATGCATTGGTATTCTGCCTGCTGTCACTATTCGCTCCCGCACACTTTGCCGGCGCATCCAGCTGCCGCCGCAACCGCCGCTACCGCTACTGCTACCGCTACTGCTACCGCTACTGCTACCGCTACTGCTACCGCTACTGCTACCGCTACTGCTACCGCTACCGCTACTGCTGCCACTACTACTACCGCTACTGTTGCCGCTACCGCTACCGCTACTGCTACCGCTACTGCTACCGCTACTGCTACCGCTACTGCTACCGCTACTGCTACCGCTACTGCTACCGCTACTGCTACCGCTACTGCTACCGCTACTGCTACCGCTACTGCTACCGCTACTGCTACCGCTACTGCTACCGCTACTGCTACCGCTACTGCTACCGCTACCGCTACTGCTGCCACTACTACTACCGCTACTGTTGCCGCTACCGCTACCGCTACTGCTACCGCTACTGCTACCGCTACTGCTACCGCTACTGCTACCGCTACTGCTACCGCTACTGCTACCGCTACTGCTACCGCTACTGCTACCGCTACTGCTACCGCTACTGCTACCGCTACTGCTACCGCTACTGCTACCGCTACTGCTACCGCTACTGCTACCGCTAGTGCTACCGCTACTGCTACCGCTACCGCTGTCAATCTGGGGCAAAAGCTTACCTACCCGCCTCGCCAGAGCATCCACAAGGGGTGAAGAACCGAACATCGTCCCCGGAAAACTTGTATTTTTGTAATGTTAGTTCTTGGTGGTCGAGCCGCGCGTTGGCTATGTAATCATCACACATTAATTATTACATTAATTACGATACAAAATGTGTGAATAATTCTCCGTGTAAGGCAACACCTTGCTTCCAGCATCTCCCAATGCAGAGACGCAGCGCAATTTAATTAAAAATCCTCCTTCTTCGTCATGATGGAGGGGAGATTATTTCAATATATAACTTTTATCGCAGATCAGTATAACATAGGAAGACGGTTTTTCATAGTTCATAATTTTTCAACATACGTGGAATATAAGGCATTTAAGACTGTCCTTTTCCTTAATGTATGACGAAGACTATCCTGTGTGAATATGACCTCTCATGCCCATAATCTTGCGCGCCCAAACCTGCCCATAATGGGTTAAATTTTTGTTTAGTATCTGTCAATGTAGATAACACTTGTAGTTTCGGAGAAATAGGTCGTCAATAAATTTTAATATGGACCACTTCCATAACTTCTAAACGGTTCAGAATATCAAAATGTAGTTTTCGCTAAACAAGGGCGTATAATAATAATTAATTATAATTAATAATTATAACAATAATTAAATATGAAATATTTGTGGCGAGTCTCAGGCTTTACGGCCTGTTCTTCCACCTAACCACTTCTATGAACTTAATGTTTTAAAAATTACAGTTCAGGCGTTCGGACGTAATTAATATTAACTGACATTTCATGTCACAGAGAAAGATCTCAATTTGAGACTACAATTTACATTTATTTATCTGTGCAAGTCAAATGAATTTATTGTCATTTTTTCTTTATTCTTGCAATTTTGCGTAATGAAAAGACATTCAAACAATCAAAAACAGTTAAAAACTGTGTGTGACGTTAACAAAATATTCGCTCCGAAATAATAAAATATATTTTTAAGGGTAAATCAATAAAGTTGAGCTCTAATCCCCTATCATAGGAGGGGTGAACCTTGGGTGTCCCAAGATGGAGCCCCCTCGGCGCTTTTAACCGCTCACCAGTGCGTTCCTATTGCAAACTGTAACGACTTAAATTTAAACGTCGTTCAAAATCCTAATCGTAGTCCTGACGCAATCACGTCTCCAGAAGCAAAAATTCAAGCCTTGGAACATGAAATACCATTTCTACGACAACAGTCGCAGGAACTTCAACGGCTACTTCAGCAAAATATTTCTCGAAATTCAAACAGTCCAATGGGCGTTCCAAGTGAGTTACAAAATCCTGCTCAAAATAGTGCATCTCATCCACGTGAAAGTTCTTATCAAATTGGTTATAATAGTTCAAAACATAAATGAGGTACGAGCAGTGAAGAAAGTGCCAGTTCGTAAGATTGATAACCCCACTGATAACCTGTTTCAAGAACTCCACGAAGTTACAGATGAATCTGATAGTACTGTGGCGTCGTGGTAGCGAAATGACTACACAGACACGAGCTCTAGTTACAATATTTATTTACAGAATATTATACAGTATTTACAGCTCTGGGGTTCCGTTCGCAATCTACCTCCCGACTCCACGCACACTGCTCCCATCTCCCGGCTAGTGCATCCTCCACCCAGACGCTTTACCGCGCCGGTGTCCTGACACCCGGTGCTACGCACTCGCAGTGTCCAAGGAATGCACTTCTGCCAACGGGCCGCAGTTGCGTCCGCACGCGAGGCGATCTCTCAACGAACTCCTCTTTCCGGTCAGCTAGCTTCTGGCGATCATGTCCCCCCACCCCCTAGCTTCTCTGCACATGCGGGTGGCTCTGGGACCATATGGCCAGCCAGCCTCCCCTGACCGCCGACGGGGGGTCAGGACACTTTGCCCAGTCAACTTGCGTCCCGGAGTGTTAATGGCTCCCTTTTCAGTTGACAAAAGCTCCTAACAGCCTTTGTGCTAGCCGACCGGACGTCCTCCCCTCTGCACGCCGTCTTCGACACTTTCTAAAGATGTTCGAAGCCCTGGCCGCCATGTGGTGACGTTACAGTACTGTTCCTAACCCAGATCTCAATGATTGGCAAATAAAAATAAATCATCAAAAATCTCAAGCTCAGATTTTCTCTTTGAAAAGGATTCTTCCTACTTATCCCTTTATAATTAATAATCATGCAGTTAAATGGCTTCCAAATGACACTCCTGTTAAATATCTTGGACTTTAAATATATATCAAATTAACATGAAAAAACACATAACATCAATAGCTAATAACACAAAAATATTAAAATTGTATCCATTCATAAATACAAAATCAAAATTATTTCGAAACGGGGAGCCATATTAGCGAAATGTTGGTTTAGGCAGTCTAGGCGTACATCAATGTGCAGCGGTGCTCGTGATTTGCCAAATGCCAAGTGGTAATGTTTACATTTCACCTTTCTCAATTTTTGTGAAACATTTCTTAATTTCTTGTATTTAATTCTGTCGTGTTCGCATTTTGAATTTTGAAGAACTTTAAAGGCAGTATCCCTTTGTTTCATAAAGGAACGTATTTCATCTGTTATCCAAAGACCCGGCGGACGTGTTGCACGAGCTTTCCTTACGGGTATGTGCTGATCAACCAGTTACATCAATTCATGAGTAAACGTATTTACTTTTCTATGTAACGAACTGTCTTGAGAGAGAGGATGCCAGGGCATAAACCTACCGTCAGAGGGAAATAATTCAAGATTAAACCTTTGAAGTCGCATTATTTGAAAAGTCTTGGCGAATTTCTAGGGCATTTCATTTTGTATGAGACGTATATGAGGTCGTGTTTAGATATTTCGGAAACTGGTGATTGGCTATGGAATTTCACTTTTTCATGATTCGATACAACGATGTGGTCTATCCAAGTATCTGTACTGATTGTATGGTTGGTGCTAGCGTTGTTTACAGACGGATGGACAGACGGACTGTCAGACAGGCCGTCGTTCAATGTTTTGGTTTCAAGAAGCCAAAAAACATGGATTCAGGCTGTACCACGTGTTAGAATTTTTTTTCTAAATTTAGCCACTGAATTTATCCACTTCTTCGTTACCAGGGCCCTGTAATAAGAGTTCTTGCGCAGCATTAAATAACTTTCTCTCTACTGCGTAGGAAGCGGTGGAGAGAAAGTAAACAATGTTCTTCGTGCCGCTGTAGATGGCAGCTGGCAGGAAGATTACATGGAAAGACCATGTGGAGTTCTTTGGAAAAAAAATGCGTAATTTGGGCTTGAAATTGATCCAATTTATAAAAAAAACAACTTTTTTTAAGTCTTGAAAGATTTTCTTCAATTTTTTCCACAGATAGACGAAGGGACATATGTTTTATTTGAATTAAACTTCATAGTGTTTATTTTTGGTTAGTCACTGTTGAAAATTTTCACTTTACGCCATTTCTAAAACCTTTTTCAACACTTCTATCTTGGCATGCAGCGTGGCGTAGAGCGTCTGCTGTGGCTGTTCAAACGAAGTGCTCGTGTTGTGGTCACGTGGTTTGTGGCGTATGTGTTTCTGCGCAGAACGAGCTAAAGTCGGTGCGTCGGTGCGGACCAGCTCAGCCGTGTCTGTGTGAGGGCGCTACGAACGCGACGCAGGCGAAGACTGCGCCCAGCGGCACTTCGCATTTCTACACAGCTAAAACTCATTTTTCACGAACAACTTCTTTAATACACACCATATTTGTCACATGTGAAAAATATAGAATAAGATATATTTACATATTGCTTACTGATAAGAATTTTCTGATGATCATTACTTCTTTACCCTCGGTCATATTATAGAATTTTCATTACAAATATACGTTGGTTCTTTCTTGCAAATAAATAAAGAGTTTCAAATATACTACACCTTTTAATTTCTTCACTAACGGTACATTTTATTTGAAGATAATACACTCTTAGGCAAAAAAAAAGTTACACCTGGAAGGAAACGACCGAAATGTTTAAAACTTGGCAGGTCGGTTCCACATCGGAAGACAACTCGCTGATTCCGCTTACACGCCTGATCGCGCACCCTGAGATCGCAGGGCGAGCGTTTGTCGGCCCATCCGCCAGATTGTAACAGGGCGCTTTTTGGCGCCAAACGGTCACAGTCGCCCATGGATCTGCTGTGTTGGGATCGGGAGACGTTGTATATGCCGCGGAGGCAGATGCGGAAGCACTATCAGCAGCTGGAATTGCAGTTTTAACAGACCATGCGTAACTTTAAATTCTATTGGCATACTAGTAAAAGTGGTGGTCAAAAGTATAGGAAATGCTAAAGCTTGTAGAAAAGGTGGTACGTACTCTTCTTTCCAGAAAACTCGTAAAGTTCGCTCTCACGTTCCGTCTAACTTCCCACAGGTTTCATATTATTTTTCGAAAATTGGGTTCGTTGTCTTTGGGGACGCAATATGAGTATTTAACTGACCTTTATGAAATATATGTAGTAATTTAGTGCTTAGAAAAATGAGTTAAATCAAAGAGTTTAGCCCTTAGGTATTAACCACGTACAGTGACTCAAAAAAGTATTCAACTAAGGATGGTTCTGTCGTGAAAGGATTCTTTTAACTAAAACTGAAGACTAATTTCTTGTATATAAATATATATTTTGTAATGATATACAAGTAAAACACAAAAAATCTCCTATGGTAATTGAACGTATAAGTACAGAGGAACAAAAGTCCTTGAGTGTAATTAGAACTCAAATAAGTATTCAACTTCTGTGGTTGGAGATTAAAATATTAAAGTATATAAAGTTCTTAATATTTTGTGGGGCCCCCTTTCCTCTTGATAATTTCTTGCAGCCTTCGTGAGATTGATTTCACTAAAATCTCTGTTGTTTGTTGAGTAATCAACCTCCATTCGCTCAACAATGCGTGCTTCAGATCATTTTTGTTGGATATATGGTGTATTCGAATTCTTTCTTCGAGAATATGCCAAATATTCGGCGGCGGCGATGGTGTAACGGTTAGCGTATCGGACTGTTATACCCAAGTTTGCGGGTTCGAACCCGATCGAAGCCGTGGATTTTTAAGGGCGAAAAAATCCTTCGTACGCCTTCCTTCGGAGGGGAAGTAAAGCCGGCTGTCCCATGTTAGTACATTTACTGCATGTAAAAGATCCTCAAGCCTAAATGATGCCTCTGAGCTAAATTCAAATCGCCTGTTTCGTCGCCCTAGTAATACCTTCTTTCTCCCGTGGTTGGTGAAAGGAGCGTAGCGGAATTTGCGTGGTCAGGCGGAAGAGCAGGCCTCATGGCCTGAGTCTCGCCACGTAAAATAAGGCAAATTCAATTCAATTCAATTCAAATATTCTAGATGGGGTTTATACTGGCGACTGGGGAAGTATTTGCATCCAGTGTGGGGTGTTGTACAATAACCAGAGTTTGATGTTGAGGGCTATATGTTTCGGGTCATTGTCTTGCGTAAACACATACTCACCAGTAAGCTCCATAATATTTACACAGCTGGCTAGATGCTTCTTTAAAATGTTGATGTAACATTGGTGGTCCATAATACCATAAATAAAACAAAAATCGCTAACACCATAAGCACTTATACACCACCACACCATTGCGGATCCTCCACCATGTTTTATTGAACCAGTAAGGTTTCTCTCTTCTAGTTCATTGTTCTTTTGTCGCCACACAATCACACGCCCGTAGATGAATATTCTTTGTGTCACTGTATTATGTTAAAGGGTCGTAGAAGCTCGGTTTTACATTCGTGCGGTGGAAGAGCGAATATCATTCTTAAACGACTTGTAAGAAAACGTCTTCATTAGTTCGTGCGAGACAAATTTCGTAAATGGCAAGCATTGGCGACAGAAGCAGACACTGGCGTCAGAATCTGATTTACACCATTAATTATTTTAAGAAAATATCTGTTACCTGTCTGGAGCTTTATTTACATTCGTGCGTGGATGCGTAACAAGCGCATTTCACTCCGCACATTATTGTCACGTAGTTTCGAAACAAAGCACAGTTCGTCAATAAATCATTTCATATCTTTGGTATATGCGAAGATGTCTTACGTTCCAACCAGAGAGTGTACTATCAGAGACGGCACTCAACGTTATTCCCAACGCTCTTATTCCAATCGGATTTTCAAGAACGAGGGAAGCAGCCATATTGCGCCCAATTTTGAGCCAATAGCGTCGAAGGGCGATCTGCCAATGGAGGTGGCGCGTAATGACGACCGGGACATTCAAAATTACATTATTTTCAAAATGGCGTCATATTATAATAACATTATTTTTATGTAAAATAAATATGCTAGGCAATTTAGAAGCCAAAAATTATTAGGATTGGGAATTCTAAGTTAGTGAATGGAATTGTAACCCAGGGAGCGCAAAATAAAAATTTATTTCATAAACACTATTTATTTATAAATTATGTAAATATAGGCATACACTATATAAACAGCTTAATACATTTTTTTACAAAATAAATGTAAGCAAATTATACATGCAGATTATTTGACTTTGCCATTCACTAAATATTGAAAACATGAATTTAGAAAATTGTCTAAATATAACTTGTGACCATTACTTCTTTAGTATTGTATCATTATAAAAATGCATATAGCAAGCTTCATTAAAAGCATGATGAAAGACAACAATAGGGGGTCTTGGAAATACAGAATTGATGGCCTGCCCCTTTACATCTATAAGTTAATTTACATGCAAACACATTCCCATCTTCTTTTTGACAATAATTGTATATATTCTTACAATTTTCTTTATAGTGAT
This sequence comes from Teleogryllus occipitalis, assembly GCA_011170035.1. Taxonomy (NCBI): domain Eukaryota; kingdom Metazoa; phylum Arthropoda; class Insecta; order Orthoptera; family Gryllidae; genus Teleogryllus; species Teleogryllus occipitalis. The sequence continues at coordinate 318,552 of BLKR01000881.1, read as the reverse complement.
GGTATTGGAACAATGTAAATCACACTTGAAAACTATCCCTAACCTTCAACTACACACACTGAGCTGTCATTAACAGCTGGCATTCTTCTTCAAATGGCTGCTGAAAAAATACATTTCACAGAATGTTACTAAACTAGTTTTAACCTCTGGCAAAAAAATCACTTCCTGTCCTGAACGGACCAAAATTATCTGAACAATGATCAACCCACTATACAAGATTACTACACAGAAATATTAAAAAATTACCAAAATTGACGATATTGTATTACATTTCATCTGGAACAAACGGCACTTTCAACTTGTTTTCCAGTGTTTTTCAGCAGATAGGGAGGTGTCTGAAATATAAAAAAAAATGATGTTATAGGAATTCAAGATGTATAGTGCCGTGTCTCATATTCATTAAATATAATTTGTAAACTCACCAGGTCATGCGAGGAAGCCAAAATAAATGGTACATAAAATGAAATCACAGGACACCGCATTCCATGCTGCTATTTCCTGCAGTCAACATTACAGGCATGAAGTGCTCAACGCACACATTCCTCCTTATTAATGTCCTCGAGACATATCCTAACCTGATCCTAAACAGCCAGCAGATATTTCCTGCACCTGTAATAAAATTTGTATTATGTACATTAATACACAAAATAAATATTCAATTTAATGTTGTTTTAACAAAAATAATAAGAGTGTATTAAAAATAAAGAAATAACACTCAACATCATTGTAATATGAAACCAATATGAACGAAACATCAATCAAGCAAAACATATAACATAATATTACTTACTGTTTGGAATCGCACTACAAAGTTAACAGCCTTGTACCTTTCCTTGTCTTTTGTTTGGTTGTTATGACAATTGGGAACACAATAACGCCGAATATGCGGCATTTTTCTTAAAAATCTAGCATTCTGAAAACACACTGTGTGCGAGCGTAACATGAAACGATTTTTACCAACGGAAACTTCGAAACTTTTGGACAGTTGAAAATAACATCGGGAATTGCTGGGGGTAGCCTGTAGATCGCTGCACCTTCGTGCACAGCGCCTTTGCCCCCTTTGACGCTATTGGCACAAAAGTTGGGCGTAATATGGCGGACCAAATTCAAATAAGAAGGAGCCGCATCTTATCTAGTGACAGAGGACTGCGTCTGATGAATGTAACAATGCGTGCTAACGGCTTCTTAAAAAGAAAAAGGTATTTTTCTCGGAAAAGTGACAATTTGAAGCGCCTTACGTATACATGCGGTGATGATTCGGCTCGGTCCAATGAAGTGGTGCCCTATGAAGGCCTTTTTCAAAGCAGTTCTAGTATTTATTCTTTGACAACTTGTTTTCTATTTGGAGATTTTCTTTGACAACTTGTTTTCTAGTTGGAGGTTTTTGAAGCAAAAATAAATTATCTTTTACGCGCCACGTTTGAAATATACACCCTTTGCTCTCAATTTACATCAAGGAAAAGTTATAAATGTTTCTATTTGAGATAAGGAGATACGACTTATTTTCGCCGTTCATGTGTGAACGTATAAGGTTTATCCGGGAGATATTAAAATTCTATGAATACCAATATGAATAGTATGCGTTGTATAAAAAATACGAGAACTGTCAACACGAGAATCTCGCGTTACCGCAAACTTAACGCGAGAATATTCTGTAAAGTGAGCGTGACCAATCGTTACTCTGAAAAAGCGTATCGGCTGCTAAGTCCTCTTTTCAATGGAACTAGAACCTCCGAAGTTGGTGATGAAAACTTCGAATTTCACGGTCAAAGCACTAAACGGAGGCAAGTTCTCTCCAAGTAGGTTCTAACACTAATGACAGCCATGTGTTAGCGAAGCAATCAAGACCACGTTTCATAAATATCTTGAAAAAACAGGTACGCTGTAGGACAGGTTGCTATTATAATCCATCAAGAAAGGAACGTGTTAACTGTGGGCCTGAGAGAGATATCCCTTTGGTGATGTTTTTTGGTAAATGTACGTGTTCTTTGATAAAACACAATATCTCAAATATAAGTATGACATGAAAGTAAACATAATAATTGTGTTAATTAATCAATACTGTAAATATTTTGTTCTACATTTTCTGATTTTTTTTTTAAATTTTGAGGAAATTGATAATAAATGAGTGCGATGTTTATACATTTAAACACTAAAGTAACTTTTTTCGTTTATGACAATGGGAAGGAATAGTGTCAAAGTCATTCAGATATATAGATTCAATATTGTTAAATACATCATACGCCACATATGCTAAAAGAGTCACTTTTTGCTGATGATGACGTGTTGATCATTTTATGTTTTATCAAATTACAATTATGATAAACGTACCACTTTTACAAATAGTTGATTTAAGTTAATCAGCCACCAAAGACGGAGTCTTGAAGTAGGTGAATACCAGCAATAGTTTTGAAACCCGCGTAAGGTATGCATATTTTAATTTTAGTCCGTAATCTCGGAGGAGTATTCCAATAATTCCTGTAATGCAACTACACACGAATACTCCGGTAACAGCTCGATCTGTCTAGTCACTACGTGAGAGATCTGTAATAAATGTGTGTCTGTAATTGAGGAAGCGGCTCTGTATACCCAGAGTAACGGTACAAACATCGCGGTGAGACAATAACTACCATGGACATAGGTTCAGGGCAGAGATTAAGAGCTATCTCAGTGGATGTTCGGGGAGCACAAGCTCCCGAATATCCCTTGGGCGTCCCTTGGGATGGCAACCGGTAAACGAATCCTGCATAACTGAAAAGTAGTCCCAACTCCACTGAAAATAAACTAACTCGTACGAGAAAATATGTGACTTTTGTTGCACAACTGAATGTTTATATCTTTTCAACTGTTGTAAATGCACGCGAGAGTTGGGTACAGGTGATGTTATTTATCACGCGCGTGACAACACTCTTTCCATGAATCAGCCCCAGCTGACTCACGCAAACCGCAATATTCTTGCGCGTTTGTAATTACATTGCTTTTGACGCTGCTTTGATTTTTAAGTTAGCTGGTATCGATATTTTTAATAAAATATTTAAATTATATTAATTTAAGTAACAGTCCTTTAAAAATATTTTTATTATTACTTGATTGATTGATTGATTTTTTCATGTTTCCGGGCGCGTCAACTGCTCTGGTCATTAGTCCCGTTAGTGTAGTACATGTTTTTTCGGGAGATGGCGCTGATCTTCCCTCACTGGATGGCGAGATCCGGCGCCGACCTACCGGCGGCTAGTGGGGTTTCCCCCTAACGAGGACTCTCCCACCAGCGGGGCACCGCCCCAGCCGGGACAAACTCTAAGCTCCCGACCGGTCTCCCGGGATATGTTGTAGTGTAGTGCATGCTAGTGTGAGTGTGTAAGGAGAGAGGATAGGACAAGGAATGGGAAGGACAGATCGTACGCGGTCCGTGGCCCGTTTGGTAGGGTACTGCTCCGGCATTCGCCTGGTGTTAATCGGAGAAACCACGGAAAACTACCAATCAAAGCAGCCGTATTACTTAATTAAATTAAGTATTGGTCAATATACACTCCTTCATAGAAGGGAAGAGCCAATATTAGCAAAAACTTTGAGTTTGTTAAATGCCTCCTCCAGCATTCGTTTCTTTATCTACAACCAAAACCAGAACTTTTGAAAATGACCAAGACCGTACATTTCATCCATGAGCCACTGGGAGCGATCGAGACGTCAAGTGAGCAAACATTCCTTCCCATCGTTTCACTCAAATTCGAAGTTGAGCGCGCATTTTACTTGGGCGGGAGCGAGGCTTTTCGGGGCCGGTTCGGAGCTACGGAGCGGGTCAAGGCAGCCACGGCCCTGTGCAGAGTCGCCTCTCGGCCACGACCCCTCCCCCTCCCCAATCACATATTTACGTGGGCTTCATTACTGCCTTAAATTTAAACTTAATCGGCCAAAATCTGTTCAGATTCTCCTTTAGTGCTCTGTACATGGGTCGGATACATTTAGCTCACCCAGCATTGGCACTGCCTCCGCAATGACTCTGCTCGGGAGGACCTCCCGATGATTGGTCGAATTCATTCGCTTTTTGGAAAAGAATTCTAGCGACCGGCTGCATTAATCTGTAGTTTTCTGAGCGATACGAGGAGAATGCCGGAGCAGTAACTTAACAAACGCACCACGCACGGTGAGTCATATTTCTTCCACCGCCTTGTCTTATCCTCTCCCCTTAAACACAATTAATGTACATAGCGGAAGCTTCGAACTTACCTCGGCTGGGACGGTGCTCTGCTGGCGGACGGGCTTAGGCGTCTCTTGGCATCAATTGTTGCTGGGCACATTGCAAAGCCTCTGACCGGGAAGTCCTAGGGTTCGAGTCTCGACGGAGGCAGAATTTTCTACACTAGCTACACAGCTAGGTCGAATTCAGCCGCTGGCTGGAGGAGGATTCTAGTGGCCGACTGCTCTAATCGGCAGTTTTCCTCGTTTCTCCTATCAACACCAGGCGAATGCCGGAGAAGTACCGTAACAAACGAGCCTCAGATCACGAGCGATCTTTTCTTCCCCTTTCTTGCCCTATCCACAACCCTTACACGCACGCGCGCACGCGCGCGCGCACACACACACACACACACACACACACACACACACACACACACACACACACACACACACACACACACCACACCACACTACTACAGAAGCCGGGAGAACTGTCAGGAACTTAAAACGTGTCTCGACTGAGGCGGTGTCTTGCTGGTGGGAGATGCCTAGTTGGGGAAAACCCCGCTAGCCGACCGCAGGTCGGCGCCAGTCTCACCATCCAGCAGGAGAAGATCCCTGCCACCTCCCAGGGCAAAACATGCACTACACTTGGGGGACTATTGATGCTCCTGGACTCACTAGTAAACCAATAAATGAAATCATTCAGCCCTAATGCAGTTCCTTCTATGTATTTTGCGAATGACCAGTCCCGCCTGAGTTACGGCGTAATATTCAGAGAAAACATCCAATAGCACCCACATTTTAGATAGCAAAAATAATTGTAGGAATAATAAACGAATGCCATCCGTGATTCCTGAAAGTCTCTCTTCGTGAGCCTAGAATATTACCATTACCTTACCTATTGTATTCATTAATCTGCCATTCTTTTTTATCACCCTGAATTTGTTCTTTCGCTTCAACTTCTGGCTCAAAAACATCAGTCCCATTATTATACCCATAATTATTAATGTTTTTGCAAATTATTTAATTTACTTATTTAATAATTTCCTTCCTCGTCTTCTAACCGGCTCTTCTTTCTGCCACGTGTTTCCATCTTTCAAGTCCTTCGAAATTTACATCCAGGAAATTCAAAGTAACTGTCATATGCCTTCGCGAATATGAAATTTTTTCAATGATTTTCAAGATACGAGATGATGCTCCATTAAGACCTTTTCCTCATGTATACTCTTTTTTTCTCTCTATTAATATTAATATTACGGCTAGCTTAGAAATTTTATTTTTGATCTTATCGAATTACTAATAAACATGATAATAAAGAAATGTCTCAGGGCTTTATATTTAATATTATTACTAAACGAGATGGAATGAAAATCCACAGCTCATTACGTCTCGACTGATAGAAACTTTATCTTTGGGGAATTTAAATTCGATGGAAAACACTAATATTTCTCTGAAAGTTACAACAGGCATTCGTCATATTCTCTGAAGAGCAACCACGCGTTACACCATTTAGTTCATGAATAAAGATCTTTTTCTCACAGCCGCGTCAAAGTCGACCTATAGTTCATCCATGCACAGATCTGTGCCATTTTTACAGAATTTATAGCTACCGAATGGACATTTTACATTTGATTCAATGTTAATTTTAAGTATTAAACCAATCTTCGGCATTGTACAAATTCATATTGTCTCCTTTTTGCAAGTTTCTATTTTCCTTTCGATGACTGCACATCCTTCTTGGACGGTGAATTTCCCTTTTTCCATCAGGAACAATTTCTTTACTAGGCTACATATCAGGCAGGCTCTCATCTATCAACACACTCAAACGTTCTGAAAGTTCCGAATTCCTAATTTTGTTTAGTTTAAATTTCTAATTAAAAATTTCTCAAAATGCATCTATTCAATGATATTACTTCCAAAATGCCAGTTACATTGAGTATTCTACTTCAGTTAATAAACAAAACTTACAAAAGAAACTCCGTATCGCGAGCTCATCACAAGTGCCCGTCCTACATGGCGACCTCGTTCTTACTACAATCATCGCCTTGCAATAATGCTATCCATCTCACAGTCTCCTTTTCGTATTTTCAGTGCAGTTAAAGTTGTAAATTATTTGTCTTTACTAATTAACACATAAAACTGGTAAGTTACTTTACACCACATTGCCAGATGATATTAAACAATAAAAATCGTTAGACAAGTTTAAGTTCCAAGTCATTTCTACTGCCTAACTGTTTCTATACAATTAGAGACTACACTGATCTTCTTGAAGAAAAACAATACTTACATTAACGATTTATTTAATGAATTAATTAACATTTTTTCTGTATATTTTTAAAATGACTAATGCGTGTAACAAGAAATGTAGTTCAGCTTCTGAGTCAATGATCTCGATCAGGTTTATTGTCCAGTTTCTCTTATCCAGTGAGCAAATACGGAGATGACCGCTTATTTTGCTTGTGGATATACTACTCGCACAACTTTTCTTCAACGATGGATTGAAGAAATGCAGGCGGGGTGGGGGTATTAGTTACAAAGTCGGCCACTAGAGTATTTACAGTAATGTCAACCTCTGGAAAATCAAAGTCAAACCTGTTACGTGAGCGGCCAGGACATCGCTCTGGGTAGCCAACAGCAGGGAAACTAGATAGGTGTTTTAGGTACCTCCCTTGAAGGACCTGGACCTGCCTCAGCCATTTCTTTAGATTACGGTAATAAAGCTGAACAGAAGTTCTAGACTATGAAAGCAACTAGCTTTGATTAGATCCTGTTCCGTGCCAACGAAGTTTTAAAGCTTGGAATGTTGTCATCAGTGCTCGCTGCGAGCTTTTGCCTTCAACTGTTTATTGCTCCTGGGAGGGGGAAGCAAGGTCATCGTTCAAGAACAGTTGCGCGAGTAAAACATATAGTTTCACTATTGGTACGTTTTTTGGAGCTCTCATTTTGGTAGATGTGGTAGGAATCGTGGTTACTATTTTGTTTCCCACACGTTCTCCGCACGTTCTCCGCAAGTTCCTCACGTGATCACTCTTAATTTCACAACTCCCAGTTTTCGTACATGTTCTCCGATAGGGTCACGAAAACGTGATGTTAAGGAAGTATGACGCAGCGACTTGTGCACGATGATAAAATATGTAGCAGAATAATATACTTTGGGCTTGCATGTGAACCTGATTTTCCTATGTCATAATCTGTGAACATGTATGTTTTTTCTTGTTGAATCTGTTTGATGGACCGAGGTGGGTAATTCCATATCCAGCAGTAATCCACTTTTTCGGTTTTGTGTGAATGGTTTCTTGGAAACGGGCAAACACCGTTAACTTTACTTAGCGTATTATACATTGAGGAAAATCTTATGTTGAATAAAGCGGACATACACCTGTCGTCATCTTTTATTGGATTGTTTTGTTGTGCTGAGTCATCATTTCGCTACTAATACTAGCAAGTGAGTGTGAGGTTAGAGTTAGAGAAGAAAAAATAGTGAATTTTTAGAAGTGCGAAGTTTAAAGTGACTCTTCTATTATAGTTTTCTTCTTAGCCAATTACCGTCAAATTTTGTCGAGTTTCCAAATTTTGTCGAGTTCCCTTCTAAAGATTTGACTTGCATGTTACTTCTATTCACACATTTTATTTAAATTCAGCATACAAAGACCTTTCTAAAATAAATTTCGAAAACTACAGGCGTTCGCAAAACTATGTGTAGCACACCATTGAGCAGTCCGCACATCTATCTTGTCCGACGGCATCCTTTTTTCACTGGGGTGTTTCGGGGGAACTGAGTTATCGGTGACAGCCAAGTGCTTACGTGACGCGAGTAGGTCCGGCGCGGGGCGGCGCGGCGGCGGCGCGGCGGCGGCGGAAGTCGACGCGGAGACCCTCGTTCTCTGGCTCTCGCCTCCTCCGTCCTTCTGGCGCCGCCTCCCCCTCCTCCCGCCCCTCTCGGCTCATGCTGCGCGGCGCGGCGCGGCGTCCGTTCGCCCCCGGGTCGTGGCTGTCGCAAGCGCCTCCCGCACTTTCACTCCCAAAGGTCGCGCGGCGCGGCGCGGCGCGGCGAGGATGAGCTGTGCACACAGCCGCCGCACGGCGCGCAGCCTCCGCCCGCAGCGGGGCTTCCCGGGTGGCCGCTCCCCACGCACCAGGCGGCACCAGGCGGCACCAGCGCACCAGACCGCTCCTCCGGCGGATCCCGCTTCCTTCTCTCCACTGGCCACCAAGTGGGGCCGTGAAAGGTTCCATGGATGAATGAGACAAACAGAGAAAGAACGGGGTTCAGAGTATCGTAGAGAAAAGTGTTGATGTTATTTGGTTGAGGTGGAGTATTAATGGCATTCGGTTTTAGGACACATGTGAATCCTTATCCCCCAAAAGAACATCCATGAAATAGCTACTTCAGGACAGTATGGACAAATCTAGAATGGCTGAATTTGCACCGTGGTGATGTGCGAAATTACTGACTGTGATCGTTGAGCTTTTAATTGTAACCGTGGACAAATGTAATTTTTATGTGATATTATTGTAATAAGCCAAGAATCCCGGGTTTAATTTGAGTGCTAAAATCGGCATCCAGCGTTAGTGATAATGGGGTTGTATGCAAGCTCGGAAATCAAAGAATATACGTTGTTAGGGTAACCAATAAACAAAGTGTAGTATTCGTTGCTTGGGGTTATAGCGTTGTTCAGATGGGGAGACACGGTCTCCATCTGCAAGAGTTGCAAGAGTTGCAAGAGTTGTGGAGAGAAAATTGAAAGCTATGATCTGGTAAGAAGGCGCAAAGAATCACTCTCTCGAAAGATATCGAAGCATACACTCGTAAGCAATTGTTAAGGTACAGTACTGGAAACATAAATTGATCGCGGCCGTCTGCGGCTAAGTTCAGCTTTTGCACGGCTTGGACAGCCCTTGTCATGACGAAACGTCGCAGGCGGAGCCTCACAAACCATCGTAGCCAATCTCAACGCAGGGGGGAGTGCCCTAACAAAATTACGTCGTGCAAAATGGCGGGCGCCGCCAGTTCAGATGTGGAAGTATTTTCAAATGAAAAATACATGAAAGAAACACTTCAATGAACATGAAAGTAAATTCATTGAAATATATATGAACTCATAGCACTTAACCACTGTTAACACAATTCTTTTTGAAGAAATTACATTGATATCAGATAAAATAACACTAATTTTAGAACAATTACGTTCTTATAGATATTTAAATTCCAATAGTCTTGTCCAAACGCAATTTATGAACTTTATCAAATGACCAGTTTACTACAGAATTTTGCGATAAGAAAAACGATTATAATTGCATATTTTCAATTGTTCATATGTATATTACATTTGCAAAAATGCAAAATACTGTCTTTCTCGAATCGTTAGGACTTCTAGGGAACCATTTCAATAAAAGAAAGTAAAATTCAAAGACCAGCTGCATATTTATCATTAAAGTAACAATTAAACTAGATGTTAAGCAATTAATTTGCATCTCATGTCAAAATTGTTATTTTGCTATCATCAAATCAGGGACAATTTGGGGACACTCCGCGGCAAGAATAGCGCATATTTCGGAATTGTTTATAAAAGTGTTAATTGTTGCAAAATTGTTAATTCGCAGTTTTTGGTTCTGGGACATCAGAAAACCCTTCCCACTTTAGAATTGCAAAAATTGGAAATTGTTTATAATTTTACAAATTTTGCAATTCTGTTTTATTCTCTCATCTCATTTCCCTTTACACAAGATGCAAAATTCCGCAATCCAACCGGAGCTATCGCCTTTCGTTTTCGAGATATGCAATTGTTTATAGGATCTTAGCGTCTGATGACAACCCTCACTTGTTTCCAACCCCCAATTCATTCGATCTTGGCTGTCAAGTATAAAATTCAAATAGTTTTGCAGTGTCTTGCTTTCTGCTGATTAAATTGTATTAACGATTTGTGACTTACGACAAATCGGTGGAAATTGTTGCTCATAGGCTGTTTTTTAACTTTCGATTCTTCATGTATCGTTGACACACGTTTTATTATAAATAAATTCTCTGGCAAATTTCAAAACGAAGATTTCTTTATGGTCCAAGATTTCTTTATGGTTGAATGCATTCTATTCAGTGGTGCAAAGTGTATGCCAATATGTTTAACGTCTAGCGAGGAAATTCATTATCAACAAATTATTTTGCAAAGCGCTTTTGGACAGAGCGGTGGCATGAGAGATCATTTTCGTATTTATTCCACGAGGCAAGTTTTAGGCAGCAGATACATTCTGTGTATTAATTTTAATTTTGGTGAAATTGAATCACATGTGAATTTTCAAATACAACCATACATTTTTTACCTGTAATGAATATAACAATAGAGAAATTCAATGATGTCTCATTTGTTAATAATTTAAAGAGTAATAATGTGGATTTGACACCGGGCTTGAGCAATCCTTAACTCTAAGGCAAGCAACGCTTATCATTGGCTCTTCTGGTAATTCAAGTGGCCTAGCCTCGGAAGATTTCCCCGTTCTCCTCGCCTTAAAAGGCATAAGAGGCGGAGTCTGTAGAATGTGGCACCAATCCAATAACACTTCCCTCCCCTAGAGAATGCTTCGTTACTCCCTTTTGTGGGAACATGTTCTTGTCGTGTATTAAATTGTGAAAAATAATTTAAATTCAATATAATAAACGAATAAGAGTTTTGTTTGCATTGTAATGCTACACACATTTAAATATAGAAATAAGACATGCAAGTAAACAGTATACACATGTTTTAGGAAGACGAAAATTCTTTCTTATTATAACACTCATTTGTATACTTCTCACAGACAATATTGAGAAGTACGCCATCAATCTGATGATTTGTTCTGGTAATAATCGATCTTATACCTAATTGACATGAAATGTTAGACATTTCTAATGTCTGGTATGGGAAATTAAGTATGAGTTTTAAAAAATTATTGGAAATTAAGTATGAGTTAATTTTAATGAGAGAGCAATTTTGCGATGAAAATATTTTTTTAATGCATATATTCCAAATCCATATACTTCCTTACATTAATTAACGTTGTTTCCATTTCCATTGAAGGCAAGGACATAACATCCCTCACGCGCCTGTGTTTTGAAATGACCCTCAGAGAGGTCACTTGCTCTAGTCGCCGTGTTATTGAATTGAACTCTTGAAATGTTCTGTTCATACAGTAGTTCCCGAAACACGTAAATTCCAACAGGCGATCTCAAACTTATAGTAGTCACACCCTACTTTCAAACATTAGTAGATACCGCGGACTGTGAGACCGCACGTAGTTCGGTCAGACGAACGTAGTTCGAAACAGACTTCATTCTCGTTCATGAGCATGTGTTAATCTGTCCAACTTTTTTGTGTTGGAGGGGCTGTGATTCTTGGGGAGATAATAGTGTAGTGGACATGGAAACCACTCTCTGCACCTAAGCGAGTTCGTTTCCTAGTGTGGACAAAACTTTTGGGGATTGGGAACCTTTCTGCGGACTTCATGAATTATTATAATATTGCGATACCAAATAGTGCGTCCTATTATCATTATAGTTTTAATTCAATTATTTGTCTTTCATTTTGTTTGCATTTTAATCAGTTTTCTGTTTCTTATATAATTTTGTTAATGTATTTTAGGAATGGGGTTTAACTGATGCCAATGTTATTCTTGATTTAAGCTAGATTGCTGTTTCCAAGTACTCTCGGTTCAAGTCACGTCTTATTGCGATCGGTGAGCTGAAGAATACCTGCAGTAAGAGTGAACTGACAATATGCCAAGCTTCAGAAAAAAATTTCAGAATCTCGAAGGGAATATTGATGACTAAAATAAAATATTGTAAAATGTCGCGATCGTAATAGTTGTGACTGTCAATCAAATAATATCCTAGCAGAATCTATAGCAAGGGCGGTCAGTTTTGCCCGCATGGGCATTCGTGTTCCTATTTATGCCTCGCGGATGCTGCCACTCAAAATCGTCGCTGCAGCGGGCAACGAAAGAAATTTGAGCGCGGAAACATTTCTGGGAGGTGGGTAACTTAATTACAAAAGAGAACAATGAGTTTTTCATAAATAAAACATAATAACTGTTGTAAAAAGCGCTTATTTATTGGAAAATAGAAAAATTCGTAATGAAAATTTTCTGAAAAATAGAATTATACAGAGTCCCACCAACTATGGGCCACCTCATAACTTCTAAACGGTTCCCGATATCGAAATGCAGTTTTCGCTAAACAATGCGGAATCATGGGGGAAGTAATGTGCGGTAGAGATATAATTCGAAATATTTTTAGTTTTCGGGAAAATTAATTATCTTTGATTTTTTAAATGGGACCATATATTTTTTTTCACTAGCGATAGATAATCATAAATAGACGAATGCATTGATGTAACATACGTGAATATTTTGATAGTATATTGAGTATAAAATTATACTTTCAGACATATGATTTTGAACTAAATGTACGAAATTTCCTGTTAGCAACCGTTGCCATTGTCGCATTTGGGGAAGATTGCCTTCGCGGCGCCGGCACTTTTGCGAGAACAGGGGAAAGGTCGCGAAGGCCACTTTCCCCAAAAGCGACAGTGTCGACGGCTGCAAGAAGAAAAATTGCACGTATAATTTCAAATCTCAAGTCTCATAATATAAATATATAAAAACGGGTTTATAAGTTTATATTATTATCGTTTTTTTACATCACTACCAATGCGTGAATTATTTTTTTTATTTAATCGCAAAATATCAAAAAATACTAATACAGCCTTACCAATCCGTTTGAATTCATGTAATTCTGCAATTACAAAGTTAATTGTGAATGAACTTAAATTAATGAAGTAATTTAAATTAATTAAATTAAGTTTAAAAAATTAAAGACTATTGAAATATTTTATTGAAGTTTCTCAAGAAAATGTTTGTCTATCAGAACGGAGATGGGGAGGTACGCTTTCTCTAATTGTAAATTGGGAGTCAGAAAATAAACGGACACAGAATATTGCCTGGGAAGTGGGAAAATGAATATTACGCAACACTGTCGCTTAATGTCATCATTTGACGACTTTCCTGCTATCGAAACATCAAAATATTGTAGAAGATAACATTATTACTCAGCTTCATTTGTTAGCATAAAGTACTCAATAAATGGATTAAGACGTGCTTTTTTCGTTGGGACTCATCAGGGCTCTATCTTATCGCACGGTAAAGAAGTTATTTCGCTCAATGAAAGTAAGTTAAAATTAATAGTTTTTTTACGAACGTTATTCTGGTGTTTCCATCACCAAACAATTGTAATATCAAAAAACTAGACAATTACCATGCATGCCGCCATTAGTTTTTATTAATCAAAATTTCGAAAAAACGTACTGCTAGCACTTCGGTTAGAACATTATAATATGTAATTTCAGTACATTGTCCATAATCGTTACACTACGCAAAATTGTGTGGAGTGGATAGTTAACGTCAGAAAATAACTCCAGTTACTTGTAGTGATATACAGGACAGTTTGGTTAACTGGGCCAGATATGCTTTTTATTTATTTTTCTTCCATTTGTTTATCTTAAGTTAGCCAAACTTATTATATAATAATATGAAGTTAATATAAGAAACAGTAATACAAATTATTAATTTTCAAGTTTTAGCAAATTTCGTGGGATGCAGAAACGTAGACGAAAAAATTATTCACTTAACTGCAGTATGGGATTAACTGATGCTCTTATTGTGGTCAAGTGAATTATTAAGAGCATGCTGAACACAGTTATACGAGTATATTATAAATAGGAGACAGATTTTAATGAAATATCATTTTTACTTTCTTGCATACCTACGTATACACGGAGTAATATACGTAATGTAGAGAAAGTTATGTAATGCTGCGCGAAAAAACGGTGGATTTTCGGCAGAAAAAAAAATTCATTGCCGGGTCCTGATAACGAAAAAGTGGATAAATGCAGTTGCTTAATTAAGAGAAAAAAGTCCTCTAATATGTGATGTAGCCAGAATTCCTATTTTGTTGGTCCTTGATACCGAAAACTCAATTGCAAGCGAAACGCCCGCCGTCTGTCCGTCTGTGAACACTACTATCGCTTAAACCAAGCGTAGGATTTTTTTCAAATTGAAGAAACATCTGTCCATCTATCTGTAGTTGAAGCTTTGAAATTTTGAAAACCATTCTTTAAAACTTGGGGGTTTTTAGATCAAGCCCCATGGACATTCTCGAAATTTTCTCAAAAGTTTTGCTCAATTTTTTTTCTTTAAATTTATTGTAATAACAGAGCAAAATACACTTATAAAAGTGGCATAGGTTCTATTTTCACGGTTAACAGGATTTTCAAAAATTGCAAAAGTTTGGATTTTTCTAGCGTCTTCCCACAACTGAAAAAATTGCAAATTTTTTTGCGAAAATTGACCAATTAAATAACATACAATTAAACTAATGTTAAAACGATAATAATTTGGAAGATGTAGCATTACAATAAATACTATGAAAAACGAAGAATTACTATGAAATTTACTATGAAATGAAACTATGAAATTTACTATGAATTACTATGAAAATAGAATTAATAAATACTATGAAAAACGAAGAAACGAACGATTTTTGGAAGGTTTAGATACCTGTAAATGCATTTTATCCAAAACCACAAATTTTTGGAATTGATCACTTTTATCAATAATCCTGCGATATTTAAGAAGCTATGTAAACAGTAAAAATGATAAAAAATGCCTTTACATATTTATGGGCTTAAAGAGTGTAATACAAATTTATTGGGGATCCTATTGTATTTTATTTCAATTATCTATGTCCCCGTCTGAAGGTGGGACTCATGGCAGTTGCTTAGGCCAAAGGACGGCCTTGCAAACAACTAGAAAACTCTAGCAGAAACTTCTACGAATCTAATACGAACGATATGTTAGAAAGAATAAAGATATCAAGTTTAGAAATTAAGAATACTCTTCTTATTCCCTTATATTACAAAAGTTCAAAATGTTACCAACTCTCTGATATTTGGAAACAAAATAAAATGGCCGTTTTTGTAAGCTTAAAAAGTCTTCGTACACACCTGTTGAACAAAACATATTATGTTATTTAATACTGGGTATGAATTCCATTTGCTTTGATTATTGTCTCTAGTCTTTGCAACATAGATTTCAGCAACGTTTGCCGTAGTCGCAGGGTCAATTAAACTTCGGTCTCTCAGACATGCATGTTTAATATTTTTTTATTAGACAAACTGTATTTTCTATTTTCAATCCCATAACTGACCACATATGACCTACAGGGTCATATGCGATCAGCGAATGTTAGGGAATTTAAGAAGTGAATGAATTTGCTTTCTTAGTGTTTTAAGGTAGCTATGATCTAGTGGCGCCTCTAGGGTGACCAGATTAGTAACCAGGGAGGGCACCAAATATAAGAATATTTACCGCTTAAATGTCCGACCTATTTTCATTACTGGACATTTGATTGATGCACAAGTCTGGTCTAAGGGATCCCAATTCTTTTGTTAATATTCTATCTTCATAATTCACGTTTCTGTTCGGTAAATATATTACTTTATTCATGTTAAAAATGGATGACGATATTCATATTGTTTTGTGAAATTTTTAATTTAAAACACGTTTACGAATTCTCGTACAGATCAAAATACAACCAATTTCGCACAGAAGCATTGAGGAACAGATTTTTTAAACACCGTGCTAACATACGTTCCTAACGTGTTTGCAAATGTCAAAATTCAGGCAGACACATGGCGCGATCGCACATGATTTGTGACCGACGAGTGCAATAAGCTCACATAATTCCCTCTCACTTTCTTCCCTACAATGAAGGAACCATCCTCGTGTTAAAGGGCCAAGCGGCGGCCACAGGCCTCCTGTGTCCAATGCCCTGTTGCCAAATCCTGAGCTGTTTCCACTTGCTCGGTTATCGCTTCCCAGCTAGGATAACAAAAATTACACTGCTGGCTTGAATAGCCGTTACAGCTTTCTTTCGGAAAATAAGTGTTTCAGTGCAGCTGATAATTAGTCGATTCTCGAAAATACTTAATTGAAAAAAGCACCTACCACTGACGCAGTTATTCACTTTCTATTCATCTGACTACCAATACAAACAATAAAAAAAACGGTCTTATTTTCTTGTTTTATTGGTAACGGTTACGTAATATATTACAACTTTTACACTACTAACACTTCATTCTTCTAATAAACCTTAAGGAAACGAGAGAGACACGGCTGAGAGACAAAAAAATATATAATTATTGAAAAGCAAAACGATATATAAAATTCCACGTCTACAACTGATTTCAAAGTTATTTGTCAGATACATATTCTAATGTACAGAATAAAAAATGAGTAGTGCATGCAAGGATTTGAACCCGAGATCTTCAGCACAAGAAGAAGCCACCCAACCAAATACGCTACGATATTGTCTTTGGGCAGGAAACTTATGTAGTGTTTTGAATATTACAATGTTCTTGATGCCAGAAAATTCTTTCGAAAAATCGCAGAAGCTACTGTTTATTTCAGACAAAATTCTAAATAAAACGTATTTTAAAAATTAGTACTTAAAACGATTGCATTTGGAAATAAATCTCCAGCATGTGTATTGGTGGTGTTCGAAAACATATATATTGTCACCATATAACTCAAACTTTTGCGAAAAACACTCATATTTTAAGAAACGTGCACATGAGATGTTTTGAAAGACTAATAATGAAGAGCAGATTACATTAAGAAAGAAATATGTATAATTATCTTTCGTCTAACGCAGTGTATTCTTCAGACAACGTTCACAGAAGTAACGAATAGTACACAGAAAACTGCCAGAATAGCAAACATTCGTTTCGGTACATTTTTCAGTTTTAGAGGCATATCATTTTGTCACTCAATAGATCTTCATTGTATTAATTGTAATAATTAATTAATTGTATTGTAATAATTTTTTCAAATATACAATTTGTCCGATTTGTTACACACGATTCAAGCAGGAAGCTTTAAGTTAAATTTACTATGCGCACGAATAATATGAAACAATTGAATATTTGTAATATTGAAAAATTAAAACTTTGTATGGAAAAAGACTTACAATATTTTTAAGTACACGTTGCAAAGGTTGCGATAGCTCAGTGGCATCGTTACAGTTTTCCCTGTAACGTTACTGACCGCGAGGCCCTAGAGTTTGA
Source organism: Teleogryllus occipitalis (assembly GCA_011170035.1). Taxonomy (NCBI): domain Eukaryota; kingdom Metazoa; phylum Arthropoda; class Insecta; order Orthoptera; family Gryllidae; genus Teleogryllus; species Teleogryllus occipitalis. The sequence goes on along the minus strand of BLKR01000881.1, from coordinate 301,219 downwards.
ATTCCGACGTTGGCGGATGTTCGACTGTGATTACATATGTAGGTCGAAAAACTTTGGAGCCGTTTGGAAGAAAAGTTTGAAAATGCTCCCCAGGGGCTTCAACTAAATTACCCCAAAATTTAAAGAATTATTTTCAAAATCGCAGGGCCTCGATTCGGGCCAGATCGTTAATGGAAAATTAGCTTTGACAAAAATTCTACGAATAGTTTACACACTAGTGTTCACAGAGAAACAGACAGACAGACCAGCGGACACATGGACGGAGAGTCGGACGTTTTGATATAATAACAACACTCTCTTGGTAACTTAAGACCCCAAAACGTGTAATTCCATTAAATTCTCGACATCGATTTACTGCAACATTACATTCATACCTCTCTAAATATTACTTTTGTTACTCCGAATGTTTACGAGAAAGTAAAAATAAATATATAAATAAATACACTTTCACACACCACAGAGTAGGTTACATGCAAAAAAGAATAATTACAGAGCCCGAATTCCTGCCCGTCAGAATGCAGTTGTAATGTTATTACATAAACAGGGGGGGTCCCACCAACTATGGACCACCTCCACAACTTCTAAACGGTTCAGAATATCGAAATGAAGTGTTTGCTGAATAATGCGGAATCATGGGGCAAGTAACGAGCCGTAGAGAAATTATCTATAATATTTTTAATTTTCGAGAAATGTAATCATCTTCGATTTTTTAAATGGAACTATATATTTTTATCACCAGCAATGGATAGACCATGAAAAGAGGATTAAAATGATGTATCATTTGCTAATATTTTGATAGTAACTTGAGTATAAAATTAGGCTTTCTGACACGTGATTTTGAATTAAACGGGTAATCGTGTAGCAGATCTTGCAACTCTCGCTTTTAGGGAAGGTGGCCATCACGACGTCTAGATTGTTGCGTCTTGACTGAGGGGGGTGGCAGTGGGGGATAAGAGGTATAACTACAGTAATTCTTGGTGATGGCACAGACATCACACTAAGAAATACCAATTTTGACCAATCACATTAAGAAATACCAATCAGAGTGGGAGACATTTTCCATTTATTTATTTGGATTTAACTTGCCTTCTACTAAAATTTCAAAACATTGATCGTTCCAAAGAACAATATAAAAAGTTGGTAGCGTAAAGAAGATGTTAATAATAATAAATATCATTTTCAAACTGAACAAGAAGCCAACCACTGTCTCTTCGTTAATAAATGTCATTTTTAATTAAAATGATCACTCGTCCACTTCGCAACCATACGACTGCTGTTCTTGAATGGAAAAGAAAACTGTACACTTCCGTCTTCTGCATTTTCAAGTTTGAGGCAGCACTTGGCGCTATGAAATGAGAAACTCTCTAATCAGAATGAACAGTAGCGAATGCAGATATGCATTTTTGTTAAAGTTTGGTAGTTACACTGATAGAACTGTCAAGAGTATTTCAAGTTTTTTATTACTTTGTTCTTCTGGTAGTACGTGTTTAAATAGGAAGTTAAGTTACTGTGAATAATAAGAGAAAATGTCTACCTATATATTATTTGATGAATTAATCAAGATATTACAATGAAAATCTTTAAGAATTCATTCGCTTCCCATATATTAAAGTGATAGCTTGTTTCTGCACTGAGTTCGAGTTTTGTAAATTTAGAAATGACCTTTATAGTTATTATTATTATTATTATTATTATTATTATTATTATTATGATTATTATCGTTTTCGCTACAATATTTTTTATTTCGTTCTTTTCGATTATCGTTGATTTGGAATTTCAGAAGAAGAAAAGTTCAACTCAGATCAACAACTGGGAAAAAATTCTCATTCAGATCGTTAAAATTGATGTTTGTTCATATGTTTTTCATGTCAAGATCATGAATTGCTGCAATTACACCTTCATCCTACACGGCCATCCCTCTTACACTGCTCTCTTCACAAAACAGTATCAACGTCGCGAAGGCCACCTTCCCAAAACGGCGACTGTTGCAAAGGCTACCCGTGTACTTGAAAATCTGATGCCAAAAAATCTAATTTTATACTCAAATTACTCTTAAAATACTAACATATGATAAATCATTTTATTCCAATATTCATGATGATAACATTGCTCATGAAAAAATATATAGTTCAATTTAAAAAATCAGAGATGATTAAATTTCTCGAAAACTAAAACTATTATAGAGAATTCCTCTACCAGCATGTTACCTGCCCCAAGATTTTGCATTGTTCAGCGAAAACTGCAACTCGATACCCTGAACCGTTTAGAAGTTATGGGGGTGGTCCATATTTGATGGGACACCCGGTATCATATAAACATTAGAAACCCTATGTAACATGATCGATGATAAATGAAAGCGATTGCTGTATACTAAGCGAATGAATAGGGATGACTAAATACGTCTCGTAGTGGAAATCTCGAAATGTTTACTTTTCATAGCGTCAACTTCGGGTAGCTTAATTTTCTTAATTAAACCCCAAAATATCCAAGCAGTTGTTTCAAATTAAACTACAATTTTATTGACAATAATACTAACCTGATATGACTTTCTACACACAATTATAAGGAGATGTGAACTTCTTCATCCTAAATCGTTACTTTTAATTTTAACGATTATGTTAATGTTTGCTACTCAGAGACACGGAGCACGCTCGAAAGAACACAATAAGTAAACGAAATTGAGGATATTATGATTATTATGTCGTAGTAGCTTCATTGTTGAAATGGCGACTGATTCTTTCATATGAGATTTTCTGTGTTTCATGAAGATGACCTCGGCGTATACGTATTTCGAAGACGTGTAAACTTCCATGATTTTGACGCGATAAGCGATGACCTCAAACAATCCACTTAGATTCAGAGGGTAGTGTCAAAAATCATTGGCGTGTTAGTGTCGAATGGAAAAGAATGCGTCTAGGACTTGTTCTGAACTTGGAATAGTTGAATTTTAAAAACATGTTTATTTGCAAACTTTGCACCTTCATTGAAATTGACTTAACTGCATACGTAAGTTCACATTCCTTCAATTACAAATGTCCATAAATAAACATATGTCAATACAATATTATAATAGTATTATTACTTTTTCGCATATTCCATGCTGATGCTATATGCTTCTAAAGGCAGCAGACTTACTGGTTAGAATGAAATTGTGAATGTTATAACAATGTATTTCGTATTTGGAACGTGTGAATACTGAGGAGCCGGAAGCTTTAATGTCTATATTTATACGTCAGGACAATTAATGCAAAATTATTGTTTTCTTGTATATTTAATTTGAAAAATTTTCCACAATTTTTATGTAAAGAATTGGCTTCCTAAGAAGGTGGACAAAGGCTTTCTCGAGGGGAAGCGAGTGTTACGATTTACGCTTACAAGCTCAGCCTATTTTGCCTTGAAACGTGTGGAGGAAGGACGCAATTTTCACCGGGAGGTATTTCTGGAAGCCAATTGATGACTCTTTCTTGCTCCCAAGTTGAAGATTGTTCGAAAGCCGACTCGAGTAGTATTTTAAAATTTATGCTGTAATTGTTAAACAAATGGAACTTAAAGTATTTAGAATAAAATGAAAAATTAGGGAGCTGAAAACCAGGAATATCTAACCAGCGACAATTTTCGTGGCAATTAATGCAAGCGTTGTGGCCGCTTGTCCCCTCCACCCCGTTAGGAACTTCAAATGTATTTGCCGGAGAAACTAAGCGAGCCGTTGCAAAACGGCTTGTAGAAAAGCTTAACGTGGGAACTGCCAAAAAAATAGTTGTCATGACATGCTAATTTCTTATAAACAATTACGTATCTCGAAAACGAAAGAAAGTGCTAATCGGATTGCGGAATTTTACATCTCGTTTAAAGGCAATTTTAAAAGAGCAATACGTTTTTTTGTAAAGTTTAAAAATTTATAAACAATTTCCAAATTTTGCAATTCTAAAGTGGGAAGGGTTTTCTGATGTCCCAGAACCAAAACTTCGAATTAACAATTTTGCAACAATTAACACTTTTATAAACAATTCCGAAATGTGCGCTATTCCTGCCGGGGAGTGTCCCAATATTGTCCCTGATTTGATGATAGCAAAATAACAATTTTGACATGAGATGCAAACTAATTGCTTAATATCTAGTTTAATTGTTACTTTAATGATAAATATACAGGTGGTCTTAGAATTTTACTTTCTTTTATTGAAATGATTCCCTAGAAGTCCTAATGATTCGAGAAAGACAGTATTTTGCATTTTTGCAAATGTAATATACATATGAACAATTGAAAATATGCAATTATAATCGTTTTTCTTATCGCAAAATTCTGTAGTAAACTGGTCATTTGATAAAGTTCATAAATTGTGTTTGGACAAGAATATTGGAATTTAAATGTCTATAAGAACGTAATTGTTTTAAAGAATTGTGTTAACAGTGGTTAAGTGCTATGAGTTCATATATATTTCAATGAATTTACTTTCATGTTCATTGAAGTGTTTCTTTCATGTATTTTTCATTTGAAAATACTTCCACATCTGAACTGGCGGCGCCCGCCATTTTGCACGACGTAATTTTGTTAGGGCACTCCCCCCTGCGTTGAGATTGGCTACGATGGTTTGTGAGGCTCCGCCTGCGACGTTTCGTCATGAAAAGGGCTGTCCAAGCCGTGCAAAAGCTGAACTTAGCCGCAGACGGCCGCGATCAATTTATGTTTCCAGTACTGTACCTGACACGGACTTTACGCCTAAAATTATGTAATTAATGTTTCAATATAGACTTTTATTAAATTTTGTTCTAATTTTTACACGAATTACTTAAGTTTTATTATAATATATGAGTAATATGAATTTGGAAATTATATTACCACCATTCGATGGAGCTGCAACCTCCAGAGTGTTGGGGCACCAGCCGCCCCTGAAATACATACATGAATTTGAATTAATTATACCACCCTTCCTTCTTTGTTAGTTTACTCATAAATTGTTACGGTAATTTTCCATTTCAGACTAAGAGTAGCAATGATAATCCTCGCAGAGTTGGCAGGAGGGGCAACAGCAATGCTAGAGACAGCGCAGCAAGAGCTTATCGGAAGCTACGGTCGACTTAACATGATCGATGGAATGTCAAATGGTAACAGATGTTCGCTCAATCCACAGAACCTATGCCAACCATTGCAGAATTAGCAGCAAATGCGTGCGTTGCTTCAGGATCAATGTTTTAGTGTTGTTCTTACCAGCATGGTTTTCAGCCTTAGTTGTGTCTACCAGTATGATTTTGAAAGTTGATTGTTTTTAACAATAAGATTTTGAGTCTAAGATGGTGTTACGAATATGGCATTGGGCCTCAGTAGGTTTTACAAAAATGCCTTTGAAGAACAAGTATTTTTCAAGACAAGCTCCATATTCTTAAATATCTTCTAAGAGAAATTCCAAAGGACCATAATACAATCTGGTTGAATCCATGAGGATAAATCCCTGTATGATTGATTCGAACCGTTAACAATCAAAGAAAGGATAGAAACTTTTTCTTTGCTTATATAAAATCTCATTTTCTCTGCAGTCTGACCGAGAGCGGTAGCTCAGTGCATCAACTGATGTTACTGCAGCGCCTCTGACCGGAGGTCCTAGGTTTGAGTCCTGACGGCGCCAGGATTTTCGACACTAGCTTCTCAGCTAAGTCGAAAACAATCGCTGACTGGAGGAGAATTCTAGCGGCCGGCTGCTATGATCTGTAATTTTCCGTGGTTTCTCCGATCAACACCAGACGAATGCCGGAGCAGTACCCTAACAAACGAGCCACGGACCGCGCGCGATCTTTCCTTGTCGTATCCTCATTCCTTATACACACACACACACACTTACACTAACATTCACTACACTACCACATATTCCGGGAGACCGGTCGGGAACTCAGAGCTTCTCCCGGCTGGGGCGGTGCCCCGCTGGTGGGAGAGTCCTGGTTAGGGGGAAACTCCGCTAGCCGGATCTCGCTATCCAGCGGGGAAAGAACACCGCCATCTCCCGAGAAAAAACATGCACTATACTTACGGGACCAATGACCTAAGTTGTTGACGCGTCCGGAATCACTAACCAACCAACCAACCAAATCTGCTTTTTGAGCTTTGATTTCGATCGTAGTCTACTCTTTGTCATTGTCCCTGGAGCAAATGGGTTGTTTTACTTGCCTTGATACAAGTAATATTAATAAACAGATAATCTGCTGCCAAGAGAAACCAGTCCAGAAATTTAACGATAATGCTAGATCTCAATGCTATATATATATATATATATATATATATATATATATATATATATATATATATCGAATCTTAGTATTTTCCTTGTAGAACAATGAAGATCAAGGAAAGTCTTTGAGACGTCTAAACTCCATATGTTATTCACAAAGCACAATAGAGGAATAAGCGACCTAATCCCACGTGTTTTCACTCAGCAACTCGAGATGCGACAGCGTTATAGATGTTTTTGAAACATCGATATTTTTGTGGAATTTGATTATCACTCGTCCGAGGTGATGTTAATAGCATTCTAGCATTTCCTACATCATTCTCGTATATCGTACATGAAGAGGCGGTCGACATATGCACACTGGCAGTAGGGCCTCCCCCTTTCTTTTCTGTACCCTTCTTTGCCGATCTGAGGAATGACTCTTTGAGATGGCGATGAGCGATCAGGCTTAGTTGCCCGTTATTATTTTTTGCTTTTTCGTCAGTTAAATCTTAATTATAAATTAATAAACACGGCCAATGTCATTTTAAATTTTGTTCCGCAAGTATTTAATGTTAGAGGTTATTAAACCAACTTTAAAACATCGATTTTTAAAACCATCAATGGTCTTTGGTCGATGTATGGTATGTAAAACATCGATGTTTCGTAGCATCGGTGTTCAGTTTTCGATTGATTGCTTGATTTTTTCGTGTTTCCGGGCGCGTCAACGGCGTTGGTCATTATTCCTGAAAGTGTAGTGTATGTTTTTCTTGGGAGATGGCAGTGATCTTCCCCCGCTGGATGGCGAGATTCGGTGCCGACCTATCGTCAGCTAGTGGGGTTTCCCCATAACCAGGACTCTCCCACCAGCGGGGCACCGCCCCAGCCGGGACAAACTCTAAGCTCCCGACCGGTCTCCCGGAATATGTGGTAGTGAGGTGCATGTTAGTGTAAGTGTGTGTTTAAGGGGAGAGGATAGGTCAAGGAAGAGGAAGGAAAGATGGCGCGCGGTCAGTTTTTATGGTACTGCTCTGGCATTCGCCTGGTGTTGATGGGAGAAACCCCGGTCAACTACCGATCAGAGCAGCCGGCCGCTTGAATTCTCCCCCAGACAGCGACTGAATTCAACCTAGCTGAAAAGCTAGTGTCGAAAATCCTGCCATCGTGGGGAGTGTAACCTAGGACCTCCCGGTCAGAGGCGCTGCAGTGACATCAGTCGATGCACTGAGCCATCTCTCCGTGTGTTTTGTTATCGATGTCGGCAACCTACTTTGAGAGTGTTGGAGCCCGCGCCGTCGCCGGCTGCCGTCCAGGCTGGGCGCCCGCCAGCGCCGTGGGGCAGCGCGCGGCCGGAGCGCCTCGCCCGCCAGGGGCGCCACCGCCGCCAGCCACGCGCCACCAGCAGCTCCAGCGCCAGCACCGCCCCCGCCGCCCCCGCGCCCGCCGCCGCCGCCGCGAAGAACGACGACACCTGCGGGCGCGCACGCCCAGGGCCTTGCAACTCGCCATCAACATTCGGGACAAGCCTGCAAGGTGCTACTGCAGGTGGTGGTAGTGGCGCCAAATACAGATTCCCCAACTTTCACACATAAAATTTGGCTCATTTGTGAGAATCCAAAAACGCAGAAGATATGTAATTCGATCGTTACTATACGAGACGTATTGCCATCAAATATCACGCAATGTAAGAATCGGGAAGTATTACGTCTGTATTACGTGAGTAACGCTGGTTGACATAAAAAGTTTTCTTTAATTTCTTTACGAATTTGCGCCTGAAATTTAGTTTAAAGTTTTATCTGAAGTTTGGTCGGGAGTTAATTCTTCTAATAATTTTCTATTGAAATTAACATTAATAACTTTTAATACTGCACAACATTGTAAATACTATCTTATTGTAACTATTTTTTTAATACATTAAAGATTATTCTTAAATATAGTTTTTGATTGTGGAAATACAATTTCAGTATTTATAATTCAATGAACTACCGCAGAGGCACTTGTAATTTTGCAAACGGTATCTGTGTCAAAAGGCATAGTCAGAAAAGTTTGTCAGTTTACAACATTTCGCGTATCTGAGAGATATTCTGCTTTGTCGGAGAATAAAGCTAAATTTCGATGTGGTTTTAATGGAATCTACCAAACTTTTTCTTCGGAATGGAAAACATTCCGATTCAGTGTGAGCATCGCTGCTCTTGTGAATGCTCATTTAGTAGAAACTTTATCTCTTGTGGGCTGACCAATTGATATAATACAATAAGTTTAAATAAAACAGGAAAATACATGCATTTTTTACAGTGTAGTATTTTAAACGTAAGGTCTTATCTTTCTCCAATACAATAGTGATAATAAAAATTGATAGAATTTTTTAAACATTTCTTTTACTTTCTGGTGAACCATAATGATTTTACAATGTCGCGAATATGAGTGCGTAATTAAATAATTGTACTAAGTCTTTTAGAACAAAACGGTTATTGTGACCTTCACCACCTATACCAATTTGACGTGAATCATCCACCATACTTACGATATTGGTTTAAGAATTGTTCATTTCTCTACTTACTGACGTCTATTGAATTCAACTTAAACTATAATTTAACTCTTGAGGGGTCGCGTGGATTACTTTTGTAATTCAATCTTATTCATTTGCTGTTTACGGCAAGAGTTGACCAACTTTTGGCATGTAATTTTCAATATCTTTCGTAGGAGGCTCCAGCTATTAAATTATAGCGAAATATGACTGAAATGATAACGGCTGCACGAGCGATAAGCGCCGGAAACAGCTTGGATTACAATAGTAATCCACGCGACCACTCGCAGTTCAGTTTCTGACCTACGCGGACATCATGAATATCGCTACATTCCATACTGTGAATGTTCATACAAAGAAAAACAGTGGAGATAGTTTGTCTAGGAGAGGAATTCTTAAGGATCTCGCTTTGTCCCTTATGAAACAATGAATGAAAAGGACGATCGAGAGAAAACTGTGCAGACAGCAATAAGAACACGCGTGAGAATTCTGCTGGGAATGCGAGAAGGGAAGGAGGGGTTCGCGGAGTCACAAAAGGGCAACGTGGAACGTTGTTACCTGTGTGGACTTCAACGGAACAAGTGTGCAATCGCTCTGCGAGGAAAAAGCGGTGCGGGTGGTACACATTTCAGTTTTCAAAGTGATTTATTGCTGTAAATGTGGTGAACATTGTTTACAGCTTTGTTTTGTTCTTTGTTCTGTTTCATTAAAAGTCAGGCCAATACGTTTAGAAATCAAGCATTGCAACAACGTTAATTAATGTTTAACTAATTTAATTAACATTGAACAAATTAACGTTTAAATATGATGAACATAGGCTATTGAAGTCGTCAAATATACTAAATTAAAGAACGTATTAAATTAAAGAACGTAAATTGCTGAAGATGCAATTTTAATAACTCTCAGATTTTATTCTGATATAGTGGAATGTGATTTTTTTTACTTTCTCGCTACTGATTTTTACTTTGTCATCAACGAACCAGAAAAACGACCATGAGGTTGCAGATGCAAGACTGCAATACTAAGATCAGAAAGTACTGGTAACACAAGAAAGGAATGAGATTATCCTCAAATCACGTTAAAGCACAGAAGGTGTAGAATAAAAAAACTTAAAATACTAGATAGTATACATAGAATTTTATGTAAAATATCGAGATATCCTTCCTGAAATATAAAAAATGAGGGAAAATACTGATGACATATCTCACGAATATCTCTCAGCATTTTTTATCCCTCATAATCACTCATCCATCATTCGTTCAGTGGAACAGAATGTCAAACCACTGTGCATTACAAACATCTCCTCAGGAAAGGGAGAGCATTCACCCATAAGCTTCCTGCTTCACCCACGCTCGTGTTCCTGGGTCACACCATCATCATCATCATCATCATCATCATCATCATCATAATACTAAAATATTTGGTCACGATGCACCTGCCTTGAGAACAGACCTCGGTCTAAGAGATCGCAACAACTGGAGCCCATTGTTGTAAGCGACGTATTGTGAGTGAGAAGAGCTGGTTACCTGCTCGAGGCTGACGAAGACCCTCTCCCGGGCGGCCGCCTCGGGGTGCAGCGGCGGCCACACGCGGCCCCGCAGCGCCGCCAACACCCCGCCGCCGCGCATCCGCTCCAGCCTGCGCACGCACCGCGGCGGAGGCGCTTCTGCCACTGGTTGGTTGGCACGACTACTACTACTACTACTACTACTACTACTACTACTAAGAAGAAGGTCATTAGTCCCGTAAGTGCAGTGCGAGTTCTTTCATCAGGATGGTTGTTGGTGATTCTGGGCGCGTCAACTTCTGAGGTTATTAGTCCCGTGTATTGCGTGTTCTTTCATCGGATGGCTGTTTGTTGTTAGTGACAACGGGCGCGTCAATTATTGATGTCATTAGTCACGTGTAGTGCAGTCCGTAAGTGTAGTGCGTGTTCTTTCATCGGGATGGTTGTTGATTGATTTTTTCGTGTCAACTGCTTTGGTCATTAGTCCCGTTAGTGTAGTGCATGTTTTTTTCTCGGGAGGTGGCGGTGATCTTCCCCCGCTGGATGGCGAGATCCAGCACCGACCTTCCTTCGGCTAGTGGGGTATCCCCCTAATCAGGACTCCCCTACCAGCGGGGCACCGCCCCAGGCCGAACAAGTTCTAAGCACCCGAACGAATATTTGTTAGTGTAGTGCATGTTAGTGTAAGTGTGTGTAAGGGGAGAGAATAGGACAAGGAAGATGAAGGAAAGATCGCGCGCGGTCCGTAGCCCGTTTGTTAGGATACTGCTCCGGCATTCGCCTGATGTTATCGAAGAAACCACGGAAAACTACCGATCAGAGCAGCCGGTCGCAAGAATTCTCTTGCAGACAGCGACTGAATTCGATCGAGCTGAAAAGCTAGTGTCGAAAATCCTGCCGCCGTCGGGACTCGAACCTAAGACCTCCCGGTAAGATGCACTGCAGTGACATCAGTTGATGCACTGAGCCACCTCTCCCGGACTCTACCACTGGGGAATGGGTAATGATCAGCGCCGTCGCCAGGCATGGGCAGACGGGCGATCGCCTGGGGCCCCGCAAGTCAAGGGGCCCGATAATGGGATTGATGGGCAACAAATAGTTCAAAATTGAAAAAGGAATTAGAACTCGAGGAAACTGTTATAGTAATTTTATATGTCGAGGTAGAGTAACCCGATATTTCTTAAAATTTTCATTCGATGTTTTTCTTTAAATAGTTAATTATAGTCTTTACTTATTTGGTAGGACTCTATGAAATGAATCAAATGACGCTAACATTGATATAGGTTCTACTGAAATTCATATTTATTATTTTATGCATTTAACAAGTGATTTTATTTAGCGCTAACCAAACACACAGCATTTTTAGCATTTTAAACTCACCGTGAAAATTGTATTATTTTATCACTAAATACTTGCACAAAAATTATTATTTAAAATATATTTCAAAAAAATCTTTTTCTGGCTTAAACGTTGCAATTTTTGTTATTTGTTGAAATAAAATAATTCATATATTTATTGATACTAATTCACAATTTTAAGTTTTCAAGGTGGGTGTACGTTTCAGCATTGCCCAGGACACAAAATTGTCTAGCTCCGGCACTGGGCATAATGAAAAAGTAGGCCTGTATACCGACAAAAGTCATGTAGACCAGTCGTGTCAATATCACGGGGAAAGGTAACTAGATTTCTAGTTTGCGGGCACTACATCCAGCAACTGGCGCGAGATTTAAAAATGAGAGTTGTACAAATCACTCCGGAGTGGCGTAAAGTCATTGGATACCAGGCACATGAATGTCTTTTGGAAAAGTCAGTTGACAGTTTGCAAAATGCGATCTCCCACTTCATCTACCGTAGCAAATAAATTGCCTATTAAAATAATATAATACATCAGTCAGATCTCAAAATACCAAATAAGAGGAAAATTAAACATTTTGAATAAAAAGTTTGTGCAATAATTGCACAAACTTGCTACGTTTTCATCGACACTTTCTTTCGTCTTTCATTGCTTTAGCCGCTCTGAGATAGATAAATAAGTGCAACAATCGCGCTGCATTGAACAATGCCCTCTTGCATAATTTTCATGAAGCACTTTTAAAAAAATTAACCAAAATGATATATTTCTTTTAAAACAAAAATTTCACTGCTCCGTACACAGTTGTTTAATTCTCCTTTCATGAAATTCAACTCAAAAATGCTCTCTCTATTATACAACATTCAACCAAATTCCATCACATTCACAAATTACTAGTATTTACGAGACATGAAATCAAAAATAAAATAAAATACTAGTCTTTTGCATCTCATTAGAACACTAGAAACTCTAACAACTTATCAAGCTTTCTACTGTAACCTTCCAGCCTGGGTAGGCTGGAGCGAGACACATTCACGTGCGTGAAATACATGAACGCCTTCGAGCATAAAATGCATAGAGGCGCCCTGGGCGGATAATTTTGAAGCAAACATAACTCTGCTCCGTGACGTCACAGGTTGGCAAAAACAGCGCAGTTGGCTGGATTGCAGCGTTCGGATATTGACTTTCCCAACTTCCTTTCAGCTGTATTTTGTGTTCTTGTGCGTTGTGAGGGCAATTTTCTGTCGAGTGAAGATGGTTGTTTCTTGGTGTGCTCATAAATGCACAATCGATACCAAAAAGGAGTTGACATATCATGAGATACTTTGTGAAAGCCATGTGTTTGCACTTATGAATCTGGTAGTTAGTAAGTACTTAGATGTAAGATTACATTATGAGGCTAAGAATTATAATGAAAAATGTTCAGCCTAGAAGGTATGAAAAATGTTCAGGATTTGTACACAAAAAGTGTGTTATTTAAAAATGAGACAAGTATTCTCCTTAATTTTAATCTATAAATACCTAAATGTTCAGATACTCAAACCTTAGAAAAACAAGTTTTAATCCTTTTTATACCATGTAGTATCCGTAACTACCTCTTCGTTTTTAGTAATTGAAATATGCTTAAACCTGGAGATTGCTATCAATACGGGACAAGATGTTTTAAATTATGGGGGAGGGGAATGTGAAAATCATGGAGAAAAATAAGAAGAAAAGAAACTTAATGCAAATACTATATTATTGGTCCACAAGTAAAACTTGCAACTCTAAAACCTATATTTGTAGATAAAAAATGTTAAAATTCATTCAGTTTTATTTGTCTTCTCAGTGTCTTTTGCTAAGGGCTAAATCCTGTTGTTGTTTTTTAATTACTAAAATCGCTCTAGGCCTGGAATTAGATGTACTAAATTATATATTATTGCCTTGTTTAAAACAGATACGAATAGCAGTGAAAATGTACTTGAAAATCCATCAATGAACATTATTTTTCATTTCTTAAAAGGTATGTCGCGTTGAAAATTATTCAAAAGTATCAAAAGAAGACTATTGGGTTTCACTTGTTTACCAACGATGTAGAAATAATTAGCTTATGTACACAAATTCGTTTAAAATTGGGACGGAAAGATAGTCTACAATGACCAACATACGTAGATGCCGGTGTTCTGCCAACCTGTGACGTCATCGGAGTCATTTCATGTTTGCCTCAACTTTCCGCGGGGTAGGAAGCGACTATGGCGCCTCTATGTATTCTATGCTCGAAGATGAACGCACTTCCTAAGAACAATTAGAAGACCTAGAGTTTGCACGGCGCAAATACAATGGCCTTGACGCGAGAGGGGTAAACGGAGGGGAAGAGAGGGGAAAGGAGGCGTGACGAATGCAAGTCGCTCCACACAACGCTCTTTACCTTTTCATTTCCACTGCGTGAAGGAACACTTAACAGTATTGGAGTTGTTCTACGTGAAAACGCTAGAAGTTTGGAATTTGGACTACGAGTATATCCCCAGCTCGTAAGTAGCATCGCAAACGTTCTATAGAGCTTTTTTAATTTTGGAATTATAATTGATTTGAATCCTAATTGTAGGTGAGACTCCGGAATCTATTCTGAGCTTTTCCTGGCAGCATTGCTCTGTATTACTTGCCACACTGCGGGTAAATTGAAAACTGCAGTCACCTGAGGCGCGCTTCGAGGCGGAGCGAATCCTTAGTTCGCGTTCACCGTTACATAGCAGACTCTAAAGGTGATTTAGGACAAGAATAGTCAGCTCATCCAAAGTAAGATTTGTCGATTTCATTTTCAGTTTGCGAAGAAAACTACACCAGGATCGATTTGGAAAGTCAGGTGTTACTTGTAATAAAAAGTGCCTAGTTTATCATTTCCAGTAGTAGAACAGTTAATAACCCAGTCACTGACTGCTGAGAATTCTCTGTGAGTTTCATTGAGCAAATAGAACATTGAGTAATGGAAAGTACATTGCACTTTCGTTTCTTTTCGTCGGAAGGTCTTTTCGTCGGTGTGGAACAACACCGGCAAGAAACTGACCCCTTTGGTTGCCGATTTCCAATCGACGAAATCTCAAAAAAAATATTTTGCGTCTTGTTGACCAACCACGGACGGCACGACCTACGCCACCGCCACCCCCCGCCAGAGCGTTGCGTCACAAGACACAATTATTGGGCCTTTAGCTTAATTCGCAACCACGACTGGTAGCACCTGTTCTTGTTTTGGCAATTTGGCAACCGAATTTCTTTGGCTCCTTTCAAAACTGCCGTGATTGGCACGTCGAGGCAGCAGAGGAGGAAGTGAGCGTCAGGTACATAAGCTGCAACATCTTTCCTCTTTCTGTGTTTTTCCCATTCAATAGCTAAGGTAGGCAGGTACGCGGCTCACATACCAGAATCTTTTCTCCCAGTGCAGTTTGGTGTGTGGTGTGGTGTGATGTGGTGTGGTGTGTGGGGTGTGGTGGTGTGGTGTGTGGTGGTGTGGTGTGTGGTGTAGGGTGGTGTGTGGTGTGTGGTGTGTGGTGTGGGCAGAGGCATGAGCGAGCAAACAAAACGTCTCTTTAGGCGATTCTGTCCAGAATGCTTAAGAAACAAACCTGTAATACTGGAGACCGTCTTACAAAATAGCAAATATTTCGAAAACTAAGAATGCTAAATGAAAACTCTTTCAAATTTCAAAAATAGCAAAAGGAAATTCATAACAAAAAAACAAATATGCATTTTTGTCTCATTTTCATTAGGAGATATCATTAGGGCACGGGCCCACTCTGACGTAGCCGTGACGTGGCTGAAACGGGCCTATTCTGACGTAGCGGCCGTAGCGTAGCCGTGACATGCCGTGCTCCAACGGTACTTGATCTGAAAAGGGCCTACCGAGACGTGGTCGTACTCTAACGGTATTTGGTCTGAAAAGAGCCTACCGTGACGCGGCCGTGCTCTAACGGTACTTGGTGTGAAAGGTGCCTACCGTGACGTAGCCAGGCTCTAACGGAACTTGATCTGAAAAGGGCCTACCGTGATCTGGCCGTGCTCTAACGATACTTAGTCTCAAAAGTGCCTACCGTGACGTGGCCGTGCTCTAACGGTACTTGGTCTGAAAGGGCCTACCGTGACGTGGCCGTGCTCTAGCGGTACGTGATCTGAAAAGGGTCTACCGTGACGTGACCGTGCTCTAACGGCACTCGATCTGACAACAGCGAAGACAACCTACTACTGAGCGTGCCGCGTGGCGCAGTGGCGGTACGTACGCGTGCGCGAGCAGCGGCGCGTGCGGCGCGCGGCGCGGCAGGAGCAGCGCGAGGCGCGCGGGCACGGCGGTGGCCGGCACGGGCCGCGCGACGCACGGCAGGCGCGCCAGCAGCTCGCGCACCACGCTCAGCGTGGCGAAGTGCGCGTGCGCGCCGCCGCACACGCGCCGCAGCCCCTGCGCGTGTTCGCGTGGCAGCCGCCCCGCGCGCTCCGCCGCCGCCAGCAGCCGCGCGTGGATCGACAGCAGCACCGGGTCGCGCGCGCTCTGCACAAACAATGGGTATCACTAGGGGACGGGTTTTCATCACCTAAAACAACGCAAAAATGATCAATAAAATCATCTTAAAATGTTATTGGTTGGTTAATGATTCAGGGCGCGTCAACAGCTCAGGTCATTATTCCCATAAGTGTAGTGCATGTTTTTCATCGGGATTTGATTGATTTTTCATGTTTCCGGGCGCGTCAAAGGCGTTGGTCATTATTCCCGTAAGTGTGGTGTATGTTTTTCGCGAGATGGCGGGGATCTTCCCCCGCTAGATGGCGAGATCCGGCGCCGACCTACCGTTGACTAGTGGGTTTTCCTCCTAACCAGGACTCTCCCACCAGCGGGGCTCCGTCCCAGCCGGGACAAGCTCTAAGAACCCGAGCGGTCTCCCGGAATGTGTGGTGGTGTAGTGCATGCTAGTATGTTTGTGTAAGGCGAGAGGATGGGACAAGGGAGAGGAAGGGAAGATCGCGCGCGGTCCGTGGCCCGTTTGATAGGGCATTGTTCCAGCATTCGCCTGGTGATGATCGGAGAAACCACAGAAAACTACCGATCAAACCTGCCGGCCGCTAGAATTCTTCTTCAGACAGCGACTGAATTCGATCTAGCTGAAAAGCTAGTGTCGAAAATCCTGCAACCGTAAGGACTCGAACTTTGGACCTCCCAGCCAGAGGCGCTGCAGTAACATCAGTTGATGCACTGAGCTCCCGCTCCCGGTTTAAAATGTTATAAAACCAAAGAAAACTGACATAAAAATGTGATCAAATCCACTTTTGATGAACAACTTGAGCTGTTGGATACATTATCGAGCCTTCATTTCGTTTAAGTGAACTAAGCTTTCAAACTTTTGGTTTGGATCGTTCTTTACCAGAAAATCACTGAGTTTAATTATCCCTAAATCGGCCGAACCGGCAATGGCGCTAATAGACGTCACAGGAACCTTACATTACTCACTACAATTTCTTCATTACAATTTATGAGCTAAGAAATTGAATAGGCTACTCAGGAATTCTATTGAGGACATTTGTTGCATCTCGTATATCTGTATGATCTATGTATGTATATATTTGATCCTTTAAAATGATAGTAAAATCGATGATCAGCAAAAAGTGCATTAAAAATAACGGAAAAAGGTAAAAAAGTCTTGTTAATCCAAATCGAAAAAAATGCAAAAAATGACATAAAACCGGTCGTTTCCTTTTGTCATGATATACAATTAATATCTATACTAAACGGCATCGTTCTAAAGTGAAAAGAAAAAATTTACATTCAAATAAAATCCGCCCCCTAGTTATTAGCTTCATTACGCCGATGTTGCGCAGATAACGGACGCGGCTGACGTTTGTGTACCAAGGCGATAGCCGACGTTTATTACAAACCAAGTCCGTTATTTATGAGATTGACCGTGTGCCCTTCAATAATTTCACAGATTTATTTATCCTAGGAGATATAAATTGATTAGTGATTCCGGCCAAGGTCATTACTCCCGTAAGTGTAGTGCATGCTTTATCACGGGAGGTGGCGGTGATCTTCCCCCGCTGGATGGGGAGATCCGGTGTCGAACTTCCCTTTGGCTTGCTTGTTTTCCCCAACACGGTATCTCCTTTTAGCAAGGCACCGCCTCAGTCGGGACAAGCTCTATTCTCCCAACTGATCTCCCGGAATATGTGGTAGTGTAGTGCATGTAGAAATGGTAAGGACAAAACAAGGCAGTGGAAAGAAAAATCGCGCATGATCTATGGCCCGCTTGTTGGGCTAATGCTCCAGCATTGCCTTGATCGGAGAAAACACGGAAAAATACTGATCAGTGCAGCCGCCGCTAGATTTCTCTTGACAGCGGCTGAATTCGACCTAGCTGTGCAGATGGTGTCGAATATCCTGCAACTGTCGGGACTCAAACCCTAGTATCTCCCGGCCAAAGGCATTGCGGTGATATCAATTGATTCCCTGAAATACCTAAGCCGATGTATGAGATATTACGGGTACTCAGTCATCAACCATAGTTCCGCACTCGTGTATTCGATCTCTTTGAAGCCTATACCCGGCGCTGTTCCAAGATATCTTCGCTCCTGCCAGGCATCCCCTTACATGCCTGGGTGTGACTCTTCCTTTTTCCGCCAAATGTCCGAACATTCATCCGAGCATTCTGGTTGGGGGAATGTGAGATCTCCTTAGAACGGGAAATGCCGGAATCCCGCCACTTCTATTTTACCTGGCACAAGCATGACATGGCCACTGTAGGATTTTGCGCACTTCGAAAGACCACCCTCATAGGTCAGGATCGAATCCATGTTTGGTGTTCAGAGGTCAGTAAAATAGCCTGTAAAGCACGCAAATTTTCGTGATAACGTCATCTTATAAGAAACAAGTGGTGTTACAGAATGGCGCAGACATTCTCGTACCAGTTAGTTTTCTAATTTCTTTGGCCTGGCTAGCTTTTCGGCTTTGCCCTATCAACTTGCCAGATGCCATCTATTATATACAGATATGCATGTATATACAGAATGTACATACAGATATGCATAATGCAATGATATCGTATTTTTAACATAAATAACTAGTAGTGTTTTACAGTAACAGCACATACTTTCTCACGCTTAGTAATGCTTACGTAATGCCATTTATACAGCAATTTCTGTCCGAATTATCACATCTCAGTCATCTAAAACTCATTACAAATCATAGATCATTAGGTCCGATAACTAAATATTTTCAATCAAATATTACACAAATTCGACAATTAAAACTGGGTTTCATATAGCTAAATCATGTCCCAGCAATGAGACGGAACTACAACTGTAGTCTGGCGGGGCGGAATGCCATTGTCGCATTCTTCTATTCTATCTGATATTTTCTTTTGTAAATTTATTTTTTTCTTTCCTATTCAGCAGATCATGCTTTTCAGGGAGTTGAACTGATATGATCAATTCGTATTTTATCCTGATTTTTTTCTATTTTTATTTTAGCTAACTGTAACCTTTACCTGATGGCGATTATATGTATTTTTCAATTATTTTGCATGTAATTTTGACGAGATTTTGTCTTAAAAGAATTTGATTTATATGCTTCTTTATTATTTATTGTTTTGTCCACAGACCTGAGTACAAATGTCTACGGAGGACGAAAATCGACTTTTGGGAAACGGGAACGGATTCTGATTCTTGAATTTGTGGATTTTCAAGGTTGAAAATAAGTGTACAAGGTAGAACTGTAGTTTAAAATAAAATGAATCATTTAATTTTGACAGAAATTCATTAATTGGAGCAATTGATAATTCACGGTGTATATGAATACTGCTAATGAACCAAGGTGCTTCAATTAGTTTACGTACAAATTTGTTTTGAACAGTTTTTTATAATTTTATGTGACTCGGTGCGGAGTTGTGCCATACGGAGCAGGTATACGTTAGTGTAGGAAGAATTATCGATTTCAAGAATAATAGACTATTTTTGATACTGAGTTGTGGTTTATAGTTGATTAGAGGGTTATGTTTACTCATTTTGGCGTAAGTTTTTTTTGAAATATTGAGTAAATGGGGTTTCTATGTTTGGCTTTTATCTAATAGAACTCTGAGAACTTTTACAGGTGTTTCGGAAGGGAACAATGGGACATTGGTAATTTCTATTTTTAACTTTGGAGGTGTAGGCGGTCTACGAGGTGTAAAAATTTTACCTTGAGACTTTTGTGGGTTATTATTTATTCTCCAGGCTTTTGTCGATTTTTTTCTAAATCTGTTTGAAGGTAATCATACGCTATATCAATGTCTTCGTTAGCTACGAAGAAGGCTATATTTACTTAAGGCCATAAAATGTAGTACTGGAAATTAGAATTTACAAAACTACCCCAAAATATTCATATTAAAAAATGAACATGACGTTTCTTGAAGAACTAATTTTATAGAACAGATTTTATTTAAGACAGAAAGCTCTTATCTTCCATTTGGTAGTTTACAAATGTTGATCGATTTTCAAAAATACTGATAGTTCAACGAAAATTAGACTTGCACCATTCTTTTATGTGCCTCTTCTATGCGTGGAAAAAAAGTAAAAAAAAACTTTGAGGAGTTTTTGAGAAATAATTTTTTTAGAAATTGCATAAATTTCAATCCCTAATTAACTACTCGGTTTTTCAAAAAAAATGTACTTGTCCTTTTATAAAGATCTGATTTTTACAACAGGTTTTGTTTAAAGCAAAAATCGCTATCTCAAATTTTGTAGTTTTGAAATTTGAACGTTTAGCAATTATCGAAAAAACGGAGCAATAGCTGCAAAGGGGATTAGCACCATATTTTTGACGTCTTTTATTACATATGTAAAGAAAATTCAAAGAAATTTTTTTAGCAGGTTTTGAAAAAAATAATTTTTTTAAATTGTCTATTTTTCGCTCAAAATTACATGAATACTACTCATGATTTCGAACAATTGAACGTGACCATATTGAAAGATATGTCTTGAGGGAACGATTTCATTATAATCAAAACTCGTATCTTCAATATTAAATTTGTAGGAAGACGCCAAAAAACTTAGATTTTTTTCAGTTTTCGAAAACTCAGGAATTTCAATGAAAAAGAGACCTGCACCATTCTCTTTAATGATTACGTTATTCGACAACAAAATTTATTTTAAAACATCGATGTAATTTTTTTAAAGATTTTAAAATGTCCGAGGAGTTTCATGTAAAGTAATTTCAAATTCCAGGGACCGCAATATCGATTGTGAAATGTCGTTTTGTCGGAATGTCGAAATTTTGTAGAAAATAAGCTGATGTGTTTGGGTCCTAGCATTGTGCACAGACGGATGGATGGGCGGAGGGACAGATGGACGGAGGGACAGATGGACGGAGGGACAGATGGACGGAGGGACAGATGGACGGAGGGACAGATGGACGGAGGGACAGATGGACGGAGGGAGAGATGGACGGAGGGACAGATGGACGGAGGGACAGATGGACGGAGGGACAGATGGACGGAGGGACAGATGGACGGAGGGACAGATGGACGGAGGGATAGATGGACGGACGGACGGACGGAGGGATGGACGGACGGACGGACGGACGGGTGGACGGACGAGTGGACGGACGGATGGATGGACGGATGGATGGATGGACGGACGATGGACGGACAGACAGATGTTTTGCCGTCAATCGATTTTTCGGTATCAAGGACCCACAAAACGTGTATTCTGGTTTCACCATGGGTTAAAGGAATTTCTTTGCTATATTTAGCAATTGAATTTATCCACTTTTTCGTTATCAGGGCGTGGCAAATAGAATTTTGCCACACAACAATCGACAATTCGCCTTTTCCCCCCGAAGCATTACAGTACTTTCTCTATTCAGACTATGCAGCAGCGAGAAAGTAATAAATAAAATATATGGGTAGAAAGGTGGATTTTAGGCTTTTTGGTCAAATTGTTTAGCGGGTAGCTTAACCGTGCTTGAAAGAGTTTGGCTTCAATTTCTGCAATGGGAAAGTTCGGCCATGCCACGTCCATTCATAACCTCCGTGGTCCCGCGATTACGATTGAAAAGGCGGGAAAGAACATTTGATTCGTCCAACCATTCGTCCACATCCGTATTTTTTAGTCCTCAAAGCAACGGAACATTTGCCAAGCATCTCAGCTACTCTGGATTGGGCGAGCAGGCGCCCTCTACTCACCGAATGTGGAATGCGTAGATCCACCAATGAGGAAAAGTTTCGGTGTGCTAAATACCCCTTTGGAGTGCACAACTTGTTTACATAGCTTTACGACAGGTTCATAACTATCGTTTTCAAAGAAATGACACAATTATTATGATATAGACTCAATTTTTATCTTACTAGTAAAATGTAAAATTTAATTTTGTGACACTATAATTTTTAATGTCAATTAACACCTTTGAGATACGCTTACAAATATAATTTTCGATCGCTTCTCTTCCACTTAACGTAATTGTGTTAAATTTATCGGATATGTACAAATAAACAAAACGTATTTTCTCAAATTTTACGACGTGATTAAGGAACCTTGGGTTTTAGAGCCCATAAAGAAGTTATTGTGAAGTAGGTGCAAACAGAAAGTCGTATCACTCTTACATTGCCACAGTTTCATTTACAACGAGATTAGCTGGTATACACGTATATTAAATATAATAAATGCATAGCTCTAGATTGACTTTTAATAAAATGAACTATCCAATTCAAGAGGGAAAGAAGCAACTTTTATTTTTGTTCTTCTTCCGTCCTCGCAAACTCTTTCCGAAACCATTGCGTACCTAACGGACTGTAACAACGCATAATGGAATTAGTGAATTGTATCCGGCATAAAACGGCGCAGCCAGAATGGCTTTTATAGTCCCCATTTGAGTTCTCGCTGAGTCAGTAATAACGACCGCTCATCCCCAATAAAATACAATAATGTTTTACATATCATTTACTGCTCGCCAATATTCAAAGGCATCTGCTATCATTGGTTTGGGAAACTGGTTTAATACTAGAACATTTCTTCACATGATGAATATACTGATGCTGTCTCTTCATATTAGTTCATTGTACTGGATTTTTTAAAGCAGGGTTATCGCACACCATGGATTATTGTGCGAATTTTAATCGTAGTATGAATGAATAAAATAAACTTGATGAATGAATCGAATAAACACGTCATTATGCAAGGTAAGTTCGCTTTCCGACTTCATACCTAAAGGTAAACAACATAAATTTAGGACGTACTTTTAATGACTATGCAACTCGTATAGTATGCTTTTATGAGTAGACTTGCCCTGTGCTCATTTCAGTAAGTGTTTGTTTCCTACGCCGTATATCGCAACGTAAAGGAACTAGAGGTCCTACAGAATTGCACAGGCTCTCTCGCACTAGTACATTTTCTAATCTTTTTAGTCTAGGATATCTTTCCGCTATTGCCTCCACCAGCTTCCCAGCTGCTACCTATCAGCGCCTAAACGACATTTTGTCACTCGCAATTTTTCGGGCGGTTAATAATATAATCAAAGAATGCTTCAGTTGATTTCACTGCAGTGCCTCTGATCGGGAGGTAATGGGGTTCCAGTTCCGACGGCGACAGGATTTTCGATACTAGCTACATACCTAGGTCCAATTCAGTCGCTGTCTGGAAGAGAATTCTAGTGGCCAGCTGTCCCGATCGGTAGTTCTCCGTGGTTTCGCTGATTAACACCAAACAAATGCGGGAACCAAGCGGTCCTCAGACCGCGCGCGATATTTCCTTCCTCTTCCTTGTTCTATCCTCACCCCTTACATACACAGACTTATATTTACATTTATTTCTCCACCACTCATACCGGGAGACAAGTTGGGAACTTAGTGTCACTGCTGGTGCAGTGCCTCGCTGGGGGAGAAGCCTGGTTGGTAAAACCTGAGTAGCCGACGGATCGGCGCTGGATCTCGCCATTCTTTGGCGGAAGATCATCTCTACTTCAGGCGATAAAACATGTACAATATTTACGGGAATAATGACATTAACAGTTGGCGCGCCCGGCATCATTAATAAATCAATCCATCACTCAGAAAAGTAAAACAGCTCTACATGGAAATGTTCATTGAAAAATTTCGAACCGTTCTTAAGAAAATGCTGTTTGAACGTTTCTGAAAATGTACAATTTTGAACTCATTTTCACAGGGAAGTTTTGAGTTTTCGAGAAACATCGTCAGTATTCACTTGAAGGACTTATTCACAAATGCAAAGTAAATGACCATAATGTTAATATTAACGGCGCGTGAGTTATTAGAAAAATAAAACATGTAATTTTAAAGAAATCAAAAGGATAAATCAATACGGTATTAATGTCATTTTATTCAGTGCATTTAACATTAACCGTATAGAAAATTTTAAGGAAACAGTTGGTGCCATTTTTGAGAAATAAACTTTCAAGCTTCTCTGAAAATTCGGAATTTTGAGCTCATTTCCACAGAAAAGTATTATGTTTTTTGAGAAAATTTATAAGATACCGTTTCAAGCACTTGTACTCCCAAATGAAATAATGAATACACATCATCGGTAATATAAATACTATTGAAAATGTGAGAGATACTTAGAATATTACATTTGTGTAAGTTTTGAAAAAACAACAACAAAAGAATACAGCAATGGCGTTTATGACAACTATACTGTGCATGAGGCACGATCTATACAAAAAGTTTCAAGAAAACCAGTTGCCTTCTATCGCCACCCAAAATATATTTTTATGAATATAATTAATAAATTTATTAATATTAATAAAATTTTAAATTAAATTAAATTTAATAATACTTTTTATTAATATAATAAATAAATTTAACTATATATTATATTTCGGCAACATAGTAGTCATCTTCAGTGCAAATTTACAGCGGCTGTGAAACCAGGTAGATAAACATTACGATAGGAACTACGCCTTAGATTTAATTTTCCACTATCACAAACACCACTTCTCTCTTTCAGTAGACGCAGTGGCGGATCCAGTAACTACTTTGGGGGAAGGGGAGGCAATTTCGGAACAGACCCTCGTAAATACTTTTGATTTAGTATTTTATTAACTGTTAGCATGGAATAAAAAGTGCAGGAGTACACTCACATTAGACATTCTGTTTTGGATATGATGTTATCATGGTATGGAAATTATTTTCAATACACATGAGTAAATTTAAAAAAAAAAGTTGGCTTTGAATGGGAGGCATGCCCCCCTCGCACACCCCTGTATCGGCCACTAAAAGCAACATTTATCGTGTTGCACACTCGGATTGACTTGAAATTTTACCAGCTTGTTTAGCACAGGAAACATTTAAGTTAAGTTTTGAGTTTTATGAAGCACTGGAAATACGTTTTTAGTGTACGGACCTTTCTTGACCTATCTGCCTATGGTTTTGCGGAAATCTCCGTGCACTACCGGTCGCTACATCGCGGCGCTATGGCTCTCCTCTCGCCCTCAAATGCCTTGCAGAGCACGAAGACAGGGGGACCAGAACGATAAGCTTCGGAAACACGGGATGGTAAAATATATGCTCCAAACTTGCGAAAATTTCCCGAAACACGTGTATCGCTGAATTTTCTGCAGAGTAAATTTATTTGCCTACTATTGTGGTTTGATATCGCCTATATCCCGGATATTGGACTTCAAAATATGTTTTCGAAAATACTTCATATGTGTGTTTTTCATGGTGTTGTAGCAGCTAGTGTAATTTCACGCGAATTCGAGTGTCCAACGTGCGAGTGAAGGAATGGTGCTGACCTTGAAGAAGGTGAGCTGCGTGCTGTGTGCGAGGACGGAGAGCGAGTAGCTGCTGTTGGCGAGCTCGGCGAAGGACAGGAAGGGCAGCTCGACGCGGCGCACGGACAGCGAGGCGACGAGCGCGGACGAGTAGGCGCCCGCCACCACCACGGCGCCCAGGTGCAGCGCCCAGCACAGCAGGCGCGCCGCCGCCGGCTGCTCCCGCCCGCCGCGCCCTGCAACGCCACCCCACCCCCATCACTTGGATTTAAACACACGCTCAGTTGACGTGCTCCCCCTCTACACCTGGATTTAAACAGAAGTGCAGTTGACGTAATTCCCCTCTACACTTGGATTTAAACAGACGTTCAGTTGACGTGCTCCCTGTCTACACTTGGATTTAAACAGATGTTCAGTTGACATGCTCCTCCACTACACTTGCATTTTAACAGATCTTTAGTTGGTGTGCTCCCCCTCTACACTTGGATTTAAACAGAAGTGCAGTTGACGTGCTCTCTCCCTACACTTGGATTTAAACAGAAGTGCAGTTGACGTGTTCCCCCTCTGCACATGGATTTAAACAGAAGTTTAATTGACGTAAACAAACGCTATAGAGACAATACAGGCCACTCGGCGATATAACGGGAGACATTTTAAGCTAGCGACCCTAGTGGCCCGACCTGTCATAACAATTGTGATATCAAGTCCGAAATGTATATGTTCCTAAGAGTTTTAGTTTACTTACGATTATATTTGTTTACTTTTCGCAGAGTGATTCGAAAGCTATTGTAAATTAATTGAAATTTGAATTAGTCGCCAATTCTCCAGGTCACATCACTAGGTTCGCTAGCCAGCAATTATCTCCCATTAAAAGTATGAGAAAGGTTCAAAGTCTCCTGTATTGCTTACATAGTATTTTTCGTAAATCAGCTGTTATGGTTCGAATTTCATTCAATTGAGAGGTTGAACGCCACAATTGTGACGTCACTGTAATGACGTGTAAGTTCACTATTGAATAAAACCGTAACAGCTGATGACCTGTCAGAGGCAGCACTGAATAAATCGCAGTATAAACAGAAGGCAACATTGCGGTGTCATCCAATCGAAAGGTAGAATGTCACCATAGTTACGTCACTGTAGTGACGTGTGATATCTGATCTGGATGACGCCGTAATAATATGAAATTATAAATAAATCGAAGTATACAGGAAAATCCAGACATGCCCCCCTCAAATGACATCACATCAATGTCTGATAGATTAATTTATTCTTAGTAATTCCGAGCGTGGTGATCTTCCACCGCTGGATGGCGAGATTCGGCGCCGACCTACCGTCGGCTAAGGAAGGTTCCCCAACCAGGTATCTCCCTTCAGCGGAGCACCACCCCAGCCGGGACAAGCTACAAGCTTCTAACCAGTCTCCCAGCATGTGTGGTAGTATAGTGCATGTTAGTGTGTGTAAGGGGGGTAGACAAATCATACACAAAAATTACAAAACTCTATCATAATCTACTAAATTATAAATCTACACTTAACATTGGATGCGGTAAAATAATCTATAAATCAGTAATCAGAACCCCATAAACCTAGGCGTGCCTCGTTGGGATAAAAGTAGCCCATAGCCACATAAATAAACTCCCAATTCTACAAAATAAATGCCTCATAAAAATCATGAAAGCTCCGTGGTTCATAAGCAATGAACAACTACACAGAGAATTAATAATAGAATACCTTCATTACTATACTCTCAAGGTTCAGTGACTGCTCGTGGGTCTTCTCACGTTCGCATGTGCACACCCAAATTAATTCGGTGCAATTTCTCTTAAACATCCGCTAACAAGAGGGGAATGAAAGTCCTCTAAGAACGTGTTTGAAACTTAGTATTTAGAAACACGCGCCGTTCAGAAGCTGCGATTGATAGTCCGCCTCCAGTGCCTCCAGCCAGCCGGCGCACACTCGGGAAATGCGAACGAGGAAAGGGAGTCGGAGGCTGCTGGGGCCAGAAGGGGAAAGGGGGGGGGGTCCACGACGGCTTATGGACAGATGGAGCCTTCATTCGCGTATGACTGCGCAGACGCAGTAGTGAGCTCAGTGATTGCTCTGACATGTCTTGAAGATATAGCACTCTGCTAGCAAAAGTTTTTAATAGAAGTAAGAGTGAAATTGAACAAAGGAAGTGTGAGATCTCTCCACTTAAATGAGCTCTCATCCCTTCGCGCGAAACGTGAACGCATTGCTCTGCGGCGTTGCATTCATACAAATATTAATTGAATATTATATGCACATTCTCAAGTGATTTAAAATGAGTTCCAATTACAACTACATTCCGAAGATTTGAAAAGCCAAATGTATTTTGTAAACGTATGTACTAGGCTACTTTTTAATGCGTTTTGAAAAACCGAAATTAGAACCTTCGTTTTTCTGTCAAATGTGTTTGTGCAGCTAACAATGAATAGCGCCGAAAACATTAAACGCAAGCCTTAAATGAAACAATTACACAAAAAGTTTAGTCTTACGAGGAATTCCTCCGTTCATCTACAAATTATGATAACGATATTAAAGGCGCCACATACCATTGTCCGTTTTACTCATCTGAAAAGTAGGTTGCCGTAGGGTATATTCCCCTCCATCGTTCAACATGGCGACGTCACGAGCTTAGTATTGGTGATGTCGATGTTCTTGAAGCACACAGTTATACTACAATAGAAGTTATTTCTTGTGTAGCACATTTTCTGTTGCATATTGTGCCAATTGGCACCGCACCCACCCACCAACTCGCCTACTACATTGTCAGAAATTTCTGCATTACTTGTAATGAAAAAGTACAAGAAAGTAAATATCATGTACGTGTACATTAGATTTAATGTACGTGTACAATTACATTTAAAGAACACAAGTAAGTTGAGTCGTACATTACGTCTACATTGTGTTTAATTTAAGCATTAAATTTAATGTACAGGTACATTAATCCCCTTTTAAAGAACAAGGTACATTAATATTCATGTAGTCATACATTTAAACTACATTAAATTTAATGTAATTTCTGACAGTGTAGTTGACAGTGGTGGGACAGAGGAAAGAGGAAAGTTGGAAGGGAATGTTTCAGCGGGTACATCGTTGCCCCTGCAGCATCGTTGAGATGGAGATCCTAGGGTTTAAATTCCGACGGTAGTCATTTTCGACAGCAGCTCCATAACTAGATCGAATTTGGTCGATTTCTGGAAGAGAATTCCATCGGTCGGCTACTCTGGTTGGTAGTTTTCTCCTATCAATAGCATACAAAGGCCCAAGAAGTTTAAGTAGTTCACAGACAGTGAGCGATCGTTTCTTTGTCATCCCGGTCCCATTCTCTCGGTTTAATCACACATTTTCACCTACTTCCATCACACTATCACACTTGTCGAGATATCAATCAGGAGCTCCTCCAGCTGAGACGATGCCTTACTGGGGGAAATATCAGCATCCGACGTGTAGTTTTGCTCTTGATCTCACATTCCAGTATGAGAGGAACATCCGAGAGCCCACCAGAGAACACCAAACAGCAACGAGAGTAATGATCATAGAGTTGTGTTCAGAAACACCATCAAGTTGTTGGTTGGTTGATTAGAGATCCCGGACGCGTCAACTGCTAAGGTCATTAATTCCGTACGTTTAGTGGAGGGTTAAGATGTTTTATCACGGGCGGTGGCGGCGATCTTCTACCGCTGGATGGTGAGATCCGGCGACGACCTACCGTCGGCTAGCAGGGTTTTTCCAACCAGGTATCTCGAACCAGCGGGGCACCTCTGCAGCTGGGACAAACTCTAAGCTCCCGACGGGTCTACCGTCACGTGTGGTAGTGTAGTGCATGTTAGTGTAAGTGTGTAAGTAAGGAGTAGGTTAGGACAAGAAATGGGAAGGAAAGATCGCACATGGCCCGTGGCCCGTTTATTAGGGCACTGCTCCGGCATTCGCCTGGTGTTGATCGAAGAAAACACGGAAAGCTACCGATCAGAGCAGCCGGCCGTTAGATTTCACCTTCAGCGACAGAACTCGACCTAGCTATCTAGCTAGTATCAAAAATCCTGCCACCATCGGGACTCGAGTCTAAGTCCTCCTGGTCAGCGGCGCTACAATGGCATCAGTTGATGCCCTGAGCCACATCTCCCGGTCAATCATCAATCACACCAGGCTTTTTTCTGTGGTGTCCACATCCGTGGTGTAAAGTGCCTCACCCTGCATGCAGGACGCTCCAACGGCCACGAGCAGCGCGTCGGTGAAGGCGGTGGCAGCGGTGGCGTCGGCGCGCCGCCCGCCCCGCGTGGCGGGCGCCATCTTCTGCAGCGCCAGCAGCGCGGCCGCCGCCAGCGGCAGCGCCGCCAGCTGCGCCAGCCACAGGCGCGGCGCGAACGGCAGGAGCCAGCGCGGCCGCCGCCCCGGCCCCGCCCGCCCCGCCCCCGCCGCCGCCGGCCGCACCAGCACGTACGTGCTGCGCACACACACACACACACATGGAGAGGGAGATATTGCGCGAAGAACTGCGTGACGCCAGATGCGCCGCCCCGGCCATGGCCGGCTCAATGCTCGCGTCAGCGCGGTCGGGCCACAGGGGAGTAGCAGCAAGATACTTGGCCCGCGATAAAACTGAGTGAGAATGAGAGATAGACAGCGACCTACTTCACTAGAGGCTTCGAATGAGGGCGGATATTTACATTCTCGCTCTTAGCAAGAATTTTCGACAGGAAAACTCGTATTGAGGGGCCCTGGTGTCAAAAAAGGGGATAATTTTGTTCCTACAAGTAATATATAAATAGAGAATCCTAGAGCAGATTCCCATAGACCTCGATATTACAATTTTTAAATATTTCCATTTTTTGTATTAAAATTTTAATATTTACCATAAATGCCCTGAAACCCAAAATTATATATATATATATATATATAATCACAATATATATTAAAACTAGAGTAACTATCTAAACATACTTTAAGGATCTTCTAAAATTAAAAAAAAAAGAGATTAGTGTATAAAGGATTTATGGCAAAACATATTATTGAATTAATTTTTTTACGTGATTGAATTAAAAATATGATCTCTTGAAACGCTAACAAGTACTATATTTTTAATGATGTGATTTCGATGTACTATTAAAATAATGCGATTTTTGTATCTGAATCAGGCCTCAACGAAACTCTATGCGTAAAAATGTAAAAAATAAGAGTAATTCGGGATAAAAGTATGAAAATATAGGGCACATGGTAAATATTAGAATTTTAATACGGAAATTGGAAGTATTTAAAAATTGGAATAATGGGGTCTTTGGGAATCTGGTCTAAGATCCTCTCTCTCTCTCTCTCTCTCTCTCTCTCCCCCTCTCTCTCTCTCCCTCTCTCCCCTCTCCCTCTCTCCCTCTCTCCTCTCTCCCTCTCGCTCTCTCCCTCTCCCTCTCCCTCTCCCTCTCTCTCTCTCTCTCTCTCTCTATATCTCTCTCTCTCTCTCTCTCTATATATATATATATATATATATATATATATATATATATATATATATATATATATATAAAAACTTCGTTCTTGTATATCGTAAAGGACGCTGAAGAAAATGATTCTGGAAACCCCGATATTTCGAAAATTTTAAAAGTTTAATATTTACGGCGTCTTCCTACATCTACAACATTGAATATTAAGATTTTTAACTGAATAAAAATTGTTCTTTAAACCCAGATCCACGTAAAATTTTCGAAAATCAGTCCACGTGCAATTTTTCGAAAATTTAGTAGTTTATTTTTCGAAAATTTAGTAATTATACGTGAAATATAGGCAATTTATCTGTTTAAAAATATTGTTACTCAAAAACCGCTTCAATTTTTTCTTTAATTTTTTTCCACGTATGTATGAAAGGACGGAAAAGAAACCTGCTGCTGGTATAAATTCCGGCGAACTCTCAATATTTTCGAAAATTGAAAACTTTTAAAAATTCAAAAATTCAAAATTGTAGATAGTTATTTTTGTCTCCAACAAAATTTAGTATAAATTAGTGGTGCTACAACAGCACATTCTTTCACGCATTATTGGAGACAGTTACATAACAAACTATTGCAATTTCTGTTCTACTGATATTTAAGCTATTACTTACAAACATCCAGTTCAACCAATTCAAACAACTCCTGCTATTTATTTTATTTATTTATTTATTTATTTATTTATTTATTTATTTATTTATTTATTTATTTATTTATTTATTTATTTATTTATTTATTTATTTATTTATTTATTTATTTATTTATTTATTTATTTATTTATTTATTTATTTATTTATTTATTTATTTATTTATTTATTTATTTATTTATTTATTTATTTATTTATTTATTTATTTATTTATTTATTTATTTATTTATTTATTTATTTATTTATATTTATTTATTTATTTATTTATTTATTTATTTATTTATTTATTTATTTATTTATTTATTTATTTATTTATTTATTTATTTATTTATTTATTTATTTATCTTTCTGAGGGCGCTCAGACTTTCAGTTTATTTATCCTTAATATTTTTAGTTTATTTTCAGTTTAATCTTCATTCTAACTTAATAACTATGGTCACTGCAAATTTAAGTTTTGTGCTCACGAATTTTATTTTAGAGATTATTAAACCAGTTTTAAAACATCGCAACGATGTTTAAAAACGTCGTTGGTTTTTGACCGATGTTACAATATTGAACATTGATGTCGCATCAATCAACTGGCACCACCAATAGAATTCCGTACCGGTCGCCACTGAGTATAACAGATTCATTTAATGCTTTATTTTTAATATATTCATTAGTTTTAACTAGCTGGTACTCGGCGCGTTGCTGGCACAAAAGAAAGAAGTGTGTAAATATTGTTTGAAATTTGAAAAAATTATCTTGTTAATTAGGAATGATGGAAACAAATATTTTCTTGTCGATAATTAATAAATTTCCTGAAATTGAATGATGTACTATTATGGATAATATTTATCGTATTTTGTTGACATTATTATTCAAGTGCTTTAGGGTAGACATTTAATTTTAGTCTTTTATTTTTAATCATTAAAATAATGTTACTGTGCTTATACTTTCTCGCTCTTAAGAAGGAATTTCTTAAGAAGAGAAAGTTGTGTAATACTGCGCAGAAAAACGGGGAATTTTCGGCAGAAAAACTCTCATTACAGGGACCTGGTAACAAAAAAGTGGATAACTCCAGTTGCTAAATTTAGAAAAAAAATTCTCTAACACGTGGTGTAGCCAGAATCCACGTTTAATGGGTCCTTAATATCGAAAGATTGATTGACAGTAAAACATCTCTGTCCGTCGGTCTGTGAACAACGCAAAGTGTTTAGCATTTTCTCCAAAATTGATACTCCCTAATCGATCTACTCGATGTTCTACTCGATCTACTCCAGTTCGAATATTTCCTAATCGTCTGATGTCGCGGCTTCTTGAATTGGAAACCGATATTTTAATTTTGAGGGTACTTTACATGAAGCTCCTGGGAGATTTTCAAAATTAAAAAAAAATGTGCCATCGATTTTGATTTAATTTTGTTGTTAGATAATCAGAACGTATAAAATATAATGCAGTCTCATGTTGGTTGTAACCTCTCTGGTTGTAACTTTTTAAATTAAAAAAATTCAATTTTTTTTCGGCATCTTTCTACAACTTCAATACTAATGAAAGATTTTTTCCTTAATAAAATCTGTTCCTAAAAAAATAGAATTTGAAACAAAGTCATGTACAATTTTTCGAAAAATTGCGTGATTTTGCGTGAAATATTGGCAATTTTTAACTTTTTCTGTTTTAACTTTTTCTTTAAAAGACGGCTCTATCGTTTGTAATGAAATTTTGTTAGTGGGTAGTCTGAAGGACGTTTAAGAGAATGGTGTAGGTCTACTGTTGGTTGAAAATTGTGATTTTCGAAAATTGAAAAAATTCAAATCTTCTTACAACTACAATTATGAAGATGCAATTTTTCAAATGAAATATGTTTATCAAAACCTGATCTTCAAATGTCATGTTGAATTTTACAAAAGTGCGAATATTTTCTTTTTTTTAGTAATTTGGCGACAAAAGTCATTTACTGCTCCCAATTGACTGCGCTTCCTGAACGTAAAAAGAGTCGTGATGATAAGCAGTTGGATACTACGTATGTACGTTAGTTTGTATACATCTTTGTTCGTTTCTTCTTCGAGCTCTGGTAGTAAGTTTTAAAATTAATCTTTTAGAAATTATTTAAAACCTATTTTTAATTTATTGAGTTAAATGTGAAAAGGAATAGATAATTTCTCCTCGCTTAATAAGATGTGGGAATAAAATATAATGCAGGTAAAAACCGAGTAAGTTTTATGTATTATATTTAATTATTATATTTTTCTATTTTCATTTTCTTGCTAGTGGTATCAACAATGCTAATTGAAAAAAATGTGTTTATCATACGAATTAGCGGTCATTGTTGCTCGTTGCAACCCATTGATGTAAGTTGTGTAGCTTCCTTTTTTCTCTTCTCCTTCTTTTCCCCTCTTTCCTCACTTTTCTCCTCTCTTCTCTTTCTCCTTTTCCCTCTTCCCCCTCTATTTTTTCTCTTCTTTTAATCCCTCGCTCTCTTTTCTCTTTCTCGCTCTCTCCTTTTCCCTATATCTTCCCCCTCTGTCTGTTTCCCGTCTCTCTTTTCTCTCTCTCCTTGCCCTCTCTCTTTTCTGTCTCCTCTCTCTTCTCCTCTTCCTCTCTCTCTTTTCTTTCTCTTCTTTCCCCTCTCTTTCCCCCTCTGTCGCTTTCCCCTCTCTTTCCTCTCTTTTCCCTCTCTCGTGATCCTTTTTCTCTCTACCTCAGTCTCTTTCCTCTCTCCCTCCCTCCCTTTCCTCTCTCCCTCTCCTCTCTCTCCCCCTTTCCTCTTCCCTTCCTCTTTTCTCACTGTTTTCCTTCTCCCACTCTGTTTTCCTTCTCCCACTGTTTTCCTTCTCCCACTGTTTTCCTTCTCCCACTCTGGTTTTCCTTCTCCCATTCTCTTTTTCCTTCTCCCATTCTCTTTTTCCTTCTCTCTTTTTCCATTTCTCTCTTCCCTCTTCTATCTCCGCCTTGCGCCGCTCGCTCCTCCTGTCCTCGACCTCGCCCCCGTCACACGTCATTGCCCAGCGGCAATGAAGCGCAGGTGGATTGGGAATTGCATTGAACTTTGCATTTAATTGAAGCGCCAGCTTGTGCTGCGCTAGTGGAGTAGGGTAGAGTTTACGGATACAGAAATGAATTTGAATTGATATCACAATCAATATATCAATCAATTAAAAATGTTTCTGAATAATATGAGTACTTTTCTTTATTTTTTCTGTAAATCTGATTTTTGTGATTGACAAACATCTATATTTAGATTCACGGTTTATTCATTTTCAGTGCATTTCAAATACGAATCAAAATGTTCCTATCATTTACAAATTTTTCTAATGTTAGTTTTGCCTAAAGTATTAAGTATACTCGTACATTAAGGATCTGTGGCTTTCGGCGAGCAATGCATGATTAATGTTCTCAAACGTGATATTGATTTTTCTTTACTGTCGGTGGACATTCTAGTTGAGCGATCGAAATGGTCATCAACAATGTATTAAGGGTTGGATATCTCTTCAATCACTTTCAAGTACCTGTAACGCCGGTGAAATGTGACAACCCGAAATTCTCTTTTTGTGCGTCGCAGAGAAACTTCTCCGAAAGAAAGCAGTGCCTTAAGAAGTAAACACATGTTGTAGATGCCACATTCATATCCATATAAATGCTTTCCATTCCATAGAATATTATTCAAGTTATTTCGTTAAATTGTATGAATTGTTCAGATTATTTATAAGCAGTTCCTCAAATTGCTTATAGGCAATTCACTTCTTACTTTTTATTAAAAAAACTACACAAACTACTCACATAACAAGAGGCATTTTACTATACCGCAGGAAGTATGATACTCACTCATCATTGAGGCAACACGTAGTTATAACAAAATATATTCTTGTAAATAAATTTAAAAATACGACTAAAAGACTATTCATTTTGTAGATAGGAATAATTCCTGTATAAGCTAAATGATAAAGATTTCCTCATCTCATTCGAAATCACTCTAAGAAGTAGGTTGATTATTATGATTTTAAAAACTCATTTGGTCTCAATAGTGTTTGGGGTTCTAATTAGAGAGCGGGGAAGTAAAATATTGTGTAAATAATACATATGTGTCCGAAGGCAAAAACACAGGAATGAAAAGAATCCAATACAGCCGACACGAAACTCATGTATTCAATGACATAAAATCGTTACGATCAGAAGCCTTTTAAACCCCATAGAGAACCCAGACCTGTGGCCCAATATGATTGACCCCTGTAGGCCGCTGTGACATTATCAGCGATATCACCAAACATAATGCACGAGTGGACGTGAAGTGGCCCACTAGAATCCTGCGATTGGTTATTTTGCATTTGGGTAAATCAATTCTCGATTTAATTGGAGAGTTCAACCAGTACAGTTTCACAAGCCCTTGTATTTTTAGTAGTATTGGAAATAAATTGTACAGTATAAAAATGTTTGTAATATAAAATAATGGAAAGTTGTAACAATCCAAATATCGTTGCTGAAATATTTAATTTTAATGTAACAACGTTTAATTCCATGATCTTCCAAAGAGAAATTTTGAATGGCTGTTGTTAATTTGTTTGTTTCGATATTTGAAACAGATTGAGAATTCAATATTTGATTAAGGTTGAGATTTTATATTCCAAAAGTACTCATAAAAGCAGTCATATTTTAATTAAATGCCAAGTATCTGGATGTTGACTTCGTATATTTCATTTAAGAATTGTAAAATAATATGTTTTAAATACTCAGTTAAAAAGTAATTATTTATTAAAATCAGGAGACAGAGAAGAGCACCAAAACCGTAGTACCCGAAAAGTACTACGGTTTTATTGCTCTACTCTGGCTCTTGATTTTTTTAAATCATTACTTTTTAACTGAGTATTCAAAACATTATTTTACAATTCTTTCATACAATTTAATGTTGTAAAATATTCTAATAAAAATGTGATGAACATTACTGACACACATCGACTTTAGAAAATGTTAAGTTGTATCGCCTATAGGACGCGAAAAGAAACACCATTTATCGAATTGATACTATTTACAATTGATATTTTTTTATTTTAGACGTTTTTGTATGTTCTTTTGAAGGTTTTCTATTTTTAAATTCATTCCAACATTTTATGTATGCAAAGAAGTAATAAACACAAGAAATCCGTCGTGGTAAGTTATGTTTTATGAAGTTCTTTCCTCCGCCTCGGATTAGGTCTGTTAGCACTTTGTTTACAGGTGACTTGCTGAGAGGAACAGCTGAACGACGCTAAGACGATTTAATTGTTTGTCATCTTCTGGTAATTAAAAATTGGTTCCATAGACCGAACCGAACTTTTCCTTGGCCTGAAGCTAAGAACCACTGCAAAGGTAATATACAGAGCTTGTGCCTTCATTATATACCTAATAGATCGTCCAACTTTCGTGGACAATGCCATCAGAACAAAGCTCAAGAAGTTTATTAACACAATCTGACAAAAACTATCGTTCCACTCGTATCAATCAACATGTTTAAACAAGTTTACACTTGATTCCTCTTTTATAATTCAGGAAAAGCTTGCAAAAAATAATCCTTTCAATGCTTACGTACTTAATTTTGATGTATTTCTGCCAAAGCGGGATGAAATCGTACCGTTGTCAAAATTTCAAAGAAGAGTTTATCTGAACGTTTCTGTTCTCTTCGTTATGTTTCTATCTCACAAAGTTCAACATTATGCCATATGAATATTTCAAACGATTTTCCTTGTAACAGATATTTCTATATGTTTTGTTAGAAATATAGTAAGAGCTGATTTTTTTCGTCATCTTATTTCTTTGAATTATAGAAATGTCGATCGTTATTGAGAAATTTGGTTGCTTAATTTTATTTTCTAGCAGTATACTTATGTAAGCAACCGTAGGCAGATTTTCGTCAAAATTAATATTCCTCTATCGATCTGGCTGATGTCCCGGTCCCTTGAATTTAAAAAGGTTATTTTGGTTTTAGCGGCACTTTATATGAAGCACCAAGGTAATTTTTAAATTTTCTCAAAAATGGCTCCACATTTTTCTTTACTTATTTCTCAGAACGTATACTTATAAAAATGGCGCAAGTCCGATATTCTTTTAACTCTCTAAATTTTTCACAAGTTTAAATATTTTCGACGTCTTTCTGCATCCGAAATAATGGAGATGAAGATCTGTCTTCTTAATGAAATCTATTCTTTAAAATTACATCTTTAAGTTAATTCAATAGTGTAATTTTTGGATAATGTGAGTAGTATTTGCGTAATTTTGCGTGAAATAAAGCCAATTTTACAAAACAATGTTTACTCAAACACGGCTCCAATTTTTTTTCTTTAGTCCACACTTTTGAATTGGAAAAACAAAATGCACTAATTATCATGACATAAACATTACTTTCATGTAATCTTTTAATTTTTCCAAAATTATACAAATGTGTGTTCACGTGCTTTTATGCGCAAATAATGTGAGAAAATACTCTTGTTGTAGTCCCAGTATTTATAATTAAGAAAGTGACAATCATTGCATATATATAAAGTTCATGCAGCCTGTATTAAAGATCAGACACAGTTCATTATATCAAACATTAAAGATTTTAATTTACTTAGAGAGTAAATCTGCGAAGTGCTGGTGAGTGAGTTTTCAGGATAAGGCGGGAATTTTGCTGAGCGTTGTTTTGAAAACCCTTCTCATGAACACGCGATTCCTTAAACCTCCATGAGCAGTACTCTCACGTGTCATTCAACTATACACGGACTCGCGTGACAGTCACAGACACGCACGCAAGTAACACGCGTCATTCGGCCTAGATAATCGTGCAATAGTGTATAATCGTTATCCAACGTTCTTAAAAAAACAAATGTTGCATGGCATCAGATTTATTAATTGTGTGTTTACTACTCGATTACTGAATAGGTGTAGTGCTCTTCCGAATAGAAATTGAGCATTATTGAACTCTTCGTCGAATTGTTGGCTTACATGTTTCCTTTCAACCAAATTAACCAAGTATAAAGTTAAAAGTTTATTACCTGAATTTTTTATTTAAAAATCATTTTGTAAATCTGGGTCCCATCAAATATTATCCATAAAATTTGATACTTCCACGAATCGTATTTGTACACTCATACAAACGTTAACAAGGGATACTCAGATACCAGCACACAAAATACAGATACAATACCAAATACGCAAAGTTTCTACTAACAGCTAAAGATAATAAAATTGTCAATATTTACTTCTTACTAGGCATGCATTTTAAAATAGTAAGCATAAATTTGGATAAGCAAAATCTGCGTTTTTATGTAGAAAATATATTGAAATTGTTGCAAATCCAATTAAAATAATTTGTTTTATATGAATATTAATTGTACACGAAAAAAGAAACTCTTTTAGATCCACAAAAAGCTTGATATGAACTTAATTTTATTAATTTATCGAGCTTTATAAACATCATTTTTGAAACACGCCATCACTAATTGAAACTACGTGGATTGCCACCTCAAACATCAAGAATACTGATTTGGTCAATTTATTGGCGTTTCTCGCTCAACTTCAAAAATATACCTAAACTAGTAGGCAAGGCCAAAAGCTATTTCTTGCACCAGAAGCCATGAAGAAAACAACCGCATAAGTACCAAGGCATTGCGTGAAGTCTCTCTGGCATCATGAAGTTGGTTTTGACGTGTGAGGCCGAGGTAGCTTCACGAGGCCAACATGCTCTTCAGACCCTTAATCAGCATTGACACCACACGGCAGTCAAAGTGCGAGAAAGTACTGCTTTACTCTCTCTCTCTCTCTCTCCTCCCTCTTCTCTCTCATCTCTCTCTCCTCTCTCTTCTCCCTCTTCTCCCTCTTCTCCCTCTCCTCTCTCTTTTCTCTCTCATCCTTCTCTTCCCTCTCTTCTCTCTCATCTCTCTTTTCCCTATCTTCTCTATCTCTCTCTTTCATAAACCCTCAACATTTTCAAACTTTTCTCTAAACTGGCTCCAAATCTTTGATTAAACGTTTTCCTCGGATATATACGTTTAAAAACCTGGTGCAAGTGAGAGATGTGATGATTGATGGATACTGAGTGTAATTCTCTATGGAGTTAATAATTAGAAATGAACCATGGGGCATAAGTGTCTAATCTTAAGTATTTGTTTTGCATTATTTGTATTTGAAGTTTGTGAAGCGTTTGTCCAAATGGGGCAGGCACACAGCATTATAGGTCTGATTATTGTAGGGTTACGGAATTGTTTAAAGAAAGACTGCTGTTTTCATTTAGTAATGTTTTGGCTTAATTATGCCACTCGGATCCCGTGGTTCTCTTCAACCAATGCCAAGCAAATGATGGAGCAGTACCTTAAACAATGGGTTACAAACAGCGCGCGATCGTTCGTTCGTCATTTTATCTTCACTCCTACACCATCTTGACTCCCATCCTTTCAGTCCGATTGACTGACTCCCTGTCATATTACATATATTCTCAATGTTCACGAGATGAGTATTAGTGGAAATTAATTGCATGAATAATTTTTCCAGTTTCTTCCAATTCATAAACAAGCTTTTAACTTTCTCACATACGTAGTATGTATATACGGAGTAATATATATAGTGCAGAGAAATTTGCGAGCTTAATATTACAGCAAAAATTCCCGATTTTTCCCTAGTTGATCTTGTGTTTCCTTACTTTCCATTTCTGTATTCTGTGTGGGGTTACTAGGACACTGATTGGCGAGGTGTACAATTTGTTTACATAAGAAACAAGTCATGTCATCAGTTGAGAAATAAATTCTGTAAAGTGTTCCATCATAAAGAATTGTGGTAGATTCTGCATTTTTTTTATCTTCAGGTGCAATAAATGTTTGTCTTCTAAAACTCATTATGTGTGCAAAACCAGGTTCAGATATTCCTGCACGAATAAAAGATATGTTTGAAGTGACTTGGATATTTCTGTTTAAAAATTCTTTTTAGATAATTTCATGAGAAATTATAGGGCATACATTAGATATGATCACTCTCTTAAATTTGTTAACTAATGGCCTGATATTCAGTTCGTGATTTTTAGTATTGGTATTTCTTTGTAAGATTTTCTGCTATAATTTTGCTACTGAGGAAAACACATTTTCTATTGTTTGAGATATGTGACACGAATCTAATGTCATTAGAATTCACTAAGAAGGCTAGTTTATTAACGTAGTCTCCAACAGTAATACCTTCATAGACTTCAATGATCACTTCAGCTTCACAACCCATAGGAATTGGAACTTAGACATTGCAAAAGGCCCTATGTGTTGAGCCGCTGTACGAGTGGGAGATTTAATCCTCATTTCGGGGGTGGTAGAATCCCTCCGCAATTTCCCACGATCAGTGATCACAGCCACGATAAAATTAAGACCCAATCATTAGGATAAATGAGGGGGGCCTAAAGTCTCTGCTTAATTACATTGTCAGAAATTACATTACATTTAATGTAGATTTAATGTACGACTGTACTTGAATTTTATTGTACTTTATTCATTAAAGGAAGATTAATGTACCTGTCCATTAAATTTAATGCTTAAATTGAAATTAATGTAGATTTAATGTAAGACTAGTACATTAAATTTAATTGTATAGTAGATTAAACTTAATGTACGCGTACAATAAAGTTACTGTATGTGTACATTAAATTTAATTTACGTACATGAAAATTACTTTCATGTACTTTTACATTAAAAATAATGCAGAAATGTCTGACAGTGTACCTACTGCGACCTCTGCATTAACTATGTGAGTATCGCCAGAAAACTCATGAAACGGAGTATAGTCAAGAAATTGAAACGGACGTTCCCGGTTCTCCAGCAGCAGGTTCCAGCCCAGGTTCAGCTCTTCCTGCGAGCACTTCGTTGAGTGGCCTGTCGCCCCACTCACTTGCTGATGACGAGCGGCTGCGAGAAGTCGACGGCGGCGGCGCGCTCGGGCAGCGCGTCGTAGCCGCTGAGCGCGGCGTCGGCCTCCGCGCGCTGCACCGCCCCCACGATGCCGTTCCAGCGCCCGCCAGCGCCCTCCTCGCCCCACAGGTCGTCCGCCGGCGGGAAGTAGTGCGTCCTGCCAACGCAAGCCCCTACGCCCTCTTCGCTCCCGCCTTGCACCACCAAGTACAGGGACAGATACTTGACTTTGCTGGGTCAACTATCGTCAAGGCTCACGGCAATGGACGTTATTAAAATTGGCACGTGGTGCTTTGCCAAAGAAAACCCCTGCACCCTCTTCTCCCCTGCCTTGCATCACGTTGGCGGACAAGTACAGGAACAGATACTTGACTTTACTCGGTCAAGTATTGCCAATGGTCATGACAGTGGACGATATTAAAATGAGCACGTGGTGCTTTGCGAACGCAAACCCCTCCGCCCTCTTCTCCCCTGCCTTGCACGACGTTGGCGACCATGTACGGGGGCAGATACTTGACTTTGCTGGGTCAAGTATCGTCAAGGCTCACGGCAATGGACGTTATTAAAATTGGCACGTGGTGCTTTGCGAAAGAAAACCCCTGGATCCTCTTCTCCCCTGCCTTGCACGACGTTGGCGACCATGTACGGGGGCAGATACTTGACTTTGCTGGGTCAAGTATCGTCAAGGCTCACGGCAATGGACGTTAATAAATTGAACACGTGGTGGTTTGCCTACATATTTCTCAGGGAAGTGTCAGTGATCTGCTTTTATTACTTTGCGTAGTATTGCGTGGTTCCAATCGTACAGAGGAGGCAAAATTATTATAAATTAGAGAATAATATTCTCATTACAGACATTTGATGTAGTTAAGAAGTGGGAGGTTGCAAAGAAAATGTGTTGGAAAACCATGAATATACTCAAAGGGTTTCTTAGGGAATATTTCTCTCTTCCAGCAGCGGAAACAGATAATCGGACCTTATGACAGACACTTCAAGGAGTTTCAAATCCTATATTTTGTTCAAGATACATGCGATAATTGAATAATAACGCTTAATGGGTTTATATTAAAGGTATTTTTTACCTTCAAACACATGCAAGTGTATAACATAAACCGAGTTAAACGAAAATAAAATAATGATTTATCAATGTCGATGTTGTTACCAATTGGAAGTATATTAAAATTTTCAAAGTTATATTAAAATAGTTTTACATGTATTACCAATTGAAGTAATAACATACTTACGTGAAATTCAGAGCCTTTTCTAACATCAACCACGTATGACCGAAATAGCCTCCTCTCACTCGTATTTCCGGAGAATCGGGCGTGTCATGTAGGAGCAGTAATGGTGAGTACTAAGAACAAAAGTTACATTTTAGAGTAGATTTGTTAATCTGAAGCAGCCTAACAAAAATAAGAGGAAATTAATTAAAG
The DNA here is from genome assembly GCA_011170035.1 of Teleogryllus occipitalis. Lineage (NCBI taxonomy): Eukaryota > Metazoa > Arthropoda > Insecta > Orthoptera > Gryllidae > Teleogryllus > Teleogryllus occipitalis. The sequence goes on along the minus strand of BLKR01000881.1, from coordinate 258,474 downwards.
AATTGATAAAGGGCTAAACGAGGGTCTTACTTGACAAATATTTTTTTAAAACTTGTGTTTATTGTTATAAAATCATGATAATTTTATGTTGTTTTTTGCACTTCCTAACTTTCAGATCTAAAATATAAACTTTTATGATGCTTTGAATTCTATATACGTTAGAGGAAAAACTGACACGTCATGCTTACAACTTGTTGCTAAAACTAAAACTGAATCTGGAATTTGTTGCATGAAATTATAATTTCGTAATTCAAGTGAACAGTTAAGGCATTCATAATTTTAAGATGTATTATTTTTCTTGTTAATTCTTTTCCAATTACATGAATTTAACATTTTAGAGTCATGAATTGTATATTCTCAAGACAGGAAGAGATACATTGTATCACGGAAACCATTCTAATTTTTCAAAATGTTTCTGATCTATTTTAAAGTTATTTATGAGTGTAGTAATAATTTAGAAATTGTTTCTGTTGACAGATTTTTGGTACAAAAAATAATTATTTATTTAATGCGGATTTTACGAATCATGTGCAAATATATGCCTACGATCGCACGCAGAAGAGAACATACAGAACAGTAGAAAGACCATCTTCCAAAGTTAGAGAACTAATTTATTGAACAATGATCTCCTCTTATTCAAGTAAAACCTCCTATTTTGTGGTGAACGGAAAAACGTTCGAAACAGTCGCGGCTCGTGTTTTTCTAACTGGGGAAGGCTGCAAATGCATTACATTACATTTCATTGCATTTCTATTCATAATCTCTTTCGATCACGAAGACTACAGTCCTGTATGCTTCGCACTTCTGATAAAGGCTTAAAGCAGAAGCGCTCCTACCGCATATTAGGAAAACTAATCGCAATGCTACTCGCTGAGCTGCATAGTAACGCAATCTGGTGAGGATACCCTTCTTCAGACCCTAGGCCCCACCCTCGAAGGCTGCCTGGCCGCAGCCTTCGTCCGCCGGTAAGACTCTGCAGTGAATGCATGACGTCACGCCTCGTCGTTTTATACAGGCCCTATGGCGGAATGAAGTGGGTGCCTAACGCTTTTCTCTTGTCAACAGCTTCAAATGCGTTACGGACGGCCGTTAACGAACTGACAAAGAACAATTTTGATATGATTGTTATATAATACAATTCAAAAATCCATTTTTAATAAATAAATATTTTTAAATATATTTTTAAATTTCTTTTAGGGAGCGATTTCTATAGGAGAGGCTCCACCTTACAGCCTTTAATGACGAGCCGCGCGTGGTTGAACGAAATAGTTTCACCAGCCTCAGAGAAAACCAAACTGGCTTCAGAGCTCGTTCGTTAAATGCAGCCTCCGCGTAGTGGAATGCGGGGTGGCTGAGCGTGTGAGACGCGCACCTCCTTGACGACGGCGCGCAGGCGGGCGCCGTTGAGGTCCTGGCGTCGCGCCCACAGCGACGCGGCCGGCGGGTGCAGGCCGTCCTCCGCCCACCAGCCCCAGCGGCGGCAGAAACGCCTGGCCTCTGCGCCCGGCGCCGCCCACACCTCCCACAGCCACCACCTGCCGCACAGGGCGCCGCCACTTGCGCTCTGATACACGCGAACGGGCTGTGGACTGGTTCTTACTTTCTGCAGTATAATTCAATGAATTTGGCCACAAGGTTCCCACTAACAGACAGCTTCATACAAACTACGCAATTTTGCATAGTTGCAAACTAACTGGAATTGCATGTTGCAACTACCTGCAATTTTTTGCATTTAAAACTTGCATTTTAAAGAATGTATAGTAAAACAATTATATGACAAGGAACTGAAGTTATTTATTTTTAAAATACATTATGGTATTTTACTAAAAGCTGTGTATTCCAAATTACAATTTATAATGACAAGTTACTTAGGCTCAGATACTAAATTTCAGGTATTCCTAATAAGGCTAAATATGAAATTTCTCATAAAATGTACATTTGTGCATAGCCTTCACAAATAAGGAAAAAATGTTGACAGTAAGAAAATGTAAATAAACTGTATATTAATTAAAATATCCATAAAAGATTCCAGGAATATCATATTTGTAGCAAGTGTTTCCTTTGTTTCTTCCTTTCTTATTAAGCTGAATATTAAGTATCAATTTATTGTACCATTATATTGTGATCATATATTGGATGTAATAAGAATTGTTCAGAAGATTTGTACCATTTTGAAATATTTATAATTATATCGTTATTTTCAAATATTGTAAATCTTATGTACAAATCATGTGGTCGTTCATGACCTAAAACTTTATGCGACCTTAATAAATAAAGAAAAAATTAAATAATATACATGTATACAATCAACGTAAAGAGTTTCTTAGGAAATTTCGGAGCGACGTTTCGGGAAACTCATTTTTCCCCATCCTCAGGCTAGACTGTGTAAAGGATAATTTTTTTTAATTTGCTGCGCCTTCATGATGGAACGCGTCTCATAACCCCCATTGGGCGTTGAGCGCTTACGAGTAATCCTCCGTTACTTATGTTTTTATATCACATAGTAACTGAATAAAAATATCACATAATTACTGAGATTATACTAATAAAAAAATGTTACAAAGAATCATAGCACTCGATGTAGTATAACATAGAGACTCATCGATTTAAACAACAAAAATCAAAATGAAAATAAAGTATAACAAATAACAGAGCGCGCGAACGCACGTCTGGCATGAATTCATTGAATTATATTGTATGGAGGTGAATGACAGATAAAAGTGATTTTTACTTTCTAGCGTTAGGAATACTTTGTAAGAAGAGAAAGTTATGTAATCGTGCGTCAGAAAACGGCGAAGTTTTTGGAATCAAAAAACCCTTTAGCGCTTTCATACCAAGAAATAAAAAAAAGTCTAGTAGGAATGTGGAGCATACAAAAACAAACCATCTCTTGGTGCTATTATTCAACTACTCATTTTTTAAAAAAAGTATCTGACATCATTCAAAGATTAAAATTGATGTGTGTATTACAGTGAGAAAGAAATCTCTGGGTTTTAATACTGACAGTGTAGTACAAGTCCGAATATAAATTCGAACTTTTGAAATTTTCAAAATGTCAGCGATTTTAATGAAAATAGGAACTATATCATAATACACTTCCTTCCTTATCATAATATCTTCCTCTTTATAAATACACTTCCTCATGTTCGAGTAACAAAAAAGGGGAAATAAGCGACTCGCCAGAAAATTATGAACATGTCACGGGGGTTTCATGCAAAGATTTCTCCAAAATTAAAATATCTCAATAATCTTCTGAACAGCTCAATTAGATCGTGTTCCTGAAGTATTTATCATGTTTAAGCTCAAAATCTTCTAATTTGGCAGCGTTACGCATAACAGATACTACCATCCATTCGACATCACGGATACAAAATTGTGTATATCTCCTCGTCACATGCTCCGATGTTAACCATCTTTGGAAACAATAACAATATACAATAAACACACGTGTAAGTTACGTATTTTCTAATTTATTAATTAGGTCCTCAAAAATATGATCTCTAAAATCGGTCTAAAATCCGCGTTTCATGTTGTTTCCAGCTGTCTGCAATTACTTCAGGATTAAGGTCCATTAGTACTGCAATAAAGGTAGTTAAGATTTATACAGAAGATACATGTAATTTTGTACTTGAAAATCGATTTGTGTAAATGGATGGATGGATTCGTGTGTTAGGCATCACTTTGTTAGGTTTTATACGCTTTTGAGCTGAAACTTGTAAACACTTCAGGAGTAAGATGTAGTTATGCCGTTTCGGACATCATTAAGATGTTTTAATTTTTTAAGTAATTTACATAAAGCCCCTGCGACATTCAACATTTTCTGAAAAATGGCTGAACATTTTTCGCTCATACAGAAAAAAATGTTCATTTATAATTATAGTAGTTCCAATTTTCATTAAAACCGATTTCCATCCGATATTTCCCAATTATATTCAAAACACTAAGGAATTTTGTTTCGCGAGAATTTTGGATTTTCTAATAAACCAATGTTTTATCGCTTACACTTATTAACCGGTTTATAGTATAAAAGCTAGGTTTTTATTCCATAAAATTGTAGAATTAAGTCTTATCTACCGACATTTGTTCATTATTTCATTGGTGAGTATCGTAATAGTGGTGCAATAGATATATTGAAAGCATTCGACATTTCCTCTTCAAGAATACATTTTGGTGTAAGTTGGTGTTAGATAAGCGAGTTCCCACGACACACTGCAACGCCCAGCAACAATGCAGCCCAGGTGGATGGGAATTCAATTTAATTGAAGCGCCAACTTGTGTTGCAGCGCCATCTACTAAAGAGTTACAACATAGCGAACAGCATAAAACCTTCTCCACGAAAAAAACAACAACAGAAAAATATGCCAAGTATCAAGGAGATCGGTAAAACGGTATCAAAGATAATCCATCTCTTACAAACCAATATCCATATTCGTATATAGAGATTTCTATTACATTTTCAGAAAAATGTTGATTTCTGGGTTCACAGTGAATGGCGATTGTAATGTTCCAGAATGCGTATACCTCCCTTATTTCATTAGTCTTTGAGACTTAATACTGAACGACATGAAACAATGTTTTTATGATATTGTATTTTCCTATAGTGAATATGCAGAATTTTCCTGACTTTTCTACAGCAGCATCCACACTAGGTACTACAACCGGCGTCGATAGCCGATTTGCTCAACAACGGTCCATGAAGTCACGGAAGTTAAGCAATTCGAGACACGCGGGTTTCTGGATGGGTGACCGTCTGGGAACCGGGGATGTAACGGCGTCGAAGCCCTAGCCGAAGGGATCAAAGGCAATGACTGACTGCGAATAATGATGACTGACTAGATTATAGGGAGTTTACCCTACTGCACTTTCGACACCAGTAATTGAGGGTGCAAGAGTTATTGAGGGTGCAAGAGTGCAATTACGAATTTACTAGAACATACAGATCTAATTTTTGGCGAGAATACTTGCTGCTCGAAAGATATGTCCCGAATTTCCAAGCCATATTCAAATATGTTGATTCTTGTGGCTTGGATTTTTTCTGCATAAATTTTATTCAATTGTTGAACTTTAAATGATGCCATGCCCTCTTTTAAAGCATATAAGTAATTGTTGCCGACCTGGATGGCCGAGGTGGATAAGGGCGAGTACCGACTCAGTGCTTCGGTCCGAAGGGTCGCGGGAAGAATGAGGGAAAGGTAGTCGTAAAATAACAAATGAGGGTGTATTTCTACTGCAAAAATTGGAATGATGAATTTTTAAGTATTCAAAAAGTCATGCTAGACATTTTCCCATTCTTCGGTTCTCGTTTTAAAAATTATATTCCGACATATTATCAGGTTAGGACATGGTCCCTCATTATCAATTGTTTCTTTTTTCAAACGAAAGGGAAAGAAAGCAAATATTTAAAAGAATTGTTCTACTTTTTCCCTATCCTTATCAAAAAATAACACTAATTTCATGAGAATCGCTAAAGGCTGCAACGGAGAATATCACAACCACGGACGCTCGCTCTCAGCAAGCCGTTAAATCGAGATCCAACGCCTTGGCACGTTTTGTCCTTGAGTGGGGGGTCGTCACGCGCAAGCGCTACCGCCTCTCGATCCAACCTGAAGACGTTGGAGGCATTCGCCAACGGCCTGAGCTGCACTCGCACACTGTCTACGTTGCATGGACGCACGATCTATGACGCCGATCGCACGAAAGACCGAATAAATAAAAAATCTAAATAAATTCAAAGGAAAAAATGAATTTTAAAAATTTCCTCGTGTGTTTGACACACGGCTTGCACACCCAAAGAACCCGCCACTGCCGCGTCATTGCGATGGGCAGTATTCTCACCCGGGGCGCGCGTGGGCGCCGAGCAGAGGGCAGCCGAGGGCCGCGGGCGGGGCGGCGGCGCGCGGCGCCGCCACGAGGAACTCGCAGTCGATGGGCGGCGCCAGGCCGGCCAGCGCGGCCCAGTCGGCGTCCGCCGGGGACGGCAGCAGCAGCAGCCAGCGGGCGCGCGACAGAGACGCGGGACGCGCCTGCAGCTGCAGCATTCATTCATTCATTGATTTTTTCGTGTTTCCGGGCGCGTCAACGGCTTTGTTAATTAGTCCTGTAAGTGTAGTGCATGCTATTCTCTCGGGAGATGGCGAGATTCCCACTGGATGGCGAGATCCGGCGCCGACCTCCGGTTGGCTAGTGGGGTTTCCCCCTAACCAGGACTCTCCCACCAGCGGGGCACCGCCCCAGTCGGGACAAGTTGTTTGGAGGAGAATTCTAGCGGCCGGCTGCTCTGATCGGTAGTTTTCCGTGGTTTCTCCGATGAACACTAGGCGAATTCCGGAGCAGTTCCATAACAAACGGGATATGTAGTAGTGTAAAGCATGTTAGTGTAAGTGTGTGTGTGTGTGTGTGTGTGTAAGGGGAGAGGATAGGACAAAGATGAGGAAGGAAAAATCGCGCGCGGTCGTGGCCCGATTGTTAGGGTACTGCTCCGACATTCGCCTTGTGTTGATCAAAGAAACCGATCAGAGCAGCCGGTCGTTAGAATTCTCCTCCAGACAGCGACTAAATTCGATCTAGCTGAAAAGCTAGTGTCGAAAATCCTACCGCCGTCAGGACTGGAACCTAGAACCTCTCGGTCAGAGGCGCGGCAGTGACATCAGTTGATGCACGGATTTACCGCTCCCGGTCGTTCAAGAAAAGTTGCGCGAGTAGTGGATGAGAGTCACCTGCGAGAGGGCGCTCGCGGCGGCCGGCAGCACCACGACGAGCGGGCGGCCGCGCGGGCAGGCGAGCTCCAGCCGCTCCGGGGCCACGCCCCCCTCCGCCCCCGCGCTGCCTGGCGCGCGCAGCCGCCGCAGCAGCCACAGGAGCTGCGCCGCGCCCGCCAGCCCCCGCGGCCCCGCCCCTGCACGCAAAGCACGCACACGCCACCACTGGAGGAGCGCCCACAAAGGACCAGGAAAGCTGAAGACAGGAACGAGACGAAGGATATGCGGAAGACAATCGGGAACTCGAAGGAGGACTGTGGCTAGGTTTAAACCGCGCGCCGACGTGCTCGCTGGCGCAGAGCGTAGCCAGCGAGACGGGAGCCTTGAGGCGAGGCTATCCTGGGCCTCGCCTCCTCTATTTAAGGGGGTGCGGATTCTAGCTTAAGCAGAGAGGAGAAAGAGTGGAGAGAGAGTGGAGAGAACTACAGTGATCACACCGTCCGTCCACTAGGGTGCAGCCAGCACGCGCTGCACAAAAAAGGAGTTATGCTATCCAGAGAGCTGCCGGGAACCGGGCTAGAAGGAGGTGGCGTCACGGAGATCGTGTAGGGCCGAGGTGACGAGGGACTCACCGATGCCGCAGTAAGGCGAGGCTACCGTGGCCGAGAGCGACCGAGATTGTTTTATGCCCAGCTTTGAGCACAGGGAAAGATTTCAGGAAGAAAATTGTAATCTGATAGTGAATAAAACATTGTTAAGTTTAATGTTGAATTTCATTTCGTAAATACAAGGAGACATACAGAAAACAGTGACGGAATGGTGTTATACCGGAGAGCTAAAACAGGGGTAGGCTATAGAAAGAAACTATAGGAAAATGAAGAGTACCTGTCCAACATAATATACAATCAATGGTATTCAGTAGTCTAGTTCAAATTCAGGTTAATCGAATTAGCGTGACGCAATACGAACACATCATCCATTAAAGTAGAATGTTAAAGAATTCGTCAAAAGAGACATTATCTAAAAAGTACAATAAAAATTTTAATTTTTGTTAAACTTAGTAGAAAATGATTTACTTATTCCTTGTGCTGCGTTACATACCGTTTTCATTGGGAGGAAGCACGTGAACACAACTAGGTTGGAAGTGGCGCAAAACAGCGTTTATGAGATTCAGAAGGTCTTCGTTTTTCGTCGGCGTCTCCACCACCACTTCGCTTAAAAGCGAGAGGATGATCACCACTCCCCAGACGGAACGGATGAGGGAAACATCTTCCCACATTTAAGATAACGTCACTCCCACTCTCCCCTAGAAAAAAATATTAACTATATTTTAAATAATAATATTTAGAGTAAGGAATTTCTAAAATTCTGTTTCTTTCGTCACGATTACAAAATATATTTTTTTCAAGATATGAGCTTTGAAAAGAGTTATTTGACGTAAGAACTTTGCATTTATTTCTCGTATACGTACGTATATACGGAGATACTCGGTATATGGTATACTTACGTTATACGTAGTATAGAAAACATTATGTAATGCTGTGGGAAATCAATTCAGAGATTTCAACGGAAATATGGGTTTTGGGTTTCCCTTTGAAACTCCAACGCCTAAACTATTCACAAGATTTTCCCAAAATGTATATTCCGCGGTCGATCTCGCTCGACTCGTAGCTCCGCGGTTCTGAAAAACATTCTTTAATTTTGGGGGCACTTTACATGAAGCCCCTAGAACATTTTGAAAATTTTCTCAAAAACGAATCTAAATTATTTCTTTAAATATTTGATAAGAATACAGTAAAATACACTTATAAAGATGGTATAAGTCCGTTTATCATCATTAGCATTGAATTTTCGAAAATTGAGAAAGTTTGAAATATTTTGAAAAACGGCTCCAGATTTTTTCTTTGAACTTTTGGTAGTGTTAGGATTAAACGTATTGAAGTAGATGTCATAAAATCCATGTTCTACTATTCTTTTGCTTCTTTAAAAGTTACGTAAATGTCGCTTTTGACATCTCTCTCGTGTTAATAAGTTCATTTCCAGCGATTTGTGTACATTACTAGTAGACCCGGCAATTTTTTGCTATTGCAATGCATTACATTTCACACGGTACTGGTCACGTGAATGTTAATCACATTTAACGCTAAACTCTGCAAACATCGTAAGAGATGAAATACTTTCTCGCGAGTATTCTACGTCCGGGTTTGGACATGGTTCTCCCTGAAGTTTGGGCATGCATTTGCTATGACAATGTATTGGAGAAATTTGTTTTACTTATCCGATAACGTTCAAGTAATAATTTCGGCTGATATTTCACGATCACAGGGGAATAATTTGCAGCGAAAATGCACTTAATACTTGAAGGTGCGGCGGGTTGCATGGAGCTTCTATTCAGGGGCGCTTGAGTCAGCATAAACGCAACCAACAACGCCCCCGTTTTGCGTCTGCGTGTGACAGACATACCCGGAAACAAAGTAAGTTTCTATTCCACATTTTCCTGAAAAAAAATTCTCAATTAGATCCCGACTAGTGGAGCCCCAAGGGTAACCTCGACCTGTATGAGTTTTAAGTTTTAATTTAAGTTAGCTATTAAGCCATCAAACATACGTAGAGTTATTTTAAACTGAGCTATGTATCCACCATCCATGTAAATAAATTAGAAAACGTGTGATAGACATACGCATATTCCCATTGTACAGTGACTATATTCTTCGCGCAAGTGCAAGTAATAAGTTTTATCGCAATCAAATGATTTATCGAAAACAATCCTCTTCAATATCTTTACGGCAGATATTCCTCAATTATCAAAATGTACTACAGCTCTCTATATAGACGGCACTGCAATCTTCACGTCTAGTGACTTATCTCTGAAGCAATAAATGACCTACAACAAGACAATTATTTTTTCCGAATGGACAAAAAAATGGGAATTACAGCTAAACCAATCAAAATGCGAAACAAAAATGTTTATCTTGCGAGAAACAAATATCCCTCGCCATTTAAAAGTAAATAATTATCCTATTACATGGGTTCCTTCAAATAAATCAATCAAATACCTAGGCGTCCTCTTGGATACTCGTCTTATATGGAATCCTCATATTATACAATGACTGAATAAAACTTATGGAGCCCTACACCAATTATATCCCCTTATTAATAAAAAAATCATCTTCAAAATTTGAAAATTTTCTGTTTCTTTACAAATTAGTGAAAAAGACCCCCAATAACTTACGCAGTCCCAATTTGGGGAGGTGCCGCTTCTTCCGTTATAAAACCCTTAAAAACCTTTCAGAATAAAATCCTTCGTACCAGTGCCCCGTGGTATATAATCAATAAACAACTTCATAGAGAACTAGACAGAGAACCAATTGTAACTTACATTTCCTTACTGTCATCCAAATTCTTTGCAACGTCCAAACTGCCCCTTGCACCAGCCACTTTAACCTAAAAAAAAACAGCATTGCTCCTACAAGAATTAAATCCCGTCTCCCAAAAAGGTCTGTTCCGTCCCCCATAACTTAGAGAAAATTTTGCCTTATCTTTCACTCTCAATCTTGTTTTCTTCAAAATTTCTTCAAAATTAACAACAATTATCATGGAGGTACCCAGTGGGGATGTCTTCGATCAAAAATAGGGTTATGATAGCATGCAAATTTACAGTTACTCGTAACTTCGAGCAACTATCTATTATAGTACATAGTTAAAACAAATACTCACCTGTAAAGTGATAATCCCACTGATCTTGTTAAATAAAATTGAACGGTACGACAGTGCATAAAATAAGGCAAACATTGATATTTATACGAATATTAGATTGCATTTGTGAGCGAAGCCGCTTCAAATGTCTTCCAATGAAGTTTCTCGAAAACTAAAAATTATTCTCAAAAAAAATTTACTGTCTTATATACTTACGTACAATGCTTGATTTATAAAATTGTAGGTTTCGGAACGTGCCCGAAATTAATTATTGATTTACCAGAAATAATTACATATTTGTAATATAATTTAATAATTATTATTCCGGAGGTAGCGGAACGCCGTTCTGTTGCGTTCCGCTAGAAATTAAGCACTGTTTAGTATATATGCAAATATATTTTTTTAAGTATCTCTCACGCCGTTAATATGTACATTTACAGTGATGTGTGACCATTATTGCATTTGTGAGTGGATGAGCTTTAAATGATTTGCAATGAATTTTCTGAAAAAAAAGTTTTCTTTGGCACAGAGCTTCGAATTTGCATTTACAGAAAAGTTCAAGCGACATTTATTCAAAAAGAGCACAAATGTTTCTACGAACATTATCATACAGGATTATATTTTAATTTTTTATGATGTTCTTAGGTAATGTTTCAGTTCCACTGTTACGTGGCCGAAAAAGTTAGAAAATGTGAAAAATATTGTTTGGGCAGCGATAGATGGCAGTTGGCAAGAGGATAGAGGAAACCCGAAAAGCTAGCCCAGACCAAAGAAATTTAGAAAAGTATCCAGTATGAGAAAGTCTGTGCCATTCTCTAGCACCACTACTTTACATTAATTTCTTTTTGGTTAGTTATCGACATCATGGTTTCCATTAGTTAATTTTTTAGGTGCGCATTTTCGGCATGTGATGAACTCAAATTTAAACCTAATTCAATACGATATTAATACACTATTAATATCATACATTATTGAGAGTATTTTTTTGTTTATTAATAAATTAACAAATCGTGTCTACTTTACTATATTGTTTACTTATGACCTTTATTTCGAAAGATATTTCATATTTTTAGCCGAGCCAGAGATCCAGCCAAACAGAATAATGTCCTCTTCTTTTTAAACATTTGTTCAAAATATGTCTTTGATCTTTTAATTGTATTTTAAATTCTCCTTTTCGTAATGTCTTAGAAATGCTCTTTGTCATTACAAGATTCTTCAAGCTTAATTTCGTGACCTATATTCTTTAGTGTTTTATGTTCTTATAGAAATATTCCTGATAGAGGTCTCTCAGTAAGAGTTTCCTACACACAGAACTTAATGTCCGTTACGATCGATATATTAATATTTCCTTTACGGTGCAAACGTTACTCACTCAAGCAGCAAAATTATACCAGAAAGAGGATACTATGCCTTTGATGTCTGCCTTTGATCTTCAAAGATAACTCTTTCATTTCTCGACTTTGTTTTAATGGTTGATGATATATTATATTTTTATGTAAAATGGTTATGTGATGCTGGTGCCGCTCATTAAAATGTAGCACAAAGAGATTCACAAACTAGATTTCAATACTATTTTTGACGTTGTTTTATATAGTGACATTGCACTATATTACCATTACAATTCAAACATAATAATGAGCGGGACAAACTATTTTAATAATATACAAGCTTAACTGATAAGATTTATTGTAATGTGCTTATTATTTGAGTTAAACAGAAATAATTTAAAATAAATGTTACCAGTCTTCGGCAAATATTAGTTCAAAAATGATACTACTACTTCTTGACAATATTACGAGAAACTATACTTCGTTGATATATTTGTGAAAGAAAAAACTGCTGTAGAGATGGTATTTATGCTACAATGTCTTATGTTTATTTAGTTTTAAATGATGATATAAATAAACAAATCACATAGGAGATAAAACGTAAAATAAGGTACACAATTTGTGACTCAGAGCAACATTAAATGGCCATCCAGAATATCCTGTTGATTGAATCTTATCTAGATATTTTATTTAATTAGAACGGTAATGAAATATAAATGTAACCATTGAATAGATATTTCTTTATATCACTACCTTGTAATAATAAAGCAGCCTGATGGCAAAATTTTACGAATTAATTGTGCTACCATAATTCAGGTTCTAGTGATGCGCAATAGATTTAAATACATACGGGAAAACGTCAGTAAGGTATGTTTTTATATGATTTTGTGAGCATTAGTCTTTTAAATGCAATATGCTTTTTCATTTTCAATGTGATGGATTCATATTGTTCATTACATTTTCATGAATAGTCTTTTGTGACCTTTTATTCAGGTTCGGCGTGACATGTTCATAGATTCGGGGCTCTCCCTTTTGAAGATTTTGTAAAAAAAAATAACACAAAATCGTAGTCACAGAACATTTATAATTGGACGTTTCCTTGAGCATTTACCAAGATACAGAATGTCATTTCATAAACACTCATAAAAAAAACTTTATACAATATTGAAAACAACAAAAAATAACCCAAGAAAAAACAAGTTTTCCTCAAATATAAACAAAACTTTGTTTTGTTCAGAAGACAATCATTTTATCCATTTACTAGTTTTCTTATAACTAAAGCAAGAATGGAACATTAGCACTAATCAAACTTCAAAAAGTAAAGAATGACATGACAGTGATGTAATGTTTAATCAATATTATCACATTCCTTATTGCAATATCAAACTGATGCTTAAGAATTAAAAACACAAATTGAATTATTAATTTTGTTTAAGTGCATCATTCATTGCAGGTTATTTTTCTGTTAAATGACCCTAAAGTACATCTCACCTTGAGGACAAAAAATGAAGCAAGTGACTGTCTCTTCAGAACACTGTTCAGTCTCCGTGTCAACAACACAAAGACATTTAAACTAGAAAATAAACTACAAATGACAAATACATGTTCTCACCTCAGAGATCAACACGAACCTATTCTTAAAATTACAAGTGTTTAAATGTTGTGCTGAAATAAATGTAGAAATGTAACACATTCTGACTCTTATATCATACTAAAGCTTCTACATGATCAGTACAACATGATAAATCATCTAGTCTTGTACACTTTAAGAGAATGATACAAGCAAAGATGAAGCTTAAATATGAATGTCTCATAACATAACATTCTTAATTTTAATCAATGCGTAATTTGCAATACATTAAAGTAACATAATAAATGTAATCAAATTCTGTAATAACCTTGTTTTGTTCGGAAGAAAATGGTATGCACCACGATTCGTCTAACAAGACTGCCCCACCCCGAGCTTTCAAATTGGGAAGGCTGTGCACACTTTGTTGCAGATCACCTGATCTACGTGTCATTACACTAGCCAACTCAGTTTGTAAGCGCCAGAATCTGCTTATCAAAAATAAATAATAGCCTCTATTGTAGTGACTATTACATCAGCACTGACATAAGATTCTTACACTGTCTTCTTTAAACATCTCTATTGAATGTTTATAGTTTCAATTTTTACAGAAGCTGTGTCTTTCCAACACAGTACATTCTATCAACAGAAGCACTGATCACAATCTATAATGAATAAACAAAATGTACAGTACAAATACATCTTTTCTCAAGATAACCTCACTCCACGACGTCTGACGAACGACAAAAGTCTCTCGCCTCCCTCCTGCCCCCGTGACGTCACAACGGACGGTAGGGGGACCCCCCCCCCTACCTCCTCTACACCCCTCTTGCTGGAGAAGCTGGTGTCGTCAGCGGCAGCGGCGGCGAATTCGTATGTCGAATATTTCAATGGTCACACTTTGGGTATCTGAGATAATGAATACAACTAAGAGAAGGACTATAAAACAAGAGGATAGTTATTACATTTTTGTATACGTACGTACATATAGAGAAATGTAGAGAAAGTTATGTAATGATGCGGGAAATGGAGTTCGAGAGTTCAACGGAAATACAGGTTTTGGAGTCCCCGGAAACCCCAAAAGTTTTTTTTAAACGTCCGTCCATCCGTCCGTCTGTCAGTCCGTCCGACCGGGAACACTACTTGCGCCTAATCATACGTATGATTTTTTTCCAAAATGGATATTCCCCGGTCAATCTGACTCTAATTGAAGCTTTGAAATTTTGAAAAACATTCTTTCAAATTAGGGGTGCTTTACAAGAAGCCCCTGGGACATTTTTAAAATTTTCTCAAAAACCGGTCCAAATTTTTTCTTTAAATTTCTTGTATTTTTTAAATTTTTTGTTTTCATAAACATTACTATCTAGTCTTATAAACTAATAATCAATTTTGTTTTGACCTAAACTACTATGAAATAAAATTTGTTTTAAGAGATAGTCCATTGGGGAGTCCTCTTAGTTTCAAATGGAATTTAAAAACACACTTTCTTGCGTTGGTAGATACATCGGTATTTACACTGTTATTTTAGTTCTTAAAACACTTTGACACCTCACTTTACACAAGTTCGAAAGGTTTCTTTCTCGTCAATCTCACTAGGTCTTTGTTGTCCAGAAGAAGAATTGCTTCGGGATTATCGTGTTAGTGCAGCCTCTCTTTGTGTTTTCTCGCGAACCTTTGTATTTCTTTATCCACTGCTTCAACTTTCAGGTCCTTGTGTAGATCTTTATTTCTTATATACCAAGGGGCTTCGACGATATTTCCTAGCACTTTGTTATGAAATCTTTGGATAATTTCGATGTTACTCTGTCTGGTATATCCTCAGAATTGTGCATCATACGTCCATATTACTTTCAATATTTGGTAGTAATGTAATATTTTATAGAACATTGAAAGGCAAGAACATCTTCCAATAATCCAGTACATTTTCTGTATTTAATATTTAATTCTTCTCTTTTTTTCTTTACATGCTCTTTCCATCGAAGCTTACAATCCATTATCCTGCCAAGATATTTCACTGTATTTGCATATAGTACCATGTGGTTGTTGATATAAATTGGAATGGGTTCAGTACACCTTTTTGTGAAGGTCATATAAACACTTTTACTTTCGTTTAATTTGATATTCCAAGCATTGATCCATTTTTATAGACGAGTTATTGCTGATTATAGCTTCTGGATTGTTTCTTAATGGATTTTTCCTAGTGCTAAAATTGCAGTGTCATCGGCGAATGATCCTGTGACACTGTCTTTTTGGTTTGGGGAGGTGACTGATATACTGTAGATATAGAATTGGTTCCAGCACACTTCTTTGCAGTACCCCTGCCTTAATTTCTTTGAGTCCCGTATAGGAATCGTGTTGTTGAACTCTTAAAGTATCTGTCAATTAAGTAAGATTCTAGAAGATCTACATATTATTTGGGAAGACCTTTTAGTTTAAAGCTTTGTGCCAGACTTTGTGAAAGGCCTGCGCTACGTCCAAGACTATTGCAGAACAAATCTTTTTCTCTTCCAATGATTTTTCGATGACGCTGCATCTTTAACAAAACATTATCTAACTGCATTATTTAACAAAACACTCCACGTAATATATTGTGGAGTTTTTTTTGAATCCGAACTGATATTCTGGTATTAACTTTCAGTCCTCAACTATTTGTTTAATTTTTTTGAGCAACCATTTTTCAAAACGTGTAGCTAAAATAGGTAACGTTGAGATCGGTCTGTACTATGTAGCCTCATGTTGTTGTTTTCCTGGTTTCAATATCATTAGAGTTTCTGCCACTTTCCTAAATCTGGGTACATATTTCAATTTAAATGCGGCATTGATGAGATATTTCAATTTTACTTTATTCCTCGTCAGTTTCCTTCGAACTTCTGCAGTTATTAAATCAAATACTGGATATTTTTTTAAGTTTGAGATTTTGTTTTCTTTTTGTACTTCAGTTATTGTAACAGGTTTGTACTTTTGTAACTTCCTGGCTACTTCAGTTTTCATTAATTATTTCTGCTTCATTTTCTTTCTCATGAGGCTGGAATATTTCTTCCAGATGCTCAGCAAATCTATCCGCTTTTTGTACGTTGCTTCAAGCCCATTTGCCATCTTTTGTCCTAATTGGAGGCGCTTAAATGATAGGTCTTGTTATTTTTCTTGATGTCTTCCAGAGGAAATAATCAGTGTTCATATCAGGTGCCAATTCTTTTAGTTTCATACTCGTGCATTTGTTTTTAAAATATTTTACATTTCTTCTAAGTTGTTGAGTGAGGTTATTGAATTTGGTTTTATGGTATGGTGCTCTTGTTTGTTACCAACGACTTCTCATTTCTCTCTTTTCAATAACAAGATTCCTAATTTCTTCTGGGTAATTGCTTTTATTGTTCCTTTGAGTTCTGGAGTACTTCTTCAGGTTGACTGCTGAATATCTTTTGTAAAAATCTCCAGTTCGTTATCTAGTTCTTCATTAGTCTTCAATGCAATATGGAGATTTTTTTTCTTCTACACATCGATTAAATCATTCCAGTTCAAATTTCACATTTACAGTAACACATAAAACGTCATTTTCTGAAAAACAGCTCTAAATTATTTAATGAAAATTGCTATTTAGGAAGAGGTTTTACTCTTCTTTAATATTCTTAAAGTAATATATCGGTTCTACTATTAGGAAACCGAAAACTTGAGAAACTTTTTCAAAAAAGTGTACTTTGAGCGGCAGTAGATGGCAGCTGGCAAAAGGATGGGGCAAAACCGTAAAGCCATTCCACACCAAGGAAATTAGAAAATAATACTACGAGGAACTCCGTGCCATTTTGTAGCACCACTTGTTTTTCAACCTCCTATCGATCCCTTAAACTGATGAGGATTTGGGAATGTGCAGTGGGCGATTGCTTATCTTTTTTACCCTATCCTCTGCCAATACCGACGTGTACGTAAAGAAAGCTGAAGCAGTTAGCGCTCCCGATAAGTGCGAGCTGCGTATTGCTATTCGGTCTCCTCAAGAAAAAGGGAATACTGCAACAGAAATTCAAAAAAAAAAAAAAAAAAAAATGAGCCAAGTATATGGTGTAAAAGATTAACTAAATGAGGAGTGCTGGCTATTGGAGTTGTCCTCATTCATGACAACGCCGATTCTCAGAGTGCTGCTGTAGGCAAACGTCACTGGGGCAGATGGGTGCTTGACTATTCGGTTTGAGCCCCACTTAACGGTGGGTGACTTTCGCCTCTTCTTTGGACTAAAGAAACGGATGGACGGCTAAAGCGTCCAGACCGACGAGGAGCATCAAAGCAAAGTTCACATCAGTGGCGGTAATGCTCGATGTAGAGGGATTCGAGAAACATGTTCATAGAAAAAACTTTTGTATGAATCTTCACGGAGATTATATAGAAAAGTAACCGAGTTTGCACATAACGTTTGGTAATAAACCCATTTCTTTCTTTTCTCGTGTCTTTTTCATGTAGTCCATAGGAATGTCAGATAATACCCTTGTAATACGGGCCATTTGAGCTACATTTACTACGAGAGAGCATCAAGAGTTTTTAAAGGAAAATTCTATTTAATGTTTATGAAAATAACGCAGTGTTTTGTGATAATCCAGGAACCTCCAGTTTAATTTGAATGAGAAAGACGGCATGAAGCGTTAGTAATACGATGCAATTGTATGCAGGCTCGAAAATCAAAGAGTATACATTGTTAAGGCACTTAATAAACGTAAGTGTAGTATTCCATACTTGGTGTCATGGCGCTATTCATTTGGGGAGACACGACCTCAGAGACATTACGATGTGGTAATGGAAAAGGTGTGGAGAGGGCATTCAAAGCCGTGATTCTGTGGGAAGGTTGAAATAATCACTCTCTCGAAAGCTATCGAACTGAACACATCGTAACCAATCAGTGCGGTGCGAATATTTTTTCAGCATAGATTGGGGTATTGGTTAAATGATAGTAATGTTGGTAAGTTATGATTAATTTTGATAGCTTGGCATTGTGCAGAATAAGAAGTTGAAGGAGTTATTCGCATTGAATTATAATTGTAATTTTTGTGATTGTTATTTGAGATTTGAATTCAAATAGACTCCGTGTTTCGAAAGGATTTATTAGGATAGCTCCGTAGATGGGAGGAATTTTCAATAAGTCGGCTGAAGATAGACAGCCGTCCGTAGGTGTTTCATTCAAAGCACAGCCAGGTTAAGTCGCGACAGCGTATTGATTTAATAGAAATTATTGAATACTATAAAGTATCAAGTATTTGAGGATACACCGGAAACATTTTTAATCTATCTAATGAGGGGCAAGAACGGGATAATAGGGATATCGAGGACATCCCACGGACAACATCGAGCCCAAAAATCATCGAGCCCGAGAAGAACATATGAGAAGTCATCGCAGTAATCTTACGAACTTTATTTAAACCCGTACGGGACTTTATTGTTTGTACAGGGAAAAGTTAATCATTTCATTAATGAGCTCAATAGAATTTGTAAGAATGTCAGAAAAATTTTAAATTTCTAGTTTTTGAGAAAATAAAAGGCTAATAATTCATTTTAGTTGCTATAAATTCAATAATTGGTTTTAATCAATCGAACTTTCTGGAATCGTAATTCTTGTGGAATGACAAGTCCACATGCAACAGGTAAAGAATAAAATGTTGTACGTCGAAACCCACGATTAAAGGTGAAAGTGATATTAATAAAATAATGTTTAATATTGAGAGAATTTATGAGCATAGCAGGGCAACGGAAGAAATATAGTAATATTGATAATAGCAGAGGAAGTAATCCCTTTATAATATTTGTATAATTGCTTTTAAATAGTAACATGATTTAGTAATATTAAATATTAAAAGGAGAGAGTATTTCTCAGTTTGCTGTAAAACTTTTTCAATGCTCTTTGTTATAAAAATAATTTTTTCTTCACAGTGTCCCTTATTATTATCCAACAACTGATTTCATAACATATGACAGACTCCCATATTCACTGACGATAGTAGCAATTAAACCGGAAAAACTTTTTGCTGAAATACATACAGATTAAGTTGAGGTTACGTCTTTCTCTTCAACTGACGGAAACAACACCTTTCCCACGGCCAACGAAAAGCATTAGGAAATACAGACTACAAACAGTATAAAGATATAATCACCACTCGTTCGAGAATCATCTGGGTCGATTTTTTTTAGTCGGCCAATATGTATATCTCTATATTAGTTAAAGCAATGTAAACTCATTTAAGCCTGAAGAGCTACCCATAGAAGCCTTTCAATAGAAAGTACTACATATGTTGGTAGTAAATGGAAAATAGAAAGTCCAAATATATTGTTTCATATTTTTTAGTACTTATTTTCAAAGTATAATGAAACGATGAATGTTAAAAATTTCTGCAACAATACAATTACTATTCAGTTAAACCTTTTTTGGAAACATTATTGAAATGCTTTATATTTATAAAAATCTGTATATGTATGTTACATTGGACTGTAAAACACACATTTATAATTAATAAAAATGTTTTGTAAAGGGACTCATGTGCCAGATGGTTGATAGACACTTCCTTTACCTCATTATCACTGCAATTACAGAAGCTCAATCTTCGATAAACTTGCTATCTTCGCTTCGCCAACTATAACCTCACACTCGGACGCTTGCTCGCGCACGACGAAACGTCGTCAGGTTAATTGCAACTTACACAATTGAAAGACCGACACCAATGAAGATAGTCTTGAAATGACGAAATGAATTAATGAAGACACTTCATCGTTCACACTATTAATTTTAAGAAATTATTAAAATTTAATGTTTGTACTATAAAATGGGTTAATAAAAGGAAGCGATAACACATCTAGGGCCCACTGTCTTCTATTAAAAAAGATCATGAAATTTGATTGAGTGCAACCTAAAACTTCTTTCTGAGCGAAAACCTTTAGTTTTTTTAAGTATAAATATAATCTTAAAATCTGGTTCAGTCGATCATACCTTGTTATATTCATAGGCATCTTTGAAACCAACGGGGCTAAAAGTGTTGGGCCACGTAGAGCAAGGCATTTATATATTGGTACATCATGTTAATCTTCATACCAGCACCACACTGTTTTCAGGAAGGAACCCGTCTACACAATGGCCAGGCAGCTCGACACAAGCCAAGCGTATCGTGACTTCATCATATCGAACGCAAAGCGATGTCATAGCTGTGATGTCACACATCAGCTCTGATTATACGGCTATTCACTGGCACCACCCATCAATTCAATACACATCAAGCAATAATGGTGGTCAGAATTAATCACAACTCTTCTTTCCAACCAACTTACTTTGTAAATCCATACGTCAAATATTTGGATCGTAAATAAAAGTATGTAGTCACTCTATAAACCATACTGTACAAAATATAAGCAAATGTTAACTATTCATTCGAATTTCACTTTAAAATGAAAATGTGGCGTTTATATCAAGGAATATGGGGATCATAATTTTCTTTATATTTTTATCATATACAGTATAAACTTGTCTGCTGATTCATTGTCTTGAAAAACAGACGACTCCTTAGAATATATTTAAAAACATAAGATTCCGTCTTGTTTCAAATGAGATTTGAACATTAAAATAATTGTAATGATAGTTTGTATGTTTATTGTGACACTGCGTCATTGTCAGAGAAAACGTAGATTTTTATTTATTTTTTCATTTTAGTTTTCAAAAATGAGTTTAGATCATGCAATAGCCTCTAGCAATTAGAGCAGAGCCAGTGATCTTTTAGTTTCCCTTTATTGATCACTGCAATGACTACAACTCATTTAGACTAAAAATCTTATATCTAAAACCGTATGATCGATCACAACAAATACCTCATTTCAACATGTCAGCATTAAAGAGATCCTGATCAGCTTTTCAATATTTGTCATTAAATTAAAAATGAAAATGAGGGCTTTTCATGAATTTCGTGTTTAAAATTGCATATGGAAATTGCTTTGTGGAAGATCGAAAGATTACGTGGGTCTATGTGATAAAGAAAAATCGATATGATTGTAAAGATAGTGTTTCAACCGTATTATTATAGAGAACGTGATACCGAACAGGTGACTGTTTATTTATTTTTATTTATTTTACGTCAAAAACAGTTAAAAACTGTATGTGACGTGCTATGGGGAGTCGTGAATTCTGTTCACGTTTTCAAAATTCTGTGATCCCTACCCTAAGCCATATACCACTTGAATTGTGGATACAGAAAAAAATTGCGTATTTTTTGCAAGGATTGTTAACAAATTGTTTCGAAATAATTACAGAGTGAGATATTCACAAAGTGTAATTGATAATAAACTTGAGTTACTGAAGAAATACAGTTTAAAAATAACAATACAATAATACTAGTTTGTAAAATATTTTTTATAAAGAAACTTGTTCAAAAACTGGGTTGAAAAAATCTTATATCCTGATATGTTATGACTCTGAAGCAAACTGACTTTAATACAACACTCTGGACCTCGTTCCCATTACGTGATTGTGTTAGGGAGCCTCCGTTGGGAATCCGAGAAAATTGTAGATTAGAAATTTCGAAGCTTCATATTCACTCACTGCCATCTAATCGCAAAGGAGCAATTATTTATATTCTCTTTAAAAGAATGTCTTTAAAAATATGAAAGTGTGTAAAAATAATATGCATAGAAATAATACTTCTATGCATATTATTTTCACACATTCTATGCAACTTTGAGAAAACCTGTTAATGGATTAGCATCTGAAGTCGACTTCATTGAAAATTCATGTCAGATGATGGATATAGAAGTCTGCTCCTTCAAAAAGTAATGGGGCGAATGAACCTATTTTTGGTAATACAGCCCATTTAACAGTTTTTCCCTGACATATGAATTAAACTCAAATAAATTTAAATTGTTAGTAATTATATTTTTTTAGTAAAATATCTACAAGCATTTTAATAATATTAGGATCCGAACAAGTTTTGCTTTAACCCTTCCGTGATCGCGTGGATTACTATTGTAATACAGTCTTATTCATTCGCTGTTAACAGCGAGAGTTGACATTTTTTGACATGAACTTTACAGTACCTTTCGTAGAAAGCCCCAGCTATTGAATTATGGCAAAATATGGTTCAAGTGGTTACTGCTACACGAACGATAAGCGCCGAAAACAGTTTGGATTACAATAGTAATCCACGCGACCACTCGCGGTTCAGTTTCTGACCTACGCGAACTTCACGAATATTGCTGCATTTTATACTCTGAATGTTCGTATAAAGAAAAACAGTGGAGATAGTTTGACTAGGAGAGGAATTTTTAAGGATCTCGCTTTGTCCCTTATGAAACAATGAATGAAAAGGATGATCGAGACAGAAACTGGGCCGACAGCAATAAGAACACGCGTGAGACTTCTGTGAGGAATCCGAGAAGGGACGGAGGGGCCCACGGAGTCACCAAAGAGCCACGAAGGTCGTTATCTCTGTGAACTTCAACGAAAGAAGCGCACTCGACAGTATTACGAGAATTGTTTTCAGTGGGTGTGCGTATAAAGAAAATATGTGTATGATGTTCATTTGTTTTTGACATTGAATCACGTTCAGAAAACAGGCTCCAAATGTTTAAACAATTCTGTCAAACTGCTTTTTTAATTGTGATAATGCAAAGAATGTCAAGTGCACAAAACATATAGAGCACAAGACTATTAAAAAGCAAAATCTACTGGCATATATTTGAATATATTTATTTAAGGACGTACTACATGTAATATTGTGTAGCATTTCATAGAATTTGGAATATATCAACATTCTAATAAATTTAATGATATAATAAGTCTATTCCTTTTCGATCCAGAACCCTAATGACGAGGCCCAGGACCCCCAAAAAACGACATGATCTCATGTGACGAGACACTTGCTCCTAGAAAAAGCGATATTCGACCGGGGATTTGTAACTAGTCAGTGTTTTAGATAACGTTACTAGTCTATATTTCAAATAAAAGTTGATCTTCGAAGATATTATTAATAAGATTTCTTTAAAAAATGGATTACAATTGTAATCCACACGATCACTCGCGTTCCAATTTTGAGCGCGACCACTGAAGAGTTAATTCACTCATATTGCTTTTTAACGCATATGAAAGTACCTACATAAAGTGAAATCTTCTAGAACGGCCACCTACAATAAGCATTCTCCTCCATTAACGGCCATTTTTGAAGCTGATTTACGTTTAGCAAGCCGCGAGCAAATATTCCATTTTAATAGGTCACCTCGCCTAGCAGTTAGCATCAAGGCATATTTCGAAAATTACTCTGTATTAGATCACAACTTCCTGACGTTTGTGAATATTGGTATTGTAACACAGAAGGATGCGATGAAACCAGAGCACAAGATGCCTCAAATAAGAACGATGAAATAAACAGCGAGCAAATAACATTAGATCGAATGTTCATTTCTCATATTATTCAGTACTGAGATGTCCTGACATCTCACACGTGCACTAATTGTTATAGCTCACGCGAGCCGACGCTCCACACACAGCCCCGTCCCTCGATGTCATTAGCTACGCACTGTTGCCTGGCGAGCCAAAGGGGCTGGCGCACATAAAACTCTGAAGACTTGCCACGGCGCCAGTGTGTGAGGCACCCTCCCAAAGACCCCACCCCTACCCCACCGCTTGCCACAAAGAGGTTCCCCTCCTCATGGGCACCCGCCTCCAACGCGGAAGGAAGTCACCCGACCCTCAACAAATCGTGCTGCGCGCACTCTACATACTCGGTGCCGCGAAATGCCACATTAGCTTGGTTCACACGTGCCCTCGCTCTAATCCTCCGGGACCAGCCATATCTCCATCCTCAGTAGCGACAGCTAGTGAGTGTCTTCTCCGGCTATCCCTCGTCAACAGTAGCCAAACAATTACAACCAATTAGAACTATCTAAATAAGTAGGTCATCAGAGTGGGGACTGCCCCGACCAATAGACAACCCCAACAGCGAAGAACATTTTAGAAGTAGCCAAGTGAACCAATGGCAAAACAGGCGGTACGCACGTGATCACAACAATTCTTCGGCAGAAAACGGCAAGCGAAGAGCAAGGGAGTAGGGAGTCAGATGAGGAAAAATCAGACACTTTCTGAATTTCATCGAGTAGAGACGCATTCTGAATTTCAACGAGTACAGACGCTTTCTAATGAGCTCTCCGGCCACAATCCGTCTGTGATCAGTTTTGGTAGAGAAACTTATAACTCACAAAATTTTCGCTCATCCGGAAGCCATCCTCAATTGATCCGGTTTATCACTGTTAACCGTCATATCGAGCGATGCAATTACGCCAAACGGAATTTATTCCGTTCTCTGGACGAGAGTAAAAACGGTCCGAAAAGCACTCGCCATGGAGTGCTACCTGCCGTGACGTGCACCTTGACGCGGGTAGGTGTCGTATGACGGCCTGTCCCAGCGTAAAAGCATCTTTAACACCGGTACGTGAGCGAGGAACCAGTGGACACCCTGGCGTGACTCGAGGCCGCACCCGTCATCTGGTCAGCATCGCTCTCTCTCCTCCCGGGGCTTCATGAGGCGTGCGCAACTTGGGCGCAAAGAATTCTCTTAATCTTTCCCTAAGTAGCACGCTCGTGGCGAAGTCGCTTGCCTTTCGCCAGTGAGGTCCGGGTTTGATTCCCGTCGAATCTCATGTGAAATTTGTTCCAAAAAAAAGAGTTTGCTTGCTTCAAAAGGGCTAGTCCAACCCCTGTGGAGTGTCCTACACCCTACCCTTTCCTAATTCCTTCCCAATTCTGGCCGCTGGGTAGTTGCACGTACGCGTAGTTTCTACCTGGCGGTCCTCTTGACAACCGACAGACGAGACGAAACTTACATACAAACATACCCACTGATTAAATACGAATGTTAATGGAGAATTACTCCGCGTTCAACGCTCGACACGGGGCGAAGAGACGCGATGCGGCGATAATGATAAAATTAAGGACGCAACAAATTAAAAAGATAATAAAAACATCAGTCACACAATCCAAAACCAAATTTAATTAAAAACGATGTAACCATTTTATTGAAAATTTTGTAAATATTTTAGGGGCTTCATGTAAAGTATCTCCTAAAATTAAAATATAAGTTTCAAATTCAAGGGCTGTGACATCAGTCAGATCAATTGGGGAATATCAGTTTTGGAGAAAATTGGTTGTACGGTTTAGCCTCTATCGCTGTATACAGATAGACAGACGGACGGATCTCTTGCTATCATTTGATTTTTCGGTATCAAGGATTCACAAAACATGAATTCTGACTACACCGTGTGTTAGAGAATTTTTTTCCTAAAGTTAGCAACTGGATTTATCCACTTTTTCTTTATAAGGGCAGGGCAATAAGAGTTTTCTGTCGCAAATTAACGTTATCTTAGTATTCTGCCATTCAGACCGCATGCTAGCGGGTTAAGATTCTGACGACCAAAAATCTGGCGCAATCGCTGGGCCATGCATTACAATGAACTGTCGTAATTTGTACTCCAGTTCAGACAAGTCACAAATTTGCGTTTTTCTTCGTTTGTAACAAAAAATAGTTTTTTCCCTCGGCAATAATAAGAGTTTGACCTTAATATAAACACAACCTTCTGGACTTTTCAGAAAGAGAGAAACTGTCGAGAAACTACTGTGAAAAATTCAAGCATTTCTCATCACAAAATCATAAAGAACATCTGAGTATCTAATCGCGGATAAGACGGTAGTGTACTTTTTATCACCTGAAGTGACTCGCCGTGTGTAATTACATTAATGGGTTAAAATTATAAGAGTACCATACCACTTACAAAGTGTAATTTCGAAGTGTATCATTCGATTCGCTTTTTCCTCGAGACCTCGAAAAAAGTTGACATATACCTAATGGCTTTATCATCATATATACCGGGTGATCAGTTTAAAATGCAACCCACAGAAGGGAGAGCGAATTGCACTGTCAACTACATTTGAGCGGGTCGGATAGCGGCTGGCGGTTTCAAGCAGGTAAACTTTCGGGAAATACGCTTAATTCCCTCTTCCCTAATGTCACCCAGAGGAGGAAAGCAGGTGACCGTGGTGGCCAAGAGTTTAAAGAGAAAGGCACGCGCCTGCTTGTTTGGCGTCGAAAAGAACAGTGATTTTTTCCTAATTGTGTAAAAGTGAAATAATCTTGCCATGTAAAATATAAATTAATATCTATTTTATATATATTTAGATGTAATAATAAACTTTGTTTATTTTAGTTTCATAACAAATATCCTCCAAAATGTAAATGTTTTATACTTTTCTATTTTAAATAAATGTTAATAAATTATAAATTCCAGATTCGCAGAAATGTATTCACTATAATAATAATAATGAATATTATTGAAATAACGTTTTTTATAAGAACAATATTTATTATGAAGAATTGGCGCCCGAAACAAGGAAACCTCACAAAAAATGTTCAAATGCCCTCCATTTGCTAACAAACAAGCATTAACTCGCTTGAGAACTCTCGCTATAACCCGATGGAAAGTTTCTTCATCAATCATGCGAATCGCTGCCTCTATGTTTCTTGGCATCTCTTTGAGATTAGCGAGCTTGTTCGTCTAAACTTTAATTTTGAGGCATTCCCAAAGACAAAAATATGTGATGTCGCTCCATCGTGCAAAAACCAAACATTTATCTCATCCTTTTCATGATGGGATACAAAATTTCTCAATATATTCTAATACGTATTCCCCGTTACTGTTTCTTTGAAAAATAACAGACCAATTAATCTTTGTCTATAAATTGGTCACCATACTCCAATCTTCCTTTAATGCAATCGTTTCTCTACTGTTTCCTATGGTCTCTCGGTATCCCAATCTAATGTTTTGCTGGTTAACATATCCATCCAGATGAAACCAATCCTAATCACTAAAAAAACTTTATCAAGTGCCTCAAGACCTTCACCAACAATTCGCCATAGCCAATTATAGAAATTCAAGTGAGGAGCTCTATCAGGAATCTTAAGCTCTTGAGATGTCTTCTGTTTAAATGCGCGCATTTTCATATTTTTGTAGCACAGTACGCACCTACATACGAAATATTATATTGTTGCTGAGGTTTTTTTATGATGTATCCGGGGAATTTGAAAGAACATGCCGAACTTTCACTTGTTTTCACTGCGTGAGCACTGTATTTCGGCGACTGCTTTTCCGATCAAATACGTTCAGTCTCGCGATAGCATTTTACTAACGGAAATAAGGTACTCTTGTTCGGAATAGACTCGGATTAAAATTTTTCTTTGAAAGATTGCGTTCGGAAATACTCCTCCACCATAACTCTGCGTTACTCTGTGCTGAGGCGTATCGTAAGTTAACCTCAAAACAGCGAATAAAGACGCAGCCTGTTTTGCTTTGAGCAGGTATGACCCAGACCACAGGAAGGGCGTGGGTGAAAGGAAAGGGGGGGAGAGTGAAGCGGCTGTCGCAGAAATGCAGATGAAGGAGCTGTCCCAGAAACAATTGCAATTATTTCACTTTTCTCTCCGAGCCTCGAAAAGCACGGTTACGTTTTAAAGTGATCATCCGATATTAAGGCTGTGAAGAGGCCGGTTTTGATGTCCCTCCTAATCGGTTCTCAGTAAACGATTTTAAACACATTAGGTACCAAAAAAGTTAAAAAAATTAGGAGTGCAATAAATTATATATTGAATAGATCGCAACTTTCCTTTATTAATAAAGAGCTGGGAACCTCGCGTTGTTTGAAACCCGCGGCTAGAATGGAAACGGGAAGATGGCGTCATTCGCATCTTCGCAAAATGTCAGGAAATGGAAAGGTAACATGGCCGAGCGAGTTCTTGCTTTGACAACGTGTTGCGTGGTTAAAATAGTTGTAATTGTTACTACCGACTAATTTACGATTGTTACGATTGTAAGTATTTAATGAACTTTCTTATATACTAACTGAACCCGTGCGATTACATGTTAAATGAAACACAAAAAATAACAGGGCTATTAAATGACATTCTGATACATCATCTTCGGTTGAGTCAAAATATCAAGCGTTTATCAAAATAATCGCAAAATGGAAATTAATATAATAATATTTTTTAGTCTGATATTAAATGAGATTTTGAGTAAATTTATGGATTTCATTGGGATAGGAACCCAAATAATAACGATGTTAAAGCATATGCAAAATAAATAAGTATATATTTGAATAAAGTGCGGTATTTTGTTTTCTATCGTGATTTGCTTATTTACTTCACAAATTTTAATATATACTACAATGTTAACCATTTACACTCGCAGTTCATGTTCAAAGTTCAGCATTTCGCTCATTTTACTGCCGCTCTTGAGCAGCCTGTCTTCGGGCACTGGTCGTTAATTCGAACACAGGACTTGGAGTCCTATAGTTCCATTTCCGTAATTGCGACCAGCGGGAGACTACACATACGATACACGATGCAATTAGAAAACGCCTTTCAACTTGCCCTTACGCGAAAGCTTCGAATTTGTAATAGTCATAAACAGAGAGAAAGAATTCGTTTTAAAACGATGTTGTTTAAAATCACGACATTAACAGTCAACCTTACGAATACCGAATAAATACGCGCACACTTATCCCACGGTCTGCATTCTGTAATGTATCTCTGCCCCTTCTGCTCTAATAAACCCTATTTTTTCTAATTACCTTTACGCATTGTATAATTCCTATATGATTCTCGTTCATTTTAGAATTATTAGTATTTTTATAAAAATATTTTCAAACTCTTACCACTTTTCCCCCTACTTCGAGCTGTGAATAAATCCTGAGATAAAATGACATGAGATGAGATAACTGAATAGAAGACCAAATGTACCTCATCCAAGTTCATCTCGAAAGGACACTACGATTTTAAAGGGATCAGAATGTGAAAATCACTGCATTCTCTGATTATTACGAATAATAAACAAAATTTCCATTTATTAGCGCAAATCAATTAATTTTTTTGCTTCATTTCAGTAATTTTGTGTTCTTGAATTTCGAGAAAAATGTGCGAAATCAACCGCGGTCACATTTTACTAGCACTTTTAGTATGACAAAAAACTCTGGCAGTTGAGTAGCCTGGCAGTTGAGTTTCAGCTCTAACATCGATATCGCGACAGCATCGATGGGAATCCGGTGGTCCTATGGTTCCTGTTTCGACAGCCGCGGATCTTCGACTCTAGCTGCATAACTGGGTTGATTTCAACCACTTCTGCCTCCGATAGAACGTTTTCCGCGAGTAGTCCGATCAATACCAGCGGAATGCCAGAGCAGTACTTTAACAACAGGCCACGATCTTTGATTGATTGATTGTTAGTGATTCTGGGCACGTCAACTACTAAAGTCATTAATCCCGTAAGTGTGGTGCGTGTTTTTTGCTCGAGAGGTGGCGGTGGTCATCCCCCGATGGATGGCGAAATCTGGCGTAGACCTACCGCCGACTAGCGGGGTTTTTCCAACCAAATATCTCCCACCAGCGGGGCACCGCCCCCTTCAGGATAAGTTCTAAGCTCCCGACCGGTCTTCCGGCATGTGTGGTTTTGTAGTGCATGTTAGTGTAAGCGTATATAAGTAAGTGTACAGTGGTCAGGCGGAAGAGTAGGCTAAATCTCCTGCGCCTCGCCACCAATAAAGACATCTATTTATTTATATAGGGTGAGGATAGGATAAAGAAGAGGTAGGAAAGTTCGCGCGCTGTCCATGGTCCGTTTGTTAGGGTACTGCTCCGGCATTCGCCTGGTGTTGATCGGAGAAACTACGGAAAACTACCGATCAGAGCAGCCGGCCGCTAGAATTGTCCTCCAGACAGCGACTGAATTCGATCTAGCTGGCAAGCTAGCGTCGAAAATCCTGCCGCCGTCGGAACTCGAACTAAGGACCTCCCGGCCAGAGGTACTGCAGTGACATCTGTTGATGTCCTGAGCCCCCGCTCTCGGAACCACGACCTTTCCTTCCTTATCCTTCTTCCCTCCTCTCCCCTTGCACACACACAGGTCGGGTGGCGAGCGAGTCAGAAGCGTAGAGCTCGTCGGACGTGTAGGTCGGCGCAACTCACGTTTCAGACTGGGAGGGACATCGCCACCGCCGTTTAGGAACTAACGACCTAAGTAGTTGACACAACCGAGATCAATAAATACCTTCACACACGCAGAGTTTGGAATTCGAATACAAAAGAAATGTGTGAATATAAATTAAACATCCTCCAACACGCACCTAGTTTCTGTTTTCAGGATGTAGCTGCCCCGGCTCTGTGCCAAGCGAGACCAGGTGTCGAACTGCTGCCGTTCGTCCCTCGCGGCCCACTGGTCACATGAGCGGTTAAATGCGAGGCCCAGGCGGTCGGAGCACTCAAATGGACGCGCTCGGGCCTCGCCTGCCACTCGCGACTTCACCTGCCGCACTGGCGCGTGTTCGCGTGCACCTTGATCGATGACGCGTGACCGTCGCGTGACAGGGGACCGGATGGATTTTATCATTATTGAAGACGTGTTGCCCTAGAGAGGACCTAGTAAAAGTGGCCACTGCCATAAAATGTTAGCCACGTTAATGGTGCGATAATGAAGAGAAAGTGTGCCATCTCTAAATCTCGTGTTCTATTTTTTTTATACTTTGTGTTTCTATTATTGCGTTTCTGTGATATAATTCGTTGAAATGGAGTTTTTGCAAGCGAGAAATCTGCAAATTGCATTGAAAAACTTGAAATATCTACAAAAAGTTTCTAATTTCAAAATAAAAAACAAGTTATGAGGTAGAATTTCAGAATTTTTGAAGAAATTTAAAGAAAATAGATCATTAAGTGAATTAATACTTTTTCATGAAAACCATGAAGAAAGTCATGAAATTTTATGTAATGTAAAAAAACTGTCAGTTTGATGAGCAAAATTAATGCCAAATCGCCCAAGACATGTTTACAATATTTTTACGTTTATTGCAATTTTTCTAATAAAATCATGTACTTGTATTTTTCAATAAAATTTGTGACCTTAACACCTATATCACTTGATGTTTGAAGTTACTGCGAAGGAAAGGAGAAGACAGTTCATTAGAGAGAAAATATACATGTGTGCAGTATGCCTGACCGAGTATCAGAAAGTGAAATATTCTTCATATGATCAAAAATGGATTATCATCATCATCATCATCTTCATTATTATTATTATTATTATTATTATTATTATTATTATTATTATTATTATTATTATAGCCCATTGAATCCCTTTCGGACAAATGTGTCAATTTAGTGACAACTGCAGATGCAAACCACACAAACAATAAGTCACCCAGTCCAGCGAGATTTCTAATAGGGGAGGCAACCTGGCGCTAGGGAGTCGCCAGGTGAGTCAGCATCGTTAGAGAAGCGCCGCCGCGTTGCACGTGGGGGCAGATGACGCAGGAAGTCACGTGGCTCGGCCCTTTGTAAGGGAGAGCCGCAAAGTCACCCGGGGGTACTTATTTTGAATCTGCACATAGAAAACGTGCAGAAGAACGCGCGTCAGACCAAAGGCAGATTGCGTAGCAAACCGTCAACGGCAAACTGCCTCACGCTTTATGAAGCAATTATTAAGCCGCAAATGGACTACGCATACCAGTGGTGTCCCAGATCCTCAGTCAAGTACCCCAGATCTGGTTTCCATATGTCCACACAGGAAATAAAATGGTTTTGTAAATTAATAATTTATTTTTAATTTAAATTAATAATTTATATTTGTGACCATGAAGTTAATATGATTTTCTTAGTTGTTTCAGTAACTGTTCTTTTTTTGTTTGAATGTGTTTCTTCCATGTGAGACGTCTGTGCAAATTAATTTCTAGTTATTTAACGTACTCTGTTTCCGGTATTTGGTTTCTGTTGATAACAGCAGATGAACAAGTTTCTTTTCGAAGAGTAAAAGTGATTTGTGCTGATTTATTCTCATTTTTCTCTACTTTCTACTTTCTTCAGGTGCAAAAAGGTTATTTGTGTTTTTTATGCTTCTCGAGATTCGTTATCAAGAGCCAACAGTGCTTTATTATCGGCAATAATTGTATTTTCAGTATCCGGAATATATGCTGTGTTGACCAAGTACACTACCTCGGGGTACTTCAGATTTTATAGGAAGGAGGTCTGAGATTTGAGTTTGGTATTTAATTTGGAAATATAGATCTGAAACATAGATTTGAAAGTAATCAAAATATGACTGGATAGATGGCGTTTAAGTGTAACAGATACCTTGTGCCATAAATTATTGAAGGTCTGAGATATATCGAGGAAGGCAGCGAAACAATATTATTTATTTTGAAAGTTGCGTTCTATATGTAATGTTATCCTGTTTATCTGCTCTACCATTGAGTGTTATGGGTGAAATACTAATTGATGATCTGGTACGATGTTGTTGCATAATAAGTAAGGTCTAAGTATTGCCAGTAGTAATTTCTCAAATACTTTAGATATGACTGGAAGAAGACCAATAGGATTATAAACCGAAGCTTCAAAAGAAGATTTATCAGGTTTTAAGAATACCATATTTTGGGCTACTTTCCACTGGATGGGTTTTTGTGTCCAATGCTAATAATACTGTTGAACAGTGCTATGAAGAATGCAATCCCTTTGCGAGGTAATACTTTTACTAACTAAACGCTGAAAATATCATAGCCTGGAGCTCTTCTGCAGAGAAGGTCGTTCTTTACTATTACTTTGATTATTTCTTTAGGAGTGAATAATTTTATAGGAAGTGCCATTTGTGCCTGGTGTTAATTCAAGGTATTCTTGAATATACTTATCACTTGCATCATTCGCAAGTGGGATACTTTGAAATATTTAGCAAAATGATGTCTGAAAACTTCACGTTTTTCTGCTGTACTTCTTGCTCATTTCATATGTGTGTCTGTAATTGGTACATCAGCTTTGTACGGTTGTTTTAGGTTTCTCGTGTCCTTAAATATAGAATAATCTAAGGCCTCTTTCAGTGAGAGGCTAGAGATGTAATCTTGAAATTTGCTATTGTAGTTGTTTTAGAAGTTTATTTCATTGTCTACAAGTTCTATTGTAGTTTTTTCTCTGTTGGATATCTTAAGGGTTAAAATCCGCAGATGTCATTGAAGCCACTGAGTATTTCACGCGAAGTATTCAGAATGCTGAGGGGTGTACTGCATCACAAGAAAACTTTGTTAAAAACGGTATAAAGTTTTCTATTCAAATTGTCAATAAAATATCTTATAATAAGAGGTTAAGAAGTTAAGAAGAATATAGCAAGCTTTAAATGCGCGCGAATTCTTGTGTTGTGGCATATCCATCGTTGCTTTTCTGCAATAGGAACGGGGTGTAGAAGTAATTCAACATCAACGATGACTATGATACGTGTATGGTCAGATGACAGTTCACACAGTCTTGTATAATATAGTAACTACATGAAATACCTTTTACGACAAAAAGTTAAAGTAAGTCTGGATCCGTTGGACAGTTTGTTGGTTCCGATGTGGAAATGGTTTCTAGATGATGTGCTGCTACTGTTTTCAGCAGTTCTCATCCTCTTATGATAGCCAGTTATGATAGCCCTGATTCCCACTGATTGAGTTTTGCTTTGAAGACTCGCCCTGATATAATACTTGAGCCTAAATTGTTAAAGAAGAATTCTAATTGTATAATAGGGCATTTTAGTGGTCAATGTAGAGAGCACTTACTGTAAGAGGCACCCTCCAGTCACTAATAGTTATGGTAGTGAATTGTATATCAATATCTTGAAAGTTATTGACAAGCTAAAACATGTTGGAACATGATTTACAATTTCTTACTTAGAGAATTTGTCATGGCGGAAAACTGTTAACTCCTTGAACCTTTTAAAAGTCAATTCAAATTCTGAGATCAGCAATAATAGAAACTAAAATTTACAGCAAAGGAAAATGTTGTGAGTTTTAGAAACTATGAGGTGAATTGCGCATTAAAAATAAATTGCTATGAAAATGCGCACTGCCTATAGTACAACAAAATTGTCAATTTGGAAACAAAAAGGATACACACCCACACAGCACACTTGCCAACTTCATCTGGTTCCAAGGTTCGCGGCGCGGCCGATCGGTGCGGAGACCGAACGCAGAATAGGGGCGGGTTGATGTGTATGCGAGG
Source organism: Teleogryllus occipitalis (assembly GCA_011170035.1). Classification (NCBI taxonomy): domain Eukaryota; kingdom Metazoa; phylum Arthropoda; class Insecta; order Orthoptera; family Gryllidae; genus Teleogryllus; species Teleogryllus occipitalis. Next base: position 224,126 of record BLKR01000881.1, on the reverse strand, counting down.
GTCCTTGGTCTATGCATCTGTTTGTATGTTTGTTTGTTTGTTTGTTTGTATGTATATATGTATGTATACTTGTGTCCTATGTAAGTTTGTAAGTAAGTATGTATGTATGTATGTAAACGTGTGTCCTATGTAAGTTTGTAAGTAAGTAAGTATGTATGTATGTATACTTGTGTCCTATGTAAGTTTGTAAGTAAGTATGTATGTATGTATGTATGTATACGTGTGTCCTATGTAAGTTTGTAAGTAAGTAAGTATGTATGTATATATACTTGTGTCCTATGTAAGTTTGGAAGTATGTATGTATCTATGCGTGTTTGTTTGTATACATGTATGTATATTTGTGTACTATGTAAGTTTGTAAGTTTGTATGTATGTATGTATATTTGTGTACTACGTAAGTTTGTAAGTATGTATGTAAATTTATTTGTGTACTATGTACATTTATTCATCTATATTTTAGTATATATGTATTTTCATTTGTAGTAAAGGAATGTAAATGCCATCTGGATATCTAAGAAAGGACAAAGACATATTTTATATTAATTTTTTTACATTATTATATTTGTAATTGTATTTGTAATTGTAACTGAACTTTCGTATTGCTGCATTCTGCCACCGGGCATCATCTGCCCAATTGTGGAATACATTTCTATCTAGAAGAACGAACTTCAAAAGCGTGCCTCCAAACAAGGGGGCCTCCTATCTCGCTTCGCTGCCTTTCATTATATGCTCTGCTCATTTTTCTTTTCATTTTTGGCAAATGTCTGTGGTATACTACCCAGAGTCCAAATTCCGTTTTGCTAAAATAAACGTACGTTTCAGCGCTCTCTCAATGATTTTTAATTTTTTTTAATATCTTACAATTCCTCTTCTAACTCTTCAAAAATCTCATAGTTCATTTGTAGAAAATGATGCATTCTTTTACTAAACCTTTTAGTTACTGCTCTTAATTTATTTCTAATTTTTCTATTTCCCCTACAAACATTAGCGTTTATTTCAATAACACTGTATTCACTTATTGATAACATTGTATTAAAATAATTTTTCTTTAGGTCTAATAAGAAAAATATACAATATAGAACTTTGACGTGTCGGCTGGTCAACAATTGCATATGTCCTGCATCCTAAACTCATATTAACTGTGTTTTTCTATCGCAAGCAGTACCTTGCCAATTAACGTCGCTTAGATTTAATCCCCGTAATAACTCCTTAATAACAAGAATAAAATTATTTCAAATAATCTTGAACACTTGTTTGCATAATAAAATGGGTTTTAAAATATATATTTTATAACATAATATTCCTATTAATTTTACTTTCGATAACAGAAATCACGTTAAATAATTAGAGTGTTGACTTGGCCAACATTATTATTAAAAGAGAAGCTTTGGATGGCTTAGCCATAACCGTAAGTTACCTGCTATTCGGAAAGCTGCTTCGAACCTTAATGTATACTTCCTCACTCAATATGGTATTTATTTTTTAATATGATGATATTAACCACACAATATATATATATATATATATATATATATATATATATATATATATATATATATATATTGTAACCGCTTGTCGTCGGTCACATTTATAACCAACGGAAAATGGAAGCAATAATACCCGACATTAGGCCCTACACGTAGTTCCTATAGTGGCGAAGAGATGCCGTAATTCAGGAAAGGATTTCTGAACGCACTCCGACCATAGCCAATCAGGAAATTTTTGTGGAAATACGGACGTGGCGTGAACTTGCGTCAAAAGAGCTCGCTCTCTTTCTGGTTCGAGACGCCAAGGAGAACGGTTGCCTACGAGTACACCACATAGTCAACGAGGGACACGCGAAGATTGCGGAACACAAAAGCTTTAATAAAAGGTAATTGACTGAGCACTTTTCAAGGATTTACCTACTGTGAATGTCGTGAGATTACATGGAATTAGTAAATGAATATTAAACAACAATTCAATGAATGAAAGAACGACGGCGGTAATAGATCGAAATGAATCTGTAAAACCACGTTGCTGCATTCTTGTTGCTAGAAAAGAGGATTATTGTAACGTAGGACATGTTTCTTCTTTGTTACAGCTTTAATATATTTCATACTAGCTGACCCGGCGAACTCTGTTCCGCCTTAACAGAGAACTCCGTTCCGCCCAAACATACGAAAACCCGCGAAATCACGCGAAAACGTGCGAAATCACGCGAAAACATGCGAAATCACGCGAAAACGTGCAAAAACGTGCGTTCTCACACAAGAACGCTGTCGAACGGGATAAACAGTATCGTATGTCCGTCTCCTGGCTCTAAGATTCCTGCTCACCAAATCGGTACAGCCGTTCTTGAGTTATAAATAGTGTAACTAACACGACTATATATAGATATAACGGCGAACGAAAGGCGGCTTTCATTATCGCCTTCTGTTATTAGTGCGGCGTTACAACAATGGGTTACAACAGGCAACAATGACCGCTAACATGCGAAATCACGCGAAACGTGCGAAAACGTGCAAAAACGTGCGTTCTCACACAGGAACGCTGTCGAACGGGATAAACAGTATCCTATGTCCGTCTCCTGGCTCTAAGCTTCCTGCTCACCAATTTTCAGCCAAATCGGTACAGCGTTCTTGAGTTATAAATAGTGTAACTAACACGACTTTCTTTTATATATATATATATATATATATATATATATATATATATATATATATATATATATATTTTTAATATATTTCATACTTTTCATATATTCTTTATTCTTATTTTTGGGAATTTCACTTTGGAAATCCTATTATGGAATTTTGAGAGTTATGAGAAAGACGGATTATCCAACAACTAGTTTGACTTTTGCTATTACGAAGTCATAACTTGGAGTTTCGGACTCGCATTCTGATGCGACCATCGCCTCTGCGAAAGCTGTGGTGAATTTTTGCCGAACGATGGGGAGACGGTGTTCGGAACACTCCAGTTTCGACGCGACGGGCAACGCACGGACCTTGCAGAAGAACGACGACCTTGAGGCGCGAGTGTCGCGCGACGGGCCAGCTACACAGCGCGGGACCAACTTGCGGAGTTCGCCGGTCGTGAGTCATATAAAAGCAGAAAGAACACTCACTAAATTTCAGTCTGGAAAAAAACTTCTGAGATAGGAGTATAATTATACTAGCCAAAACGTTGTAATGTGAGCTTCCCTCAATAACAGACGTTGATCGGGCAAGTTTCTTAGAACATTGGTCTTGCTAGCCAGTGGTTTTATTTCTTTTCGACAGTCGTAACAAGAATCAGATTAAAGTAATTCTTTATGTTTATGTTTATGATAGAAGTTCTTTTGTACAGAATTATTTATTTACAGTCATATTTTTAATGTTTCAAATCATTTGAGAGACGTTATGAAACAAAATTTTGTGTTGAAAGGCTAGGTAGAAGCCGAAGGTCAAATGTGACTATTGAGTGTAACGTAATTAGTGATTCAAAAGGTAGTAGTGAATTTCGAGTATTGTGTATATGTATTTTTCTTTTACATGATGAATATTTGTACTATGATTTGTGTCTCATGTGTGATATTTTTTGTGAAGTGTAAATATGTATTCATTGCTTGTTTTCTTGTAAACAGGGATCTGAGTTATTATTATTTTAGTGAAAAACAGCAGTTTAGGTAGGGAATTAGCTACCATAATTTTACGAAAAGTGAAAACATAGTAGGATCTGTGAATTTCATTTGTACAGTGATTTTCATTCAATAGAATATATGTTATTTGTCATTTAAAACTGAAAAATTGTGTTGGCTTGTTAATTGATCAGTAGTTTAACAAAGACGAACCCACTACCAATAGGGAAGTTTATCCGTAAATTGAGATATTCCCAGGGATGCGTGACGGTGTAATCACACGTTGCGAAGTAGGCAAATGACAGATCTACTTTTGTAATCGGTGAGGATCGAGGAGAACGGTTACAATATATATATATATATATATATATATATATATATATATATATATATTGTGTGGTTAATATCATCATATATACGTACCGGAAGTGGCAGCTCAGTGCATCAACTGTTGTCACTGCAGCGCCTGGAGGTCCAAAGTTCGAGTCCTGACGGTGGCAGGATTTTCGACACTAGCTTTTCAGCTAGGTCGAATTCAGTCGCTGTCTGGAGGAGAATTTTAGCGGCCGGCTGCTCTGATCGGTAGTTTTCCGTGGTTTCACCTATCAACACCAGGCGAATACCGCAGCAGTACCCTAACAAACGGGCCGCGAACCGCGCGCGATCTTTCCTTCCTCTTCTTTTCCTCTCCCCTTACACACACACACTACTAACACATGCACTACACCACCACATATTCCGGGAGACCGGTCGGGAGCTTAGAGCTTGTCCCGTCGGGGCGGTGCCCCGCTAGTGGGAGAGTCCTGGTTAGGGGGAAACACCGCTAGTCGACGGTAGGTCGGCGCCGGACCTCGCCATCCAGCGGGGGAAGACCACCGCCATCTCCCGAGGGAAAAACACGAACTACACTAACTGAACTAATGACGTAAGCTGTTGATTCGCCCGGAATCACCAACCATAACGGAATTGAGTAAAATTCAGTAAAAAGAATTCAGTAAAAACGGAACTTGGAATGGATAATTGACGCCGTTCAAGAGGGCAGAAGCCACAGGAAAGGAAAGTGATCGAACGGGGGTCATATTAAAATTATCTTTTGTAAGAAAATCAAGTTTCGTAGTAAATTAAGCATTTCTGGATTAGGATTTAAGAATGATAATGGCCATGCATGGAACAAAACAGTACACAATAATAACGAGGGTTTCCTGATAATGTTTTTTTTAATCTTTTTGAAAATTGTTGTACTTATCGACAGTTATGTTTAGATTAATGTGTGTATATTTTGCAACAGAATAGAGATGGAAATGTTGTTAATTTAAAGTAAGTATTATTACTCCTGGGTAATAGTAGCAAAAGAGTTCCCAAACCCCTCGTGAGGAGAATTAACGTACGCAAATTTGTCATCACCGAATATATGTGGAGACGGTCTATCGGACCCACTAATAAATTTTATCACGACGAGGAAGCTTTGGTACACCCTTTGGACAATTGTTGGGTGAATGATAAAATGGAAATTTAGGCTGAATAAGCAAATAAAAAGGTACCAGGCACATACCCCAGTCTGAATATTGTTTACACGACGCTTGTGTACGCTTGCGGTTTCCTTGCCGCGGAAATGCACTTCTATTTGTTTTTTAAACTTGCGATCTTATATTTTCATTTTAAGCAAAGACTTTCTTCGTGCGGAGAATTTGTATTTCTACTTACATTTTGTGTTTTTTGGGGAAAGTAATCACTGAAAATAGACAGCGTGAAATAAAATGGATTATGTAAAATGTTAATTATTGTAATCCTACAAACTTCACTACATTGTAAATACATAAATATTTACATTCTGGTTATCTCCTGTGACCATGCATTTTAATTAAAGAAGAAATCACACATTGATTTAAGAAGCGGATAACTGCCTTGCCTAAACGATGTTTGTCACTTAATATTCAGTGACTGGCACGAAGCATTCTTGTGCGCGCGCCGCCGACCAAAGTAATGGAGTTCGAGTGAAGAAAATAAATTAATGAAAAACTTTAAAGAGATCATTTTCTCGGTATTGTTGCCTTGAAAAGAACCCAGTATCATTTCACAAGCTTCCTTATTATTACCAGAAGGTGCGAAGTTAGTATTTGAATGTTTATAAAATATGTACGTCACTAACTTGATTTTGAATCTGAAATTGAAATTTTATTTTTTTAAGCTTGTTAAAAATGGTAAATGAAAGGAACTAAATAAACAAAATGTATTATTAAATATGTAATGATAGTCAGCAATAATTTCATTTAGTAAATCTGTAAAATTAAATATTTGCAAAGAAATGACACCACTTCCTTACGTGTACCAAGGAAAACGTGAATGATATTTTGTTACCCAAATCAACACAAAAAGAATACTATTATCAGAATGAAATGATAAAATAAAAAGGTAACTTATGCATTACTTTTCGTAATTAAAAACTTGCAATAAGGTAAATTTTTGAAAAAGAAATGTAGAGAATAAGATGCATATGTTAAATGCTAGGAAATTTAAGAGGAAAAAACGACAATAATCTCTCAAAATGGCAACAAGGTTGAAATAATTGAGACAAAGACCCTGGGCGGGGACAGAAAAGAGTTGTATACTGTTATTTTGGATTCTGTAGATGTTTTTATTTACAATTAAATACCATGTCATTCTTTCCTGAGCCATCCACATTCACTGTATGGGCCACGATTCGTACAACTCGGAATAAAACTTTTTCTGGGGTGTTCAACTCTGGTCTTCCTCTGTCCTCTTCGCCGTTATTTCGTTGTGGCGAGAGAGAGAGAGAGAGAGAGAGAGAGAGAGAGAGAGAGAGAGAGAGTAGGATAATGGGAGGAGGAGAGGCAAACGGTGGGAGAGAGGGAGGGAGAAGGCGAGGGGAGGGGGATAGTAAATGACAGTGATGATGATTACCCTATTTAGGAACAGCGCCAATATATTCTATCATTGAGGATTCCATCTTTGAGAATGCCGAAAGTGCAGATAATTCAATTCCTATTGCTGTATTACACGTAAATTGCATCCTAATTTCAAACAACTACCTGATTTTTTTTATACTTATGTTATTTAATTACGAATATTTATTCTATGCCAGAGGAAAATGGGCCCAAAGACGTTTTGAGAAGTCGCGTAATGGCTTGATGCATATATTTACGTTACCTGCTTACAATTACGTTGATTCAAGCATGTGGAATGAGGATTACAGAATACTTCGATGAGGGTTTATTTGACAGTAGAAGCTACCAACAGAACAAGTGTGCCAAGAGCAGGGAAATCTTTAGGCCTTTTAGCCAATGAATTCAACCAATGGTTGGAAATAAATTGTTACGTCGGCTGTTCAGTATCCTGTAATTCGTACTGCATGTCTTCTTCTTCTTCTTCTTCTTCTTCTTCTTATGGCGCAGCAGGCCATAAGTTAACTTGGGTTCTCCTTCAGGATTTCGTTCCATGTGTCTCTTTCCCGTGCTTTCCTCCTCCAATTTTCCACTCCTCTGCGTTTCACGTTCCATGTTCCATATCTCGGTTCCAATTCCGTACCATGTCGTCGTAAATATCTTTGCCCGGCTTTCTTTCCTGAAGGTTTTTGTAAATCGATCCTTTACCAGGTTGGGTAGTTAACCCTGCGCTGAACTCCCTCCCGGTAGGACCAGGATTTTATTTCTGGGTTCACTCCCTTGTCTTCATTATGCCTGCGGAGGGCCCCCCTGGTTTTCTGTTGGGTTTTCCTTCCCTTAGCCCAGTGCTCTCGTTTTGAGACGCCAGATACTCGCCTTTCGTCCTTCTCCACTCTTTCACAGTGCAAACGCAAACATACGGATAACACATAGACGTAAAAATTAACATAAGTGATAGACTGAAGTATTCACAATGTCGAACAGAAAAGTAAGCAAAAGAAGAGTTTCTATTGGCTATGAGACATTGTAATTTACTATCGGTTGGATGTGAGAATAGATTTCGAGATATCGACTGTGTCTATGACCGGGGGTAAGGACTCTTGCCATGGATTGTTCGTCTATCGACTTATTTCGATACTCGATTTTGAGTTAACGTACTGTGATTGGTTCATTTCTAATTTTTGACATACGCATAAGCACAGAAGCTTGAAGCTTACAAGCTATTAAGTTAACGTCTTACGTGTTATGCTTATGCGAATGCATTGTGAATGTGTCCGCTTATGGACGTGGTCCAAACTTTTATGTTAACGCTATGCTTATGTTTATGTTTGCATTGTGAATGGGCCTTTACTCTCTGAGCTTCCACCACAGGAAGCATCCAGGGGCCGCCACGCGGAGGAGATAGACAGGACTTGCTGACCTTTGCTCCCAAATTGGGAATCACTATTAAGAGGGGGGTATATATATTTTCGTGGTGAGCACCTATGGGCATCGGTACTTCCTGCCAGATCCTAGTCAGCCTTTTGACCCCCTCGACTGTATGTACTAGCTGAAAGATTGGAGAGTGCCAGTATTTGCTGAAGCAATGAAAAGAACAGATTTTTTAATATACAATAAAATATAATGCGTTTTGAGCCAGACTTATCACCAGGTGAAAGAGAAACAAACCATGTTTGGAAATTCGCTTCTTTGCTGGAGAAAATATTAGATGGGTGCCTCAAGCAAGAAAGAGGTACGCGCATTTCTATTGATGAAATGATCCTTTCCTTCACTGGATGGTGTGAAATAAAATAATATGTAAGTGCAAATCCAAATTGTGTTGGAATCAAACTTTTTGTATTGGGAAATCCTAACGGTATTGTGCGTGATTATTGGGTGAACCAAGGTGAAAAGACTTTTAAAAAAGAATTCAAGACTTTTCCTCTTGGAACTGTTGCAGTTCTGAATGTGTCAACAACACTGGTTTCTGGTCACGTTATTCACCATGAGAAGGTTTTTCACGTCCGTACATCTGACAAATGAACTATTAAAAAGAGGGTTCTATTCAACTGGAACATCAGCAAAAAATCGTATTCCAAAGAAGATAGTTTTAAAAGAAGAAAGAGTGCTAAAGAAAATGGGAAGGGGTTCTTATGACAGTTACTAGACGCAAAAGGAAAATGACTTGCGGCTTATTGGTTTGATAATAAAAATATTTTCATACACTGCACAAGGAACTGACACGACTTTAAAATTCCGAAGATGGTCCTAAAAGGAAAGATCATATACAGATCTCCCACTTACGAATGTAGTGGCTACATACAACTCTACGATGGGAGGAGTGGATATGGCTAGACGTATGTTGGCTTACTGTTACTGGAGCACGAACAAAAAGTGGACAATACATGTAATTTTACACAAGTTTGATATGGCTATTATCAATTCCAGGTTGAAGTACAGAAATGATCAATTAAAGAAAGGGAATAAATTAAAGAACGTTAAACATCTCTTCAAAATTGACTTTGGTAAGAATCTAAGAGAAGAAGGAAATCCGAAGTATGAGATATCAGATTCCTCAGAAGAAATTGAACCAACTTCAAGTTAACCAAGATACTTTCCTCAGCCAAGCAAGAAAAGGCAAACCAGCAAAGCAGGTCACACGCCGGCGTTGCTTCACATCATTTGTAAAAAGTGAAGATTCCAAGGATGCAGAAGCAAAACAAATGTTTCATGCCCTGAACGTAAGATGCTCCTATACCTAACGTCGAAAAGGAATCATTATGCTCAGTATCCTACAGATTAGAACAGTTCTTAAATGTGAAATAATCACTAAATTTGTATTATTGAACACACTAATAAATGTATATCACCAATGAGTGTATTTATTGCGCCCCGACATCCTAATTTTCACCCCACCATTTATTTACAAATTATGCAAAAAATATATTTTCTTACCTTAGAATCAACTAGATGAACTTTCAATAATTTTGTTAACGAAAAAACTTACAGGATTCCGGAGGTTATGGACATAAGACATAAACCTTTCAAAATGAAAGTACCCGCCGAAGTTGCCACGCTAAGCTGGTAATAAAGAAAGTGTTTACCGCTTTCAATTACTCAATTTCATTCGAATGCTGCATTTTGTTCACTCCAAATGTGTAAAGCACATTTTATAATTGTTTTCTTAATACTCGTGCAAATATAAGTGGTTATCTTGCACTAATTAAAACAGGAAATACTATTTAATTATACATAAATTATCCATTTGAATAGGAAGTTACATCAAATAATATTTGAATGTAAGTGGTTATTACCACCAACATTTTTATACCCTTACTCTCACCGATTCGTATACTTATATCTCACCACAGTAACACAGAATAACTTTTTCTCTGCTGAAAACAGTGTCGCTAGCTGTAGTCATGATGTGCATGTTAGGTTTGCGTGAACCTTCCTCTCTTGCCTGTAGTATTAACAGAAACCTGCGTGAGAAGTGCTCTTTTTCCCAAACACGACAGCTATATTTTAGATAGAATTGAAGTAAGGGATAATACGTGTTTAGCGAGAATTCTGCAATGAAGATTATTTATTCATACACAACCATTTTGAAAATAGTTTTTCCTTGGTTACCAATCATAAGTCACTAATCTCACAGTTGTATAGGTCACTGAAATCTCGAAAACAATTAGCTGAGCAAGTTGGCAATCACGAAGAGTTTTAATGAGAATGAGGGATGGCTATTTAAAATCATTCATTCTTATACTTCAATTGAAAAAAAGATTTGACAAGAAAATAACAAATTCGAACGATTCATCGCAAATAGGATCTCCTGCAAAATGATACAGTTTTAATCCAATGCCAATCAAAGTAAATCCAACCCATTCAAAGTAAAAAAAATGAGTGAATTTGTTCGTTCATTTCATTGGGTAATACTCTTTGTAAAGAGTAATACGTGAGTTTATAATTCAAAACTTTGCTTTTCATAGGTGTATGGTTTATCAAAGCATAAAATATAATAGAGAAGATTGTAATACGAGAATAGTTAAACTAATCACGCACGTTTACGATTGCATTAATAATTGGAATTCAATAATACCCTCTGACTGAAACTGGTCTAAATGTTCTGAAAAAATCCCAGTGCCGCAGTGCGCCTGCACAATTTGGCAGTTTACAAACACACTAATAAAATTAAATGAGGTAGACCAAATAAACGAGAAGTGCGTGTCCAGCGCGTTGGTCCAGTCGCTCTGTGTTCATATTTCATAACACAATAAACCCCCGCTGCAGAATTTAGTACGCGCGAAAAATGGAAACCAACACATTCACGCCTTTTGTACACATCGGGGTCGTTTGTCAGTATAGTAACGTACTAACAAATTCTTGTTTTCCCCAACGTGTGACCAACTTTCATCGCGTTCCGCTGTTTCACTTTTCTTTCCCGCAGCAAACCGTGCCCTTGAAATGAACGTCTTCAATCAAAAGTCACACAGATCAGACACGTAATTTTATTGTAAATGAAATGCCTATTATTTTCATACAACGTATCTGAAAATGATTTATAATCTTTAAAAAGTTCTTTTTTTTCTTTTTCTTTTTTCCTAGGGCTTTTATCCAGCCGACAGCCGGTTGCCCTTTACGTCCCGAAGGGACGCATATTCGACCATACACTAGACAAACACTTGCGGGCTCCTCTGATCTGGGGTCAGCAGAACGCGAGGCCCTCCGCGACAACACACACACAAAGTCAAGGAACAAACAGCCATGCCCAAGGCGGGACTCGAACCCGCGACCCTCCGGACCGAAGCGCTGAGTCGGTACTAGCTCTTAGCCGCCTCGGCCATCCAGGTCGGCTAAAAAGTTCTTTACATTCTACAAAAGGTGTTGGTTGGTGAATGATAGAGTATTTGGAAAGTTTTATACAGATTCCAAATAAAAAAGAACAGGAGCACAATATGAAAAGTTATTGCCATTTGTACTCAGCAACTAAATGTTATCAATGACAATAGTTGCCACTTCTTCAAGTAATGCCCTTTTTACTGCTTCAAAGAAATAAGCGAAGAACAGAATCACCTCCTATATTATTTCAGTTGTATTCATACCTTTTGCGGCTCTCGGACGCAACCAATCTTTAAAAATGAGGTATGAAAGAGAATTTCTAGGAGGCGTGATGAATTGCATTTTGACCTTAAAAATATAAAGTATTTGTTGAAAAAACGCTAACTAAATATTCATGCCAAATTCAAAACAAGGGACGGAGGATATCAGGATCATGAAGAAAAAGATATATTACAGGCTGAATATTGAAATGGAGAAATAGGGAATATAGTTAGGTTTAACATGAGAGAGTTGTCGCACGGGTACGATAGTAAAATTGCCAGTGCATTGACTGTCGTAACTTTTGTTAAACATAACAGCTCTGAGATGTTGAGTATTGGTAATTTATGCTGACAAGAGCAAAGACCAAAACGTAATATATGAAGCAATATTTATCACGTAAGATAGCTTAGAAGATAGTAAGATAGATAGATTCATGCTTACTCCAATTTATTTAGAAATATAATTGCGCATTATGCAAATTATAAAGTTGAAACAAGTTTCGTCTCTGCTGAAATGTTTTTATTTTATTTTCGAAAAAAAAAAATTTTCCCCGATACTGTTGGTCTGTTTCACAAAGATCATATAATCTTCAGTTATAGTTATAAAACTTCATATTAGAAGATTATTGATATTCTTTGTGAAATTATTGTATATTTTAATTGAAACATTTTAATGAGGTATGATGTAGAAGCTAAAGGTATGATGTAACATTGTATAAATCAAGTCATACGCAAAGAAGTTTCTTATGAACATGTTTAATATCACAATAGTAACTTTATCGTTATGAATCATTTATTCAAGTATATTTTATAAAGTAATTGATTCCTGTATTTCTAGTATAAGTACTTACATTGTTTAAGTGTATTATCCTCGTTTTCTCTTTTTTCTTCTTCCCCGTCCGTTATCATCTTTGCTTTCAGAGATTGCCTACTTCAAAAATATAACGTCTTCCAGATCCCGTCTGCTCCGCATACAACCCGGTAATATTAATAACCGCTAGCGCCTAACCCTCCCAGTGTTTGAGGTGCTCTTGAAAATCGATCAAAGCGATCTCCTCTTTCCGCCGGCGTTTTCAGTTCCTCCCCGAGTGCCCTGCATCTAGATGGCTCGTTACTGGCCCCTTTTTCAGCTCTACTCGGCCATTTGTACAGTTTCATGGAATGGAAATTTGTCATATACATCGGATCTATGGGGTACAGAAAAATATTAGAGAACATTGATTAACTTAAAGTGGTTATTTTGATTTTAAATTCTAATATATTTTAAAAGTATATGCCAATATTTGACATCCTTCAAAACTTTAAATATTAAGCTATTACGTATCATTTTTTGCTACAAAGATATTCACTGAGTGTGTCGACTCAGCGCCTCGGTCCGAAGGGTCACGGGTTCGAGTCCCGCCGTGGGCTTGGTTGTTTGTCAAACAGCTCTATGGACAAGAAGAAAATATTTGTCGTTTTTTTATGAGAAATTCGTCGGTGGTCATGCTAGGTGGGACTACACAGACCCTGAGAACGGAGACGTAACAAGTATCACATATTCAATGATAGAATTCAATGATGGTGAAGAAAGAAACTATTACTTTTGCCCATTTGTTTGGTTTTTACTATGTCATGTTTATGTTCATATTTTTAATGTGATATAAGATTAATAATAAGAAATATGTTGCATGTTGACAGGGACTGATTATTCTGATTTCTTCGCATGGCTGCAGTTTGCCCTCAATCTCGGGGTTGGCATTGAGTACTGTATACAAACTACAACGCAACCCGCATGACTGATGTGTATGAAGGAATTGCATACTTACGCGAGCTAGGCGCTCATTAAAGTTTTATTATGAACGGGATAACCTGATTGTAACTATTTGAAATAATAGTATTATTGACATTCTTTGTGAAATTATTGTAGAATTTAATTGAAACATTTTAATGAGGTATGATGGAGAAGCTAAATGTGATAGAATGAATTCCAAATAATTGGTAAGAAATTTTCAATTTATAGTAGTCACCAATCATCCAATATATTGTGGTAAATATTTTCAAAAATCCAGATCAATTAATTTGACCGACGGAAAGAAATGCGACGAACTATCTGAGGAAAACGGAAGTGAATAGAGAAGATACAAAGAATGTCGTTATATTCTTTTAATAAATTCTTATAATTATATAAAGCATATTTGAGATGTCAGAACAAACTACAGATACTTTCAATGTAGTATCTTGATTTCAATATAACTACAAGTAATCAGCTATCACAATTTCAGATATGATTGTGTTTGACCAGACTACCACTCTATTATCAAGATCAATAATACACCATGTCACAATGTATCGATAATTCTTGTACCTACTCATAGTCACTGAAGTAATTACTTCAAGATGTATAAAAAAAACGCTTGTATTTAGTCACAAAGTAGATTGCTCGCCTGAAGAGCTTAAGAGGAGATGCTGCCCGAGGAAGAGAAGCATACTTTTAACACACTAATTTCTGCGAGACGGGAAACTCTGTCCGTCAGACCGCCCATTATTCTTCCCATAGACGCACAACCTCCGTGACGTCAGTCGAGAGGTGGAGGAAGGGGCCGGTTTGCTATCGCTGAGCCCATTCACGGGCGGGCGATGGGTTGGCGTGGCGGGGGGCGCAGAGCGCAGAGTGGCTCGCTTGCGGGGGACATTGTTCGCAAGGGCACGGGAGCTCTCGACTCTCGAGATGCGCAGTCTATCGACCGCGTCTGCGCCGCCCCGCCCCCCTCCACCCCCGTCCCCGGCACTTTCCTCCTGCAGCAGCGCCGGTAGTCCTCTTACTGGCCCTAATCGCCTTTTTATTAAGTTCTCGTTACACTTCAGAGGGAGGGCCCCGACACGATGGACCGAGCGAGACGCGAGCGTGCGCGGGGGGCGGGGGCGGGGGGCGGGGGGGGGGCGCTGCGCACCAGATGCTGCCTGCCATCGCCGAGCGGATTACCGCTCTCGGGCTCCGAGTCCCGTCGCTGGGCGCGCGCTCGCCGGCGGCGCGCTACCCGAGCGGAACCTCTACACAAGACGCGTCAGGAGGTCGGCGCATCAACTTCTCGTTTTGAAGTTTCCGCCATCCAATAAACGTCTCTCTTCATTCTCAAGTTTAAAAGAGTACAAGTATTACCCACTAGTACAGTTGATGGTAATCTGTCTGAAATAAAAACTTAATATTTTCAGCAAAAATTAGCTGTACATTTTTTTTTGGAAAACATACTACGTCTTGAACGAGAAAAACAATCTGTTTACAATCATCGTAATATACAAATACATTCTCGAAGATCATATTCTCCATAAAAATTGACAAAAATGTGCTTAGAACTTTTGGAAAAATAACGAAAGAAGTAAAAAATGTAGAATTTCTCATTAGGAGACCGAGTAGTAGATTTATCTTCTTTCAATTAATGAGGAAAATGAAAACACAGTTTATCTCATTCCTTTTAATGTAGCATAATATGTACACTATTCATCGGAGCCTTTCCTTTCAGCCGTTGCAATCATGATATTCAACTTATAAATGCGGGTTGCAACGTTTTGATGGTAGATAACTTTGAATGTCGCTTTTATATCTCTTTCAGGTCGTATTTCTGTTATATCTCGGTTGGGTTATACAGCTTTAGAAATGCTGTGAATGCTTTAGTCAACAAAGTCAGCGTTAGCTTTTGCTTTGTACTTAAAAGTGTCTTTGTTGTATTTCTTTGGCCTTCAATTCTTTGCGAAGTTCAAATAAATTTCCTTTTACATATTGCTACAAAAGGATTACATGTTCTACAAGGTTCTACAAAGTAAGATTTTTGAGAATACGTTCTAGGTGATATTGTAGTTTTTTACCTACAGAACCTTTTGTCCGGCAGTGGATGTGAACATTAAGGTATGCAAAGTATGCTGTCAGTGTCTATGAAGATCAATGTACTCTTTTCTATCGAAACTTTCATTCGTCGGTGGACTTTAAAATAATAAAATGCTAATATCTAAGAGATCTCTTTTAGATGTGAAAAAGCTTTTGTGTTGTTTTAGACACCTAATAAAATAAATAAAGCATGCAGTGTGTAAATATTTTTTTAATCTACTGCAGAAGCGGATGATTAATCTTCGCCGACTCCATAATATCAAATTGCTACTATAACAATATTTTTATTGTGTTCATTAATTATATCTTTGCATGTTTACCATTTGTTGGTAGTTTACATATCTTAGAATTCTCTGAGATAAATACTACGTAAAAATGAAATTAACTGCTTTCTTATTATTAGTATGTATCATGATGTTTTTCATTTGACACGCAATAATAACTTTGTCACACATTTGTCACACATTATTTTCAGCATAATGTGTGACACTATGGACTTATCAAAGATTTGTATTACTTCTGTATGATTAATAATGGTATTTATGTTTCTTGCTCCTTTCCTCCCTTAACTTGTCTTGTAGAAACATCAACCATTTTTTATTCTGTGCTTATAATATGAATTGCATTTTCATGTCCATAATTTCTATCTAAAAATCGACTTCATGAATTCATATGTGCTTCATAGATGAGAATTTTTAGAAATATTATTACTTAACTGTATTGGAAAAACGAAAAGAACACAAATCAAAAGACACTTCGACCTGGAGAAATTTTCAAACAACGACAGTTACAAAATTGAGATAAGGAAGAACTGAAAAACCGGTGAAGATACTGAATAAGCTTTTTCTTTTTTTACTTAATTTCCTGTTTTGGGAACATTGACCGACATCCACGGTCGTTTTCGTCGGCCATTTTTTTCCCGAAAATTTATAAACAAAAAATTCACCACGATTCTCGGTTTTCTTCGACTATCTAGTTCTAGAAAATACTGATATTCATTCAACACTTTGGCTGTCGAACCTCTTCGAATTCTTTAAAAAAGCACAGAGGTTTCAAGATTGAGAACGCCCTGCTTTCTTTGTCAACACAGAAGCTACATTTTTCCACTTTTGGAAATGTCACCCGCGCCTCCGGAGACGCGTCCATCGATTTGCAGGACCTCCGCCCGCATATGAAACCAATATCGCTTTCAATCGGTTTTGCGTAAGTACCACAGCGCGACACCCGGAAAACGTGCCCCCCCTATCGACCGCCATGCTCCCGCGCACACCATTAACGCCGGGCGCATACCGCGGCGCATAAATCACCGGGCCTTACTCGCCTCGGCCCTCCTGTTGCTGCAGCGGCGGCGACGTCGGCCGCCTTAAATTCCAAAACCGAAGCGGCAGGCGCTGTCGACAGCAGCGGGACGAGACAGCGGGGGGGGGGCGGGAGGGGCCGGGGGACGGGACCCCCGCCTCGCCGCGCGGCCCCCGCGTCGGCCGCCTGCCATTGGCCGTCGAGGGGCGGTGTAGGCCCAAGGGCGCGCATGCGCTGCCGGCGGGGCGATTCGGGGCGCTGGGGCGCTAGGGCGCGGGGCGGCGCGGGGCGCGCCCGCTCTATATAGAGGCGGGTCCGCCCGCAGCGGCAGTACTCGCCCGGCGCCCGTCCGCAGCTTCGCACCCGCCCCGCTCTCTCCCGTGGGCCGCCCAGCAGCAGCAGGCGCCATGCTCCCACACAGCTGCGCCGCTTTGGCGGTGCTGGTGGTGGTGGTCGCGGCCGCGGTCGGCGCCGAGGCCCCCGCCGCCGCCCAGCAGACAGGCCAGGTACGGCCCCTCCCCCTCCCCGCACCCCGGTGCTCCACGCCTTCCTGCATCCTCAACGGGTTTATCGCGCGTGATGAAGACAATTTTTATTTTCATTCCGTTGACTTTGCAAATCAAATACCTTTATATCATGCTTAAGGTTATAGTCCTTTGTTTTTTATTGTTTTTTCAGTCTTCTTGACACGCACAATGCAGTCTTCAGAAGCTCTTCCCCCAACTCTGCTCATTTTCAAAAAGTAGCACTTCAGCTTTGGAAACTTTCTTTCAAATTCTTTATTTTGTATCTTCTTCTTTCTCTCTTCGTTCTTTCTTTCTTTTTCTTTCGTTTTATTCTTTCGGGATAGTTCATCGCAATAACAGAGAATTCTTCCACAGCGTATTCGGTATGAAATCTAATTCCGATTGCGCCCTCATAATAGCATAAAGTTCAAAGCTAAAAGTCAAATTATAACACTTTTTACATATTTCGTAAAAACTCTCTTTACTCCTACAACAGGCTTCCATCAACGCAAGTACTGCAGTTCCGACTGGTGGGGTCTTGACGAGAGCTTCCAGATGAATTTTAATTAACTCACTTTACGTTACGTTCACATTTTCGGCTTATTTTTTCCTTCGTAAAAGCGAAGATCACGAAGCTGTTTAGAAGTTCATTTGAATACTTTTAATATTTTTTGTTCAATTTTTGTTGTGAATCATAGCTTGATTCTTTTTCATTTATTTGCCCTAGACCATCGCGGCCTCAGAGTGCACATCCCCTCCCCGCGCGTTAATCGTTTTGACACGTACATGGTCAAAACAACACATTTCAAATTATTGAAAAGCATGATAATAACAGGAATTTTCTACACATTTGAAATCTGCAATGTTTGAGACAGCTTGTAATTATCTTTCAAATTCACTCAACAAGAAATTTCATCGATTTTTTAAGTCAGCTTAGTCATCATTTCTAAACCATCTAGTAGTTTTTTAAATTTTATCATAGTTTTTAAAATTTTTCCCCCACGACATTGATATTATCATTGTAATTTCATTTAATAAAAGTGTATGTGCTCCGTTTTGTGCGTGAATGTTGGTGCGTTCTTTGTCTGTGAACGCGCTCGCTCGGCCGTGACAATGGACCTGACCTCGTCCACCGCCACTCCCTCGCGCACAGTCAACCGCAGCAGCGCCCGCCCCCCAAATGAGCTTCTGAGCGCCGCAGGAAAGGTCGCCACGACCTACGCTGGAGCACAGAGATAGTCTAGGCACTGGTGGCCGCTTTTCATATTCCATAAACTTTGGATTGAATTGATGCCTTATTTTACGTGGCGAGTCTCAGGCCAGGTCTTCCGGCAGACCACGCAAATTTAGTTACGCTCCTTTCACCAACTAGAAGAGAAAGAAGGTATTACTTGGGCGACGAAACAGGCAATTTGAAATTAGCTCAGAGACTTCATTTAGGCTTAAGCATGTTTTACAAGCCGTAAATTCACTACATAGGATAGCCGGCTTTACTTCCCCTCCGAAGCATTTTCTCGCCCTTAAACATCCACGGGTTTGAACCGGCGATCATGGGTATAACATGGGCATACGCCTACCATTACACTATCGACGACCACCAACCACTAGTACCCTAGACTTTCTGGTGGCAAGGAAAGAAGAAAAATGAGTTTGGTGCCTTTTATCAATGATAATAATAATCATTAAGTTTTGTAAACATTAAAACGCTCAATTTTTATTATTTTAAAGCGTTATATTAGAAAATATATTTTCATTTTACTTTTTACCATTTTGTGTAGGTCCTTGATATCGAAAAATCGATGGACGCCAAAACGTCTGCCTGTCCGTCTATCTGCGCATCTGTCTGTCTGTCTATCCGTCCGTCTGACTATCTGCGGTCAACGCTAGCGCCTAAACAGTTCAGTCGATTTTCTCCAAAATTGATATTCCCCGATCGATCCGAACGAAATCAAGGCTTTGGGTGTTTCAATCGAACATTTAGATTTTTGAGGCTACTTTGCATGAAGCTTCAAAAACATTTTCAAACTTTTTCCGAAAATGGCATCAAAATCAAATCATTTCTTAAACTTTGTCCTCGGATAGTGTAAAGAATGCGTACGAGAATGGTGCAGATCTCATGTTCGTTAAAATTCCAGATTTTTCACAAATTTGCAAAAGTGCGAGTTTTTGGCGTCTTCCTACAACTATAATATTAAAGATAGAGATTTTTTGTTAATGAAATCTGTTCCTTAAAGACAAATCTTGAAATATAGTCATCCACAATTTTTTTTAAAATATGAGTAGTTTTCGCGTACATTTTCGCAATATATAGGCCATTTTTAATTTTTTTAACATTTTTTTCTCTAGAAAGGCACAGAATATTTTATACGTTTTCTCCTCGTAATATCAAGGGACGGTAAAAAATAAGTTGCTAGTCTCATTTTTGGTTAACTCTACGTTTTCTCGAAAACTGCAAAACGTTAAGATTTCAAAAGTGCAATATTGAATATAGAGATTTTTGTTCAGTATAAGTCTGTTGTAACAAATCAGCTATTTAAAAAAGGTCATGTACAATTATTTTGTAAACAGAATAGATTTCACATAATTTGTATCTGAAATTTAAGCCATTTCTGAAAACTTTTTTTTAAAAAAACCGTATCCAATTTTTTCATTAAACGTTTTCCTCGTATGTAACCACGGACGGTAAAAATAGTGCTAATTACATTTCGTGCAAACTCTGTATTTTTGAAAATTTTCAAAAATTGCTTGTTCGAACTATTGGGTTGAGACAATTACATTTTAAATGTCGGCCCGAGTACCTTATCGTTCTTCGGTGGCCTAGTGGCCTGGCTGAGATGAGTTAACTCGAAGGATCTGAGTTAGATCTAGGCGCGGAAAATAATGTTTATTGGCAGAACACTTCTGCATGTATGTGTAATAGTATAATATAGCGTAGAAATAATACGAAAAAGTATGTACCGTTGTAGCTTCACTAGTTGATATATGCGCAAATAGATTAATGAGAAAAGAAATAAAACTAGTAATTGCTCCATTCAAAATGTAATTTCTCAATTTAATTTATTGATTAGTGGTTCCGGGCACGTCAACTGCTAAGGTCGTTAGCCCAGTTTGTGTAGTGCCTGTGCTTTCCTCGGGACGTGATGGTGATCTTTCCCCGCTGGATAGTGAGATCCAGCACTACCTGTCTATCAGCTAGCAGGTATTTTTCCCAACAAGGTATCTCACACCAACGAGGCACTGCCACAGCCCGGACAAGCTCTAAGCTTCCAACCGGTCTCCCGGCATGTGCGGTAGTGTAGAGCATGTAAGTGTAAAAGTGTGAAGGGGAGAGGATAGGACAAGGAAGAGGAAGGAAAAATCGCGCGCGGTTCGTGGCCCGTTTGTTAGGGCACTGCTCCGGCATTCGCCTGGTAATGATCGTAGAAACCAGGGAAAGGTACCGATAAGAGCAGCCGACCGCTAAAATTGTCCTCCAAACAGAGACTGAATTCGACCTAGCTATGTAGCTAGTGTCTAAAATCCTGCTACCGTTGGGACTCGAACCTAGGGCCTCCAAGTCAGAGGGATTACCGTGACATCAGTTGTTGCCCTGTGCCACCTCCACTGGTTTATTGAATTTAAAAAATCACATAGGTTACGAACGTAATAGAGTATTATTATATTTATTATTCCTTCATGCAAGAAAATCCGATATCTTTTTTTCCGATTTTCGTATCCTTTACCTATTTTGATGTAAAATTGGAAGAAAAAAACAGCGATATTCTAAAAGGAGAATAGTGATGCGGCTAATAAATATTGAGAGCAGGCACTAGGAATTATTCATGCCTGATTGAATCGCATCGCATGGAAATCGCGCAGCTGGTGCGTGAAGGGAAGGTAAATTTGCATTCTCTTCCTTCCGCGTTATCGCGCATAATTTCGAGCATATCGAATTTTGAAGAATCTATATTTATGAATTTGTTTCCCTCAGTAATTGGCAATCACTAGAGAAATCATGCTGGTCTGCATCACTCCGAGTTATATGTGAATTAATCTCCCGTGATCCAGATTGATAATGCTGAAAGTAACGACGCAGTCCTACGAGTTAATTTCCGTTGCTATTTAATTAATAATTGCAGTTTTTGGTATTACGTAATCATTTTGATGTAATAAGAATATTAATTATACATGAAATGGGTCATGGCTCCAGTTTGGTGCAGCAATTTCTATATAGTAACCAATAAAATGTCTGAATGAGACCAATACCTATTTTCAAAACAAATCAAAAATAATAATATAAATATTCACACAATTATTATCCCCTTGGAATATATATTAACTTCGCTATATTATTTCATGATATCAAACTTTAAATATTGTTTCTGGAAAATATATATAAATTTCTCGTCTCTATATTAAACATCAATAAAAATAATTTTTTTCGGTGTTTTTGAACAAAATTCTCGTTAATGGGTTCTACATGATAGGAATTCACCTCCCATGGGTTATCAAAGAACTTTAAAATGAAAAATGTATAATTGTTTTGATTATGTTATGAAGAAATATTTAAAAATCAGTCCGCGAAAATCGTTACCGTTGACTCTAAGCAATTATATCTTAATATTGTGATCTAAAATTGAGACCTTTTGTTACACTTTTGAAGTTAA
This sequence comes from Teleogryllus occipitalis, assembly GCA_011170035.1. NCBI lineage: Eukaryota > Metazoa > Arthropoda > Insecta > Orthoptera > Gryllidae > Teleogryllus > Teleogryllus occipitalis. The sequence goes on along the minus strand of BLKR01000881.1, from coordinate 202,231 downwards.
GATCTTTCGGATATCTCAATCCGCAGTACCGCAACTCAGAAACGTTCAGAATCTCAAAATCTATGAAAAATTACATTCGTTATTTTATACTCTGTGCAATTTAGTGTAACGAGAATAACAATAAGTATTTGTCTCTGTTAATAAACGCTTAGAAATATTAGAATTATACTCACACACAGTTACGGTCCTATACTATGTAATGATCAGTTCAGGGCTTGGTGGATCGAAGTTGAATTCAGTGTGAATCTACTGTCACTTTTAAAGCAACGATTTACAAAGGGTGAAACGTACGTACGAATACAACTAGCAATTTTCTAATGTATTATTTCCAAGAATTGGGTAACTTATGAATCAGATAAGTTAGGTGTTCGAGAAATGTTTATTGTTCGTAAATTTTCCATAATTTTAATTTCACGGATTATTTAAAAAAATAATTTATCATCATTAATTTCTCTTCGAAAGCTCTAAAGAAAAATGATGTAGTAGTAAACTAACGTATTCTGAAAATGCTGGATTCCATGTTGTGTGAAGCTTTTGGTTAAGTACGGGCTAAGTTTATTTTAGAGCCAGCGTTGCATTGTCGACTCTGATCCGGAAGTTCCAGGGTTCGTCTCTTGACGTTAGCAGTTTTTCGACAGTGACTGTAAATATGGGTCAATTTAGTTGCTGTCTGGATGACAATTTTTGCCCCCGGCTGCTCTGATCGGTAGTTTTAATGTTTTTTCGAATCAAGATCAGGCGAATACCGGAGCAGTACCCTAACAAACGGACAGCGGACGAACTTTCCTTCCTCTTTCTTGTTATTTCCTCTCCTGTCACACAGGCACTTTTACACTTATATGCTTTACAGTACCAAACATGTGTTTAGAGCTTGTCCTGGCTGAGGTGGTGCTCCGCTGGTGGGAGAGAGAAGAAATCACCCAAAATCGGATGTGCAGGTTCGTGTCAGATCTCACCATCCACTGGGGGAGGAGGAACCCCGCCAACTCCCGAGATATAACATCCACTTTACTAAAGGGAATAATGACCATAGTAGTCGACGTTCCCGGACACATCAATCAAACTTTCAAGAAAATAATTCTGTTTTTGTCTATTTTCATTAAGATATCTACACGTATTGTATACGAGTTGTACAAAAGTAGCGCAAGGTGTAAAAATATATCTTCTGTTGTTTATTTATTAAATTTCGCCTTACAAAAGATTATAAACATATATTACTTAATACAAGATTAATGAAAATAGAAACAACATAAAACAACCAATGAAAGAGGTTATATTAGAAAATGTTTCACTACATAATATCAGGATCTTATTATAAAGCGTATTCTTTTTAACAAGCATGAGCCTAGTTCTTTACGTTTAGTTCAACAAAGATACCTTCACTCATAGCATTGCTAACACTATTCATGGCCGTTATTAATTTGCAATCATATTCTCATTAATGATAACAGAAATATTGTAGAACGTATATCCAAATATAGAGTAAAAAACATATTCATTACTTTGTTCTGAATTTATATGTACCGTTTCATATTTTAATTTCTAGATGACTCGAAATGCAATACTTCTTAATTCAGAATTAAAAACAACACGAACCATCTCTCTTCGGGAATACAAGCTCTCCAGAAAAATCTTTAGATGTTTAAAAAGTACAAACGTGAGAATACTAATAGACCATTGAATAATTCATAAAATGCCATTGTCGGTGAGATCTCACAAGAAAAAGTCTTCAAATGACATGAGCTATTAAAATGGACTTCATGTATTACAGAAAACTACAGCTCATAATATACTCAATGTGCTTAAAGTCTCTATTAGCTAACCCAATTCCTCTCAGCAAGATAAATCGATACTCACGGTTCTTAGAAGTTTCTCTCTAGGATATGAAACAATTCTACATAACATGTGTTTTTGATGATTTCAATGCACCCACGGATACTCACATTGGTAAAACGTAGTGAATTATTATACTCTTTTCCCGGAATTTAGTTCATGAATCATTACGACTTGATTCATCAGATTGACTATAATTAAACCTAATTTTGTAATGAAAGAAGCATAATACAAATATTTTAAACAGTGCTTTTCTCATAACTTTATATGCCCGAAATTGAAGGTACCGGGCAACTGTATCATGTCTAAAATTTGCTTTTATTACGAACTTACAAAGTACAAATTAAACTTTTTAACATGAAAATATCTTCCTGAAACGCCACGTTAAGTTATTTATACAGTATTAGGTACAGCTCTTAGTTATCTAGCTTTCGTAGAAAAGAGTCATCCAAGACTGTTTGTTTTCGCCTGAGCACTGAGATTTCACACGTGTGTAATTGACATCTGATTTGAACATTTGTTTCGAAGTGTTACTTACTGCAAATGAGAGCATATTCGATATGATAACATTAATTACATTTGAATTCATGTACATGTTTATATAATTGGTAAGATCGTAACCTTTGATCTGATAACATTGCTGTATACTATGGTCAGTTTGCTAGGATTGGGTTGAGTCAGTTTAAATGAAGTGTTATAAGTTTTTATATAAGGAAGACGGACGATTCGTTTTATTTACTGCTACTTTTTCGCTACCGTTTACGCAGTAGAGAGAAAGTTATGTAATGCTGCGCAAAAAAACGGCAAATTTTCGGCAGAAAACTCTTATAATAGGGCCCTAGTACTTACGAAGTGGATAAATCTAGTTGTTAAATTTCGAAAAAATACTTTAACATACGATGTAGCCTGAATCCATGTTTTGTGGGTCCTTTATATCGAAAAATCGAATGTCGGCAAAACCTCTGTCTGTCCGTCCATATGTGAACAACGCTAGAGGCTAAACCGTTCAGCCATCGTTTTTGATTAAATCTTGTTTTGGGTAGTGTAAAGTACATTTAAGAGAATGGTGCACGTCTCACGTTCGTTGAAATCTCTGATTTTTCGAAAATTGCAAAAATTTAACATTTTCCCCGCATCTTTCTACAACTACAATTATGAAACAAGGGATTTTTTCCGTTAATGAACTGTATTTCTCAAAAATATATTTTGAAATAATGTCATGTACAATTTTCCGAAAATATTTGATTTTTCGCGTAAATTTGCGTGAAAATACAGGGAGAGAGTACATGCTGATTTATCACCACTAGTTTAAATGATGTTTCAGATGAAACATTGGTATAAACATTAATAATACATCAATAAAGATGTCGTAGCTGAAGATTACCTTTCTCTCATTCGATCATCGATTGCATCCCTCTCCAAAATAACTAGCTACAAAATAACCCAAAATAACAAAATAATTGTGTCCCTCTCCAAAAAATTAAGGTTTTGCGAATAATGTAATCAATATACTCTGCGGTACACCGGTGTTTTACATACTGCCAGAAAACAAATTTTTATTATAAGACTAAGTTTGCGTGCTTTCACTCAAATATCGGTTTCCTATTTGAGAGCGCGTATATCAAAAAGTTAAGCTTAAAGGTGGGGCAAATTCAATTCGTCAAACTTACTTTCGTTCTAATAAACTTTTTGGTAAATGAAATATGTTATCTCATTTTCTCGATCGATAATGAAAAGATGTGAAACATCTTTGTGACATTTTCCTGATATCTTTCAATGACTTTCTTTTGATGGTTCCTCATCACCTGGCATCCATGTAGTAGACTTTATTACAAAATAGAAAGAATTTCGCGGGGTATACCTTGGCGATATTAATACTTTGTGTAGAGACGCATGGTGCAATGTGCTTTGTGCTTTGAATTGATTTTTATGATGTTGGTACACAATTTTCGGCGGCTTAGTTGCCATTATCAATCGCGAAGAGATGTGGCGAAAATCAGGATACGTATTATACCCATCTACCGTCACACTACAACGAAGTCGATATTCGGGTATCAAAATAAATATTCTACTGTCAAAAAAACATCCTATTTTATTCATTTTCATTTGATACTAACATTTTCCGATTATTCTATTTATCCACAATAATACAATATTCAATACCAATGTAATTATTCTAATATCAATGTTTGCAGAACTCAGGAATGTGTAACATCCGCAACCAGGTGGTATAAAATCGCAAAAGTTCATCAAAAATACAAAATCAGAATTCCTCATGAAATAAAAAGAACTATGTTTTGTCGCCCCATAATGGATGCGTACGCAGGTTTGAGGCTAAAAACCCACTTGTTTGTTTAGACACGTAGGAACATGAGCGCGCATCTGATTCGATAAAAACCACAACACGAATGACGTGAATATAAAACATTGCGTGTGCGTGAATCCAGGGCTTGAAAACGGTCAGAACAAGCTGCAGCTAGTTACATTTTGAAATTTCGTTTCCTCGAAACATTTTGAAAGCAGTGTGTATAATCATATAATTTGGTTTTGTTATATATATATATATATATATATATATATATATATATATATATATATATATATATATATATATATTTATATGATGTTCATCGTATTGGCAAAGTTTTCTGATTTTTCCTGAAATATCAAATAAAAGATCGCTTTCGTTTAACACGATAGTCACTATATTTGAGAAGTTAGCACCAGCTCAGTTGCCTCAAGGCATCAACTAATGGTTTCAATGCACCCACGGATACTGACATTGATAAGACTTAGTAAATATTATATTACTCGCTTTATATTCTTACTGTTATACTCTCTTCCTGAAATTTAGTACGTGAATCGTTACAATTTGATTAGTCAGATTGACTATAATTAATCCTAATTTTATAATGAAAGAAGCATTAATAAAAATATTTTAAACGATGCTTTTCACATAACTTTATATGCCCAAAATTGAAGGTACCGGGCAACTGTATCATGTTTAAAATTTGTTTTTATTACAAACTTACAAAGTACAAATTAAACTTTTTAACATGAAAATATCTTCCTGAAACGCCACGTTAAGTTATTTATACAGTATTAGGTTCAGCTCTTAGTTATCTAGCGTTCGTAGAAAGAGTCATCCAAGACTCTTTATTTTCTTCTGATTACTGAGATTTCACACGTGTGTAATTGACATTTGATTTGATAATTTGTTTCGAAGTATTACTTATTGCAAATGAGAGCATATCCGACATGACAACATTAATTTCATTTGAATTCATTTACATTTTACATAAATAGTAAGATCATAACCTTTGGTTTGATAATAGTGCCTCTGAAGGAAGGTTATTGGGTTCAAGACCACAGTCGGCGGGATTTTCGATTCCAGTTTCGAAGCTAGGTTGAGTTTAGCCGCTGCACGGTGTGTAATTTTGGCCATCTAGGTGGACATAATTTAATTTTCCAAAGTACTCAAATGAATTAATTTGGGTATTTGTTTGATTTTAGAATGTCCATAGTGTATGAATTGGGTATTGTTTTTCTTCTGCATCGCTTGAGGCGGCAGTAGAACAAGTTCAAACTTGCATGATCTCGCGCTGACACCGCGCGGCTCTATCAGTCGCATTTCAGTACATCTCGTGTTGGAGACCAGTGCTCATCGCCTTCTACTCACAGAGAGGTAGTGATTAAATAATTGTGTTTTTGGGTGTTTCTTGTTTTTATTAGTGCCTAAAGATAAGCAAAAAGTGTCTGAGATTGCTCGTGGGGGTCTTTTGAAAAAGTAAGTAATTTTAGTTCTACTTTCGCGCCATTTTACAAATGTATCTAGACTTTTAATACAGAGTTTACAGGAGTTGACGTTTGTGACTATGTAGGTATTAAACCTTATTTATTTGGCTATGTGAATCATGAAAGATCAGCTGCGCATACCTGCGCACTCACGAGTTTTTAATTTTTTTCGCAGTGGAGCGCTTGATATCACGGAAGACGCTATTTCATGTAAGGTGTGAAAGCTCCACGGAAGCAAGGTATAACGCCGTGCTATCGTATGTTTTACACGGATTAGGTGAGGAAACTATTACCGACACTTCAATCATGCCAATAAAAATTCAAATTAAAAATTTTTGTCAGTTTATCATCAGAAAATGGAAAAAAATATGCGAGGCATAAACAGCGTTTTCTAGAAAATTACTCATCGTGGCTGCAGGAAGACATCAAATTTTCAATAAATTTATCGACAATTGCTCCAGGTACATCACAATTACATGATACTACTAGAGGCGTTGGACGCCCAGTTAAGCCATTTAGTTCGTGTGGCCCTAGAGCTAAAGGACGGAGAGTAAAACAGCTCTTGTTTTCATGTTTGTCCACAGAAGAATTGGGAACAGCTACCGGAATAAAATTAAGGAATGAAGGAAAAAGAGATTTTTCGAACATAGTGAAAGAACTTGTACGAACATAGTGAAGGAATCAATACAAATGCAGACTGTTGGTGGCGAAAATGTAATTTGGAAAAATTCCACACCGTCTTCAACTAAGTATTGTCGCTCTATAAAATTTATTTTTTCAAAAGAAAGTCAAGTGTAATTAACACTGAAGTAAGCAAAGTAGAACAACAGATAGGGTTATTATCTCCCACTACTATACAATTTCTCCATTCAGAAATTTCCATTACACCAAGAATGATTTTTTGCATGGTGGATGGCAAAGTCTGCAATGCCGTTTCATCGTGTTCTTCCACACAGACTTGCTACTTGTGCGGAGCGAAACCGACTGAAATGAACAATGTTGAAGCTCTACGCACAAAAAAAGTGAAGAAAGAATATCTCTGCTTCGGAATATCTCCTCTTAATTCCTGGACAAGGCTATTTGAATGTCTCCTGCACATTTCGTATCGTCTGGAAATTCAAACAAGTCATGTAAGAGGAACTGAAAATAAAGAAAAAGTAGCTCAAAGAAAGAAAAAATCCAACATACGGCAGGAGTTAGGACTGTTGGTCGATATGCCTAAACTACAAAGTGGCAATACTAATGATGGAAATACTGCTCAAAAGTTCTTCAGAAATTCCGAGATATCTTCGGAAATAACTGGAATAAATCTGGACATAATAAATTGGGATCATATTGAAATTCCTAAACAGTGGTGAAAAAATCAACTTCAACACTTTTCAAAAATGTATTTATGACACACGAGACCTATATCTCCAACATTGCCAGTGGTATCGCATGCCTGTAACTCTACATAAGATTCTCTTCCACGGAAGCGATATAGTTGATAGTTGCATTCTACCTATTGGACAGCTATCTGAAGAAGCTCTGGAAGCAAGAAATAAAGACAACAGGAAGTTCAGGGAACTATTTACAAGGAAAACATCAAGAAAAGACACAAACACTGATCTCATGAACAGGCTTCTCATTACATCGGATCCATACATTGCAAGTCTACAGGAATCTCCAAAACCAAAAAAGAAGAAATACAATCAAGAAAGTGTTAATTTGCTAGACATTGATCAACATGACCCTGAAGAAGTACATGGCATCACCTCATCCGAGGATTCATCGGATGGCGACTGAACATAGTACTAGCAGGTAATAATTCTCTTTTACTCTAATTCTTTAATTTGTTTCCATAGTGGCTGATCTATATTTTTATTTTCTTCTTGAAATATTAAAAATTAATATCGAAAATAATGAGTTACATTTATTTACTGTATATACATTATTTTAAGTTTTATTGGCGTTTTTCTGTGTCGTCGTGAAATGCGCGATTTTTTATTATTGCAAAAAAATAGTTGTAGTCAAAATAGTGTAACGAAACTTGTTCCATGTATGAGAATTATCATTTATTTTCAATATATGTTAGCTAGAACAGTAAACAATCCATTCTTTTGTAGTTTCTGAATTAAGTCCACCTAGATTGCCAAAATTACACACTGTGCGCTGTTCGGAAGAGATTACTGGGGGCCTGCGGCTCTAATCAGTAGTTTTCCGTGATTTCTCCGATCAACGCCGGGCGAATGTCGGAGCAGTACCTTTACAAAGGGGTCACGGGCTGCGCGTGAGCTTTCCTTCCTCTTCCTTGCCTATACTTACCTCTTAAACACACATTCCGATAGGCCGATACCGACATACTCGTACACTACACTACCATACATGCCGGGAGACCAGTTGGGAGCTTAGAGCTTGTCCCGGCTGGGGCAGGAGATACCTGGTTGGGGAAACCTCGCTAGCCAACGGTAGGTCGGCGCCGGATCTCGTCATCGAGTGGGGAAATATCACCGCCACATCCCGCGATAAAAACATGCCCTACACTTATGATTAATGACCATATCAGTTGAGGCGCGCGGAATTACTAATCAATCAATTAACTGAGAAGTAAGTAAGTGAGCAAAGCATGTGTAAAAGTAGCGGTTGGTCGCGGAAGACGCGCATTTAATGTCCGAATTGGAGCGAGAAGCTTTGGACACATCTTCTTGACATCGTGCGTAGAAGTCATTATATAGCATTAATCATCTGGTTATTCACCTCACATGAACAGCCCATCCCGTCTTTCACCGCAGACTAAGAGTGGATTACTTGGAAGAGTGTTTGGTTAACTTAATTTACTTATATCTAGTATTTACTTATCAATTTATTTGTAGCAATTTGTATTTCTTGAATAAAAACACTTCAATTTTCCTTTCTGAAATAAGATGACTTTTTCGATTTAGATTTTCTTAATTCAGACCTCATGTGATGGTGGAATTGAAAAAATGAATGAGTATATCTATCTCCTAATGCTTTTTAGCACAAATGGATGGAATAAAGTAGTTTTTGTGATGCAATTCTACTTTCTCGCCTTACATGGTAAGAATATGGTACATGGTAAGAACAAAATATTTTAATTTTACTTTTTTATTAAATATGGATTATTTATTAAATAATATCTGAATGAATACAACTATTAAATTCATCTTCCTGCCTTGATAATCTTCAGGAATATTCTAATTTCGAACTAAGAATCTCCCTATTAAAAATCCCCCCGCAATTTCTCCCTATTAAAAATCCTCAGCGATTCCATTTATATATATACGACATTTAAGTTACTTTCCTAGTTGTTGCTTATTGACAAAGGGGTAAAACAAATGGGGAATAATTAAATAATTTTTCAGGACTGTCGATACCTACTTCAAACAGGTATATACAAATTTTGCATGCACTACAACTCACCTATGTTAAAGTTTGTATGAATTCTTTTATCTACATCTTCAGTTTTTTTTACAGGAATCTCTCTTTTGACAAAAAAGATATAACTGAATATGCCTAGTAAAACTTCTCATCTCTCAACTTTTCCTATTCTTATGATCATTATCCATGTTTTTATGTTCTAATAATGGAAATAGAATAGTAGTAAGAACAAAATGTACGAAGTTCCAAACAAATATTTTAATGTAAGAAAGTATTTGACATTTTGGATATAATTAATCCTACTTTTGTCCGCTAGCGGTGTTCCCAGACTTAGGACCTGTTTTTATTCATTACCCACGCATAGGATACGTAAGGGAGAAGTGTAGCCACCATAACGTCTTCCCATCACCGTATGTAGCTTATTTGGCCTGCCTGAGATGTTTTCACACACACACGTACAGAAACCGAGGTTATTTTTTTTTCAGAAAGCTGCAGCTTAATTTTTGCCCCAGCCGGGAATCGAACTCGCGACCGCCTCACAGAAAGCTAGCAGGCTATACATGAGCCACCCGGTGCTACAAACATTTTAATAATCTTTCAAACTTTCATCATTTATTTTTTTATAGTCTGGTAATATCTTTCAGAGTGACTTCTATTTTATGAGCTTTCATTCAAAATCCTTTTAAGTCTCTATTTCACGGTTTCAAGAAGCACTTTATCACAATTTGATGTCAATGTAACGTTCTTAATAACTAAAACATGTCTGAACCATTCATCTTACCTTCTTGCAAAACAGTGCATATATCCATAACTTTTATATTAGTGTATTTTCAATTTTTAGATAAAACGCGAGCTATAATTATTTCGGAATCTGTCGAGACCCAACTTACACCATCTCTAATATTATTTACAGTACTACGTCGCAAAAACCTTACGTTGTTTGTTCAAAAAACTATATTAATACGATTTGAAATGCATTGCAAATATTGCAATTAGCTTTTTCGGTTTAAGGAAAAAAGTACGAATATACATGGTTTTAAAAAATGTAAACTTAACGTTTATTTTCTTAACATTTCTACTCTGTAAATGCTTATCTTAATTAACGAAATTTAAAACAATTTAAATCTCAGTGATCAGTAAAAAATGACGTGTAGTATTAGCATTATGAAAGTCATATTTTATTAGATATAGTACGTTTCACAATATAAGAATCGAAATATTTTCACGTGCTTTAAATATATTTCTAGAGGCTAATGGTATTATTTGAATTTGACGTCCAATTGCATATTATTTTTCGGGTTTCTTCATTGGACATTGAAATAGTATTACAGCTTAATTCTACCTTTCTCATTACTCGCAATTGAGATAAATTGACGCTGGTTTGTCGTGAACTGGACGTGGAAGTCATGAATGCAGTCCAAGTGTATAGCGCCAGTCCCTGACTGAAGGGAATGAACACCACCCTAACAAGAAGGTACAAACTCCCTCGTTGGCCCGAAGAGGTAGTGAGGACGTCTCCTGCAAACTGGAGCGTGAAAGTTACTCCAAAGTAATTAAATTAACCCAGTCACAAGGCAAACTAATCAGGAGTGAAGCTCGTCGCCACTGAACTGAGCTAGAAACAACCTACCAACCTTTCAGAGTCCGTCTCTAATAAGCAAGAAGAGTAAATGAAACCGTTAACAATTTACCAAGCCGTAATTAAGGGTTTTCTTGCTCTATAAACTCACTGTGGATCATACGGGAAACTATCATAGCTCCACTCTTGAAAAAGAGTAACACAATAATTGCAAGAACCTTGTAAAGATAAATGATGCTAAACTGTCTGTTTATCATAAAAGTGGACATTTAATGTCAATTGTGATCATTTTCTCATTTATATTTTCAATAAAATTACGTTTTAAGGAAGATTGGGACAGAAGGACATACTGAGCTTTTGCATGTTGTGGCGAGTTCGAAGAAAGAGGAATCCTAGTGTAAGATAGATTTGGATTCTTTAGTGATAATTCCCATATCACTCTCAAACACTCATAATCAACAATTCTACGCCAAATAATGGTAAGAATTTTAGGTATTAAATATTTTATTTAAACAAACAATTTAAACAAATGATTTATTCTCCTTATTCGAGTACTATAGCAGACAATGAATGACAGTAATCTTTGGTGTCACTAATACATAATATTTTTAAAAAATTAATATTTTTCAAGAGTAAGAAGCCCAAAAAGGTAAATGTATCTCACAAAGTTCTTAAACATTCGCCAATTAGTCATATATGTCATTGAAAACAGTTCGTTTGATTTAGCGATAGCGATAGAAAAAAACATGTCTCATACGCACATAATTTGCGATCAAACATTTCATCTCATTTCCGTACCCCTTTACGTTCAAAAAGTAACTGGTCCTTTCAGACGATTCAGTTAAAGTAGTTCGTACCCGAGCGTTCCTTGAAAGCAAATTTTTGGTTTGAACGTGACATATACGACATGAAAGAGTTCATTAAGAGTAGAATGTTATGCGGAAAATGACTAAATGCAACACTATTAATGAACCAAAAGGTATTTCTCCTCTTGACGCGTAGTACCATATTTCTGCCAACCAAGTACTTTTAAGACCCAAAACCAAAAACAGTTAAACGGTTAAAGAACTCGTAGTACCATATTTCTGCAAACTGAATACTTTTGAGACCCAAAACCAAAAACGATTAAATGGTTAAAGAACTCGTAGTAACGTATTTCTGCAAACTAAATACTTTCGATACCCAAAACAAAAAACGGTTAAACGGTTAAAGAACTCGTAGTACCATATTTCTGCAAACTAAACATTTTTGAGACCCAAAACCAAAAACGGTTGCTAGTAGAGACCGAACTCTGTCCACCTGAAAACGCAATCTCATCAAACGCGCATTTTCGTCCACAGAACGTGTGCTAAAGCGCTTTGTGACGCCGCCCCGTAAACACTAAACGAGGCGTAATTTGCGTACCTAGAGGGGGCGTGTTTCCGTGAGGCAAACGACGTGATAAAATAAATTGTCAGGGAGAAAATAGGGCTGCGAGACGGGATAATTTTCGATTCGACGCCCTCCGTGGACGCCACCCGCACGCGGTCCGCGCGGCAATTTAGGGCGTGACGTCGACGGCCCTCGGCCGCGGCGCGAAATGAGAAATGGCGTCACTTTAATTTGTTTTCGGGGGACATCGCTCTTGTCAGAGCCTCCGCGCAGCGTCGCGCCGCGCCGCGCCGCGCCGCGCCGCGCCGTGTCGCTCAAATGAATGGTGCGGCGCGAGGTCGCGCCGAGTAAAATGTCGAAATACACGCGCGCTACGAAGAGACGAGACAGCTAGACGTAGTTTTCTCAAATTAAGGGACAAGGAGTATTAGGGAGAAAAGTTTTCCTAAATTGAGGTAGATTCCTGCTCAGAGGTTGGTGAAATTAAACTTGTTCTAATTTTTTAAATTTTTTTAATTGCCTGTCCTAGCATGAAGGAATCCTGTTCTCTCTCGTTTTATCGAGTGTAAGGGAAACTTGGAGATTCTTTGGTCGCCCTGAGTTTTGTTTTCTTGAGGGACATTATAATAAACTGCAGATCGCTTGTGGCAAAGTCGGTAAGGGAAGGGATTGATCTCAGGGGAAAGACAAAGAAGACATGGAGATGCAGACATGAATTGAAAGAAAAGTGCTTTGTGAAACAATCTCAGTTTCATAGTTAGATACTAGATAAACATTTAAATGTATTCCAAGTATTTACTGCTAATAACTTGTTTTAATACCTGACTTCTATTGAAAAAATACTTGTTTGATTTGATGAAAGATAATTTTTTAATAAACGATAATATAGTTGTCTTAATGAGTCACATTTGATGTAAACAGGCTTCAATCAAATTATAGACAACGAATAATACACTTCTGGAAAAATGAAATAAATTGTCCTTGTATTTATTCGTTGTCTATAATTTGATTGAAGCCTGTTTACATCAATTGATGAAAGGTACTTACATTAACGTATTAAACTTATATTTTACTTTTTATACGTGGATGGATCTTTGTTTCCTCAACAAGTCGTTTTGAATATTTTAAGTGCGACTTAAAAAGTTTATTTCGTAATATCTGTCAAATTCGCTATTGGTTTGGTACATTTTAAAATCTGCAAGATTAAATAAATAGTAATTAGAAAGACTAAACTCCTTAATTAAATCCCATCCAAATAATTTTTCTATTAAGTAATTATAATCAAGAAATACTAAGAGATAAACTAATCTCTAAATTTTACTAACGTTGAGGGAGAGTCTGCTTAAGAGTTTCAAAAAACAAAGGAAAGCACTATTTATCATTCTAAAACATCGATACATAATTGTTCGGTGACGTGAATAATCGTTGTCATACTGCAAATTTTATTGCCTTCGAAGATACGCCGAGCAATATATTATTTCTTTCCCTCTACATCCTGACACCAACGAGACTGAATTCTCCGTTGACGTGTCTATGGAAACGCTTGGTAAGAGGACGCAGCCAGAAACTAATAAATCCACGAACACAATAACCGATGCCACTCTCGGTTCTCCACACGGTCTGCAACGGCCATAAATTCAAGAAACATCTGCTCATGTTTGCCTGCAGTTATTTCTGTTAAAGGGCACGTTCTGTAAAGAGACAGGCCAACTCTGTTAGATACACATTATCTGCGAAGCACATGAAACTCTTGAAGCAGTTGTAAGAACTACCTGGAAATTAAAAAAATCACTCAATTATGTTCGTGCGAAATAAATATAGAAACGTAGATAGAACGTAACGAAGAGACTGAGAGTGGTTCTCCCGTCGAATTAAACTTTTTGATCCGTCAACGATTGAAAAAATGAGTAAGAAACAAAAAAACGTTCAATTGCCACCGTCATGAGCATTGTGTGTTTTAGCATTTCCCAGAAGGTTAGGCACGCTAGGACATCGAACGTCATATCATCGTGTGTGTAGTTTAGGTCAACTAAACAATTCTGCTAAATCCGTCAGGTAATGATCAGTTTAATATTTACAGCAATTCTTCGAGTACGATATACCCATAATCACTCTAAAGACTGTATGGATATTCAGGGGTTCAAAATTGGGCCTCTCCTGGACCAGATGACGTTGAAGACTAATGATGATTTGCTATCTCAGCGTTGTCTAGTATGGCCCTTTCAGTTCTTTCTAGCAAATAGTTGCATGACTATGATAGAAAGAATTGGAAAAGTTGGTGACAAACTCAGCAATGCAGGGAATCGTCATGTCGATAAGGTGTTTGCAAATGGAGTCAAGATATTTTGCAATATTTTCGAGTCATAAAAGTATGAGAAATATAACCCTCTGCTCTTTTGAAAAGTGAATTAAGGACGAAAAGAAATGAGACCTCTTATGAGCAACCGTAGCTGCCTGTATCACTTAGATTGACATCTTTACTGAACACGCAGCTCGTGGTAACTAATTTTCTTTATCAACATAAAAGTCATGATGATATTAACAGTAGATTCTTTGATGATGTTCTTTAGAAGCGCTAGTAATTATTGAAATATCATTAATATAAAAAAATAATTGTCATATAATAAAGAGTACATTTAAAATTCTTTTCAGAGCACACAATTGGATCCAGCGCAATTCTTTGAGGCGTTTCCGGGGTCCTCCCAAGTGAGCAACATTTGCTGACTTTCTTAAATTAGTTGTTGAACCTTTTTCTTAATGTGGATTAACAAAAAATCATAAAAAAGGTTAATAAAGTTATGAGAAGGCTACTTATTACAGTTATAATTACTCGGCGATTGTGCAAAATTAATCAGAAATTCTACTATATAGAATTCCTTGTGATGCATTAAAGCCCTATTAAAAACTCATTGAACACAGGCTGTGAAGAACTCTCATCCTATTTTGTATTTGCCAAAGAGTTAGGGTTTTGTGGCTAATGGATTTTTTGAAATTAATCGAAAATTAAGAAAATAGTTTAGGGTGTATTAAGCATTTTCATGATGCAGTGATACTTCTCTAGTTTATGGACTTAATTTTACATCTTTAGGAACTGTAGGGAAAACTTTCAACAGTCCCTGCAGTTCATCAGTCGATTTTGTTACTCGCCAATAATTCGAATAATTTTCTCTACTAATGGCACAATTTGATCTGTCATTTGGACATTTACGGGTTTCGTTCAGAACTTGCAAGCATCTCTTATATAATGTGTGGAATCAGTTGTCGATATTTTCACATGTTCTTCAACAAATGCGTAGTTCTCTTGAACAAAGATATGCTATTACGTATATTTTTGACAGAGAGAGAGCTCACTTTATCATAAAAAAGTCAAAAGCAGAGTGTTCATCTACAGTACTCCATGAAGTCTTTTAACACTGGCATGTAACAGTAATACAGGTTTATAGAAACCAGCAAATAGAATGTAATAGATCCCGTTTCTGTGTTTTAGCATACTAGAAAATTTCTTCTTATTATTTTCATATCTACTATCAGTTGATGTATCTCGTGTTACTCGCCCCCTTTATACGATATTATACTTGCATAATCATGAGGTAAACTTTAACATTACAGAGTTATAGTTTCCTTCATTTTGAGATTGTAGTTGTTGTTGGAGCGTAATGAACATTTGCCGGAACTTCCCTCCTGCGCGCGCATCGCGTTCCCCAGCTGACACCGGAGCGGAACTCAGGCAGAAATACACGGAATTGTTGAAACGTGAAAAACAACCTATTCCCCGAAATTCCCCTCCTTCAGCGAAGCGGCTCGCAGGGACCTGTAGGTCCAGCTGGTGCACAATAAATATGGTTGTTGTTATCATTTTTGGATTTTAGTTTTTTTATGTGCAATGGCAATTCAAAATGAATTTTTTTATTAAATTTGGTTATAATAATCTTTTAATTAATGTCATTGCTAAAAATGCCTGTTTTGTCGAGTGCAAAAGCAAGCGTTTCAAATTTTAATGCTCATATTTGTTTCCGGAGATCGTCACAACACCGCTTCCCCGATTTATTTAAATTTAGTTTTTCAATTTGTAATAATCCGACTTGTAAAGTCGGATCTCTTTCCCGTCCAATTGGATGGGACCCATTCCACTGGAACACGCCATGGTTTTTGCAGAGACTAGAAGTTATGGTGACTATTTCATTCATGTCATTTTCACTAATAGCTTTAAAATTGCCATTGCTATTCAAGTTCATGATGTGAACCAATCACAACACTATTCGTCTTGAAAAGTTATCGCTCTTATCTGATCCTGATTTCCCACCTCCTCGTCGCTGAACAGGCAAAGCAATGGCATGTTGTTACTATGACGCTTAGTAACAACATTCAATAGTAGATATGTTTGTTTCTTCCAGTGATCTCTAGAGCAGACTCCAAACAACACTCACTAGTGAGAAATCTTGAGTAAGCGCGTCCGCTATTCTCTTCTTGTGATCTACATAATTACGACTTTCTAACAATAAAATAACGGAAACGTGCGTATGAATTGAATTTCAAGCATTTATTGTATTCCATGTTCATGGAAACTTTACAAAATTTTGAAAGTAGTCATGATTTAAAAGTTTGACATTACAATTTACTCACAATATTTCACCTCGTCTTGCGTTATTAGATATTATTTTTAATTTTATACAAATATTAAGCAACGAATACAATGCAACATCAGCATGTAAGTTATTGTAGAATATTTGTTTTTGAAACTCATCAGTAACAACATACCCAAAAAGCTTTTAACAACGTGAGAGTTAGACTAATGAAATGCGATCGTCACGAATTTCGGTACTCCAAAAAATTCTGACGTGCACGCATATCACTGTTTCTGCACGCATATCACTGACATGTTCCCAATCACTGTTTTAGTTTCATAATTCTAGAAGAGTTTAGATTAATGGAAAAATCTTATTATAAATTTCCGGTGACTTTGACACATTAGTCCTATATTTATTGTTAGTTTACATAATTAACTTTATTCCTACTTTTTTCTTTAATCAAAATTCTCAATTTCTTCATGCAATAGTCTTCATAAATACCACCCCAGGTTTTTAGTTTCCCAGACAAATTCACTGATCGCATGCGACCGAACGATTTATCGGTAAACTTCAAACTTCTCATGTTATTACTTATTTTAGTAAATACCTACAAATCATTCTCAGGTTGAGTGAATGTGATTTAGGGGAAAATTTTCAAAGGACATATTTTTGCGGGAACTTCTCATAAGATCTTTTACATTCTTAAGCACTTCGTGGTCGTTTACAGGTTTGTTGGGGTTAAATATTCTACACTCGTTCGCCGAGAATGAATCCGTATCCTGTGATGAGTCAATTGAATAATGTATTTCAGAAACCCGTCAAACGCCAAATTTGTCATGACGAGAAAATTGAAAAAAAGTGTCCCAGTTTTTCCGATTTCCAAATTATTTTTTGATATTAAAGCAGTTAATAAATGAGTATTTTTCAGGTAAATATGGAATAAGCGATGTGTCTATTCTCATTGAACAATATTCCACCGCTAAAGCGCATTTTAAGTTTTGGCGTTTGACGGGTTTCTGAAATGAACGATTCAATTAAGAAGAGTGATTATTTATTGATTCTGGGCGCGTTATCCACTTAGATCATTAGGCGCTTAAGAGTTTATCCGGATAAATAGCGGTGTTCCTCCCCCTTGGATCGTGACATCCGGCGCCGACTTACACTGACCTTTCCGTATTTTCTTCATCTAGGTATCCCCCACCAGCAGGGCACCGTTCCAGCAGTCGGAACAAACTCTTCGTTTCACGACATATGAGCAAGTCTCCCGACTTATGAATTCTCCTCTAGACAGTTACTGAATTCGACCTAGCTGAAAAGCTAATGTTGAAATTCGTGCCACCATTAGGACTCGAACCTATGACCTCCCGGTTAGAGGCACTGCAGTGACATCTGTTGATGCATTGAGCTTCTGCTCTCGGTACACTTTTCGTATTTCTCATAAATTAGCCGGTTTTTATGAGCGGAAGTTGGAGAGCCTCACCTGCAGCTGCACCCGGCGACTTCCGATCGTGTACACGTGTACACCTCGGCTCGAGTCGATGAATTGTTGGCTGTCCGGGTGACGCCGCGTAGTGGGCTGAGAGACCGACGTTTCGGCCACTACGTGGCAGCGCTGGCTCTCGACGGCGAAACGTCGGCCTCTCAGCCCACTACGCGGCGTCACCCGGACAGTCAAGAAGTCATCGACTTCCTATCGTAGCCCCCAGGAGCGTTGTCTCCTAGAGAGTGTGCCCCCAGGCGCTGCTGTAAATATTATGAATAACTGAACAATTACAAGACACTTTTCGTATTTCTTATAAATGGGTCGATTTTTTGTGCGGAAGTTGGCGAACCTAACCTGCAGCAGCCCCTGGCGACTTCCTATCGCAGCACCCTTTATCGTAGCTTTGCCTCCTGTTCGGACGGAGAGTGCGAGTGGTGTGGTGCCCGCAGGCGCTGCTGGCGCCGGGGGCCGCGCTCCGGCAGAAGCGCTACGTGGCGGCGCTGGCGCGCAACGGGGACCTGCCCTTCAGCGTGCGGCGCGAGTGGCACAAGAAGCTGCACCCGGCCGTGTCCGCGCACCGCGGGCTGCAGGCGGCGCTGGCGCCGGCGCCCAACCCGCTGGGCATCCCGGGCAAGCGCTACGTGGGGGCGCTGGCGCGCGGCGGCCAGCTGCCGGGCAAGCGCGCCGGCGACGAGCCGGAGGACCCCATCGACCGCGAGGTGAGAGCAGCGGGCATTCCGTGCCCTACCATCGGTTGCCCCCCCCTCGCTTTTATTTTCTCGCTACCGCTTACGTAGTAGAGAGGAAGTTATGGAATGCTGCGTGAAAACCCCATCGACCGGGAGGTGAGAGCAGTCGGCGTTGGGTGCCCTACCAGATTGACTCCCCCTCCTTTTTACTTTCTCGCTATCGCTTACGCTGTACCGAGGAAGTTGTGCAATACTACGCGAAAAACCTCTTATAGCCGGGCCCTGATAACGAAACGTCGATAAATCCAGTTGCTAAATTTAGAAATAAATGTAACACGTGATGTCGCCGGAATCCATCTCCTTGTTACTGAAAAATTGTAAGACGGCAAAACGTCTGTCTATCCGTTCGTAGGTCCGTACATCTGTGAACAACACTAGTATCTAAACCGTTCAACTGATTTTCTCCAAATTGATATTCCGCGATCGATCTGACTGTTGTCGCGGCCCCTTGAATTTGAAACTGATATTTTAATTTTGGACGGTACTTTACATGAAGCCCCTGAGACATTTTCAAAATTACAAAAAAAGACCATCGTTTTTTATTAATTTTTTGTAGTGTAGTGGGGAGAATGTTTCAGAGAATGGGGGATGTCTCATTTTCGTTGAAAACTCAAGTTTCATTTTTCGGAAATTCCAAATGTTCAAAATTTTTCGTCGTCTTCCAACAACTACAATTATGAAGACAGAGGTTTTTCTCTTAATAAAATCTGGTTCTTAAAGTTAGATTTTGAAATAAGTTCATGTACACTTTTTCGGAAATTTGAGTATTTTTAGCTTAATTTTGCATGAAAGTAAGGACGAGAAAGTTCTTGCTGTTTTAGCATCCCTAGTTCTTCTAAATGAAAGAAAATATTATGTTATTTTCCCTTTTATAACTTCGTTATATCTTTTGGACATAGTTGTTTCGAAAAGTCGTTTTTCTGCTGAAAAACAGCCACTTCCCGGCTGTTTCTCTTTACTCTGTAGTAGGTGAGAGAGTAAAAAAACTAGATATATTTCTGATAAATTTAACACTCATATTTGTTTGATATTAATAATGTAATAAAAACTACAAAATTATTTGTCGAAATCACATTTTTGTAGGTTTCCTTACTGCTCGCTCGTTTTCTTCAGTTAGGGAAATCTCCTTCCATCTAAAACATGATTGAATGGCCTCCAAGCTCTCTCACTCTTTTCGTGTTAAATTATTTTAGAAAATTTTGCTTGGTACGCGAAGAATGACCCACGTTCTAGATCTAGAACGTAGTTACTTAAACTGTTTCCTTGCTGTAGATTCAGAATTTTGAAATACGGACTTCTAAAATTACAGTGTCATGGTTAATGCATCAACACTTCTGCAAATAAGCAACGCCACTTCAATATGGAGGACTTAAATTTAAGTTGTTTGTTTAAAAATATTTGTATTTTTGCTAATCGAATGGTAGAGGCCCTTCGCTACACTTCTTGTGCTGCCCGGATGTTTGTGAGTGCGTTTGTGTAGGAGTTAACATTGCATTGCCTATTTATTTACAAACATGTAGTATTGTCAAAACTAACTTATGAAAGGGTAGAAAGTTTTTTTATGCAATGCATATATTTATAATTACAACACACGTCTTAGGTATTACTCTCATCTGGTTTCAGTATGAACAGTTCACTACAAACAAAACACATACTGTATGAAATATGAATATGTACGGTACTTTAGAACTCTTTGCCACATGCCATTAGAGAAAATAGATTCACTAGATTAAATGCCAAGTAAATTATTTTCTGCTGCATAACTGTGTTAATAGAAATAGAGATTGTAGTGAATACAAAAAAAGGAAATTTGTTTATTATTTATTTTATTATTTATTTTCAAAATTTTGTTTAATTCCAATGCATTAGTTAACATTTGAACTGTATAGTTCTGAAAGTTTTGCTTGGAACAAGAATTGTACTTCAGCTTCTGGGTCAAAAATGCTCATCTCAATCAGTTTCCCTTCATCCAATGAGAAAATGCTGAGATGTACCATGTTTTGCTTCTATACATTGTAGCTTAATTATTCTGTTGAGTTTTTATTTTATGGTATTAGTGTTTTCTTAAAAATATTATAAAATAAAATGTGTTGTTCGTTTCAATTAAGTTCAATGCAAATACTTGCTCTACAACTCGGAGGCAAAATACGTATATTTAAAATATATTGCTAACCTCGCTTTGTTTTATTTGGTTCATCGTTAAACTATTCATAGTAAACGGTGAGGTAGGTTTTCTGAAGCTGACAGAAACGGGTGCAGAATATACTTTTTCCCCATATATCACATACGATTTCTACTGATTTAAACAAAAATGAATTAAAAATCAAAATATTACACTTATTTCGAACAAGCTAGAGATATCTGAACAAACTTTGTCAAATCTACTCTTTAGCTCATCGTTTCGTTGCCTTTCCTTTATCCTGGAGAGAAACACAAAACAGGTCTCTTCGTACAAACCAGAAGCAAGTTAATGAAAAAAGTTTGGAAACCTTCCACGAAACGCAGCACATCATATTATGACTGTAATTTCTTGCTTATATCTCGTTTCTCTCTTAAAGAAGATATCTTATTTTAGTATTCAAAGAATTATAACAATAAATAAAGACGAGAATAAAATATATGTTATTGAGGCGAGCATTATATACGCCGAAAGCGATTCCATAAGACTTCAATCTACTTCGTACGTTGACTTCCTCATTCTCAATTTGCTCAAAAATGTTTTTAACCAAAGTTTACTTTAAAAAACGCTGAAATTTAATCCAGTGTAGAACCTGTTAAATTTCTCGTCAAAAATGGCATACGTGTTGAGAGCTTCCTTACGCAACCCACGAGACACCTAGAGACATTTTCGACCCGGTATGGAAAATATGTCAAGCGTCATTTAAACAGATGTTAAGCGGGTGGATATCTGAAATTTGGTAAAGTAACTTGTAAATCAGGCATAGACATACAATGCAATGGCCCTGAGTGCTCTATCGCGATTAAACAGAAACCACACGTATTTATCATTAAGTTAACCACTTTTATAAGACGTAGATAAACTGAGAGTGAGAGTGTTAGCTTTCTAGTCTTTTACCAATACTGACTAATTGGAATTCATCTAAGGTCGCCATTTCCTCAAGGGTAAACATTTTACTTGTTTTCTTCGAAATATTTTAAATGAGTAGTTTTCACAAAAATCTCCATAAGATTCTACCACAGTCAGGTTTTTTAAATGTAATATAATAGAGGCAATACTTATAATGGATTTAATAAAAAAGAGAAAATTTACAGGAAGCAGATGTGAAATCACATTCTCGCGTGCCATCAACTAATATGATTTATTTGATGGCATTTCTAATAGTCTAATGATTTGTATTTATTTAAAAAAAAACAATCTTTTGTCACATTCTTCTTCATTTCTTTCAACTTCTTTGAGGTCGAAACTTCCCGTGTCATAAAATCATTGCATTTCAAATCCGTGAGATGACGTGACCTCTGAAGAATAGCGTTCGTGATCCGGGTCGAAGTTCCGAGGACGCAGGTGGCACAACAGGTGGTTGGCATCGCGTGCGGGGGCGCAGCGCGTGCACTCCAAAACGCACCTTTGATCAACCTCCCACGTGTCGAAGCCCCAGCACGAGGTCGTGGCCTGCATTACAACTTCCACGTACTTCCAACGTCATGAAGTGTACGTCATTGCAGATAAACTACGCTGAGTGTGGAACGGAGTAATTACTACTTTATTTTATTATTTAATTTTTATATCTCAGTCATTACTTATAATTTTATCTCGCAACCTATCGTAATTGTATGTAGTTTCAAAATAGTGAAGCTAGTTATTCCATGGAGAACTAACATCACATAGACAAATTCCCATTCATCATATTGATTATTTTCTTTTTTTTACGAGATTGTACAATGATCAATATTATTTTTCCATTATCAAACTTCGAATGCCAATTACGTTTCAAAGTATATAATTCTACCAAATCTAGCTATTTGAGGTTATTACAACAATCGTAACGAGGTCATAAATGTAACGTGATTTCTTTGTCTATCGTATAGAATATCTCTACGATACATCGCAAATAAATAAACGTTCATCAGTTAATTTGTCGTCAAATATTTTGTCATTTTGTGGCGTCAAAATCTTTTGTATGTCTTATGCTAATAAACATCTGAAAATATATCTGGAGATGTTAGTTCTATTTTCAGAGAGCGTCTTCAAAGCCACGCCTTATTTCTTTTCTCAAGCATCAAATATTCGTAATTAGATTATTTATTTTCAAATGTATTACATAAAAATATTTGAGTATAATAATTTTTAAATGCTTAAAAAATACAATTCATATATGTGGCTGCTTCTTGTAGGTTTAATGTTATGTACACTTATGTCTTGTAGGTTTAACGTTAATGTCGTCTAAATCAATGCCTGGAACCACTGCAAACTAGAACACGAGAGCTATAAGACGATCGGATCGCATTTGCGTCAACCCGAGTGACATCAGGCGGACTATATCGAACAGAATTTGCGAGCTCCACATGACGCTAACTGCCAAAGCGACGGGATTGTCAGTGCGACACGGTTATATGGTTTCCTTTAGAGACGGAGAAATTTGATTGGGTGAAACCAACGCGAGCGATTCGCCTGCGAACGCAGCCGCTGCGGCGCGTCAAGGGCGGGATGGGGAGCGGCAGCGGCGGATGAGGCTGCACGCGGCAGACGGGAACTGCAACTAGTTCGAGGAGGCATGAGTGAGGAGGGTGGGGATGGCGGAGACGGAGGCGACAGGATTATTGATGGTATAGAAAGGAGATGCGGTTAGAGTTACACATGAAAGGCAGGAAGGAAGAAGGAAGGACGAAGGAAGAGGAAGATTAGGGGTAGGAGCAGAGTAAGAGACGGTGGAGAGTGAGCGGCAGGTTGCTGACGCGAGAGAAGAAGGGAGATTGCGACGAGTCCAAAGAGGAGAGTGGAATCGGTGACCAGGTGCCAGCGGAATGGGGAGAGGGTGGACGGAGTCGAAGGCGTGGGGGACGGCGGAGAGTGACAGCTGGATGAGGGTAGAATGAGGGTGGGGGCAAGGGCGTGTAGTGAGGGCGGGGTCGGGGTCGGGGCCGAGGGCATTGAGACACCTCACGGGGCAAGGGCGTGGGCAAGGCGAGCAGTGAGCGAGAGGGGCGAGGTCGGTGTGAGAGGGTAGGGCGACGGCGGGTGCTGACAAGGGCGGGCAGAAAGGGTTGGGGCGAGAGTGGGTGGGGTCGGGGGCAGACGGCGGCGAGTTTGGGGGCTAGGGCGGGGCTGGGGTGGGGCGAGGGCGTTGGTATGTGCGGAGGTGAGGGTGGGGAACCAGAGTGAGTGAACAGGGTTGGCGGCGGGTGAGGGCGAGGACGGTGGCGAGGGGGAGGGTCGAGGAGTGAGCGATGGAGAGAGCGAGGACGGTGGCGAGGGGGAGGGTCGAGGAGTGAGCGATGGAGAGAGTGAGGACGGTGGCGAGGGCGAGGGCTGGGTGAGGGCGAGGGGGAGGGTCGAGGAGCGAGCTAGGGCGAGGGCGGAGGAGGCAGGGGCGGTGGGCGTTCGCCTGGGGTGTTGCCAGGGCGACCGCCCGCGGCGAACTAACGATCATTATTAGCGCGCATCGCGAGCGCGAGATCAGTTAAATTGCGCCAATCACGAAGCCAATTACCGGGGAATAATTTCATTTGGCGCCTCGCGATGGCAGGCTGTTATCGACGATCGGGCGTCAAATAAGGAAGGAAGGGGAAGAGGAAACCTGTCCTGAAATAATGTTAAGCGACAAAGCGAATTGGAAGAATAAATTGAACCGTAGATGAGAGGATGGGACGCGTAATCATGTCGAGAATATCAGCACAAAACTTCGTAAGTCGTCATTCGTAATGACATTCTAATTACTACTGAAAATCTAGCTTATAATCTTCTTTGCTCAACTTTTATATAAAGCGTTGAAAAGATTGTGCAGTTGCAGTTTTAGAGAGTCTATAGATTAATGCAAAATCTTTATAACTTCAGTTACACATGATGGTTACTGAGATAAGAAATTTAGTACGAATAATAAACGCGATATTGAGGTTTACCAAGATACAATCTGCGTAAGTTTAATTAATTCAAAATATAGCTTTCTAGTAATCTTCCTTCATCAACGTATCGTAAGTTAAACAAACACTTAGAATGTGATGTTAATGTCATTTTCGTAAAATTTGTGAATTGATAAACTTGAAATTGTGCTTTCTCAATTTTTGCAGGTATTTAAAAATGAACAAATTGAAAGAAATATTTACGAAGGTGCTGTACCATTCGAATATCAATGAATCAAAAGACAGAGTAATCCCTCTATATATCGTTACTAATTGTTTATAATAATGCATTGTTAATTGAAAATTAAAATTAAAATAGTTTGCGAAACTCGATAGATGAAATTATATTTCGCGTGTATTAGAAAATAATTTTAAAATATTAAGAGTAAGTTGTATTAAATTGATGTACTTTCTTCAAATAATCCTAAAGTGGATTTAATATAACTAAAATTGTTTTTGCGGATTCTCATTCGGAAGAGAAAGAGCTGTAGTAAGCATCTTCCCCAAACTTTTCCAATTTAACTAAGAGAAGAATGCTAATTTAAGAATTAGTAAAAAGATTGAAAAGAAATCGAGAAGAGAATTCTGGTGTTGATGAAAGCGATCGTTACACTGTTCGCTCAGTCAAGTCATTAATTATGTTTTCGTCTTTTGATAAGAAAGACAAGTTTTTTTACTTTCTCGCCTTTACTTTGTGTTCTTTTATAAAAATGTAGACTTCATGGTTGTGTAAAGTTCTATTCACTTGCCTTTCTGTTGTGACGTAGAAAATGTGATTTTCTGGTGCATAAGACTTTTAGCAGTAACCAACACTTAGTCGGAGTGAAGAAATAGCATGTTCTATAATTAAATACTAGTATTTATCCTGTGAATATCGTCCAATATTTTGCCATATCAAAAAATGGATATTTGGAAATTATAATTGACTACGCCACCAGATGATTTTGAAACTTTGTCGATAACTTCGTAACTTTAACGCTTCCACCAGAATTTACTGATCACTCAATGAACTAATATCACCAAAATGCACTTACACATGTATTATAAAATGCACATGCGCAAATGAAATTATACGTATCATATATTTTATTGAAAAAGGCATGCGTTTCGTGGTCAGTTATGATATAATAAGGAACGACAAGAATCGAGAACTTTCGTTTGTACATCTGTTCACGTTGTAGCGTACGTACATTCTTGATAATCTGTTTAAAATATTCACGGTAGATATCCGGCTTTCTTCTTTGTGATAAGCAATTATTCTCTGTCCAAGGAGTACTTTGCTCATCAATAATGAAGATTATTTATTTTTTCTAAAAGGATAGATTTCTTAAGCATGAAATAATTTTAATACGCTCATTTCATCTAACGCAGCCTGATCTCCTTGGGTTCAATATAATGTTATAATAATAATAATAATAATAATAATAATAATAATAATAATAGATGTTAAGAGTTCAAAAACATTTGGCGTGGTTATAAACGAAAGACAATAAATCGACGTCATTCTACCTTTTTTATGCTTCCGCATCGCTCTAAAAAGTCGCTTCTAGGAGTGGGTCGCATGAACGGGCGCGCAGCTGAGCTGCTCGGGCAGGCCTTGTAGCGGCGCGTGTTCGCAGATGGAGCAGCTGCTGCTGGAGGAGCTGGAGGCGATGGACGAGCTGCAGGCGGCCGAGCAGCAGCTGCAGCGCTTGCAGGAGGTGGAGGACAAGCGGTCGCTGGCCTCGCTCGCTCGCGGAGGACAGCTGCCGGGAAAGCGCTTCAATGACTTCAGGGTACGCTAGTCTACGGCTCAGCTTCCCTCCTTCGGTTCAGATAACAAACTACACTGTCAGAAATTTCTGCATTACTTTTAATGTAAAAGTGCATTTCATGTACGTAAATTAAATTTAATGTACACGTACATTAATCTACCTTTAATGTACCTTAAAATTCATTACAGTCGTACATAAAATCTACATTAAATTTAATGTAATTTCTGACAGTGTACATTGTTCTTCTAAATTCGAAAAAATGTGTTCTATAATACCTTCCTGCTCTTAGTTTTTCCAATTCTTTCTTTAAAATAGCGACTAAATATTGCATTGTTATATTGTTGAAATTAATTTGGTTTATTAGATATTAGTTTTAAACGTTACGATACTTGGTAAAATATAGGTTAATTAAATACATTTACAATGCATTTCGAACAATGCATGTTTAACCCAAATTAATATCGTTTGTTATCATAAGAATTTGGACCAACGGTAAGGTTTAGTATGCGCTTCAGTTCGGTTTTCTGTTATCTATGTTACTATTAAAAATTTCCGTTTATTGTGGTCAGGATTGAAAATCAAACATGCAATGGGACTCATATTTTATAATGTTTCTAAATATTTGTTTCGAGGGAAATGAGTTTTCTTATGGTGGCATCATCTTTCTGATATTAATTTGCATTTCGATATATTTGCCAATAGTCTTCTGAAAGTTATTTAATGTTCCTTAGCTTCCACTAGAACATCCTTCATGTTTGTCTTCATTTCTTATCTTTTCCAAATGTGTACTCGAATGCATTCCATAAATTCCTTTTCGACATCGGCCTTCTCATCCGTCATAGGTGCATGTATGCTTTCTTTCTAAATTTATTGTGTGATCAATTTGGTCTCAAATGTGAAATATGTTTATATCAGTAATATTGAAGTACATAGATAACCATGCTCTGATACAATTCCAGTACTTAAATGTTACGTTCTGCCCAAATTGTAAAACTGTCACTGATCTACGGACTTCCTAGAAAGAATAAGTTATTTCACTACCTTTGTTGGATATCAGTATAGATTTCCAATAACTTGTTTTAAGATTTAGAACGCTACCGGAGATATCCACATGCTAGTTAACGAAGTCACCAAGAGAGAAATAAAACACTCGTGGAAGGTAAGATTTTTCACCTTATTTGTATACTGATCTCATCAACATTCTCAAATATGAAGTGAATTAAAGGGACTTTCGTTTTTCACTTGTTGGAAATGAGGGATAACTCAATGACGGAACCGGGAGCGATGGCTCAGTGCATCAATTGATGCCACGGCAATGTGTCTGACCGGTAGATCCTAGGTTCGAGTCTCGAGGGCGGCAGGGTTTTCGACACTAGCTTTTCATCTAGGTCGAATTCAGTCGCGTGTCTGGAGGAGAATTCTAGCGGCCAGCTGCTCTGATCGGTTGTTTTCCGTGGTTTCTCCAATCAACACCAAGTGAATGCCGGAGCAGTACCCTAACAAAAGGACCGCGCGCGATCTATCCTTCCTCTTCCTTGTTCTATTCTCACCCCTTACATACACATTTACACTAAAATGCACTACACTACCACATATGCCGAGAGACCGGTTGGGAACTTAGAACTTGTCCCGGCTGGGGCGGTGCCCCGCTGGAAGGAGATACCTGGTTGGGGAAAGGAGATACCTAGTTGGAGCTAGTCGACGGTAGGTGGTCACCGCATTACAATCTGAGCTGTACCTTTCGAGCTAGGTAACGAGTGAAAGTCATTTCTTTAGGGCTGTTTAACTCACCAAGATCGATATACACTTCCTTTCGCTTAAAATTTTAACCCGAACTGAGCATTTCAAGTTAGCTACCAGGTGAAATACAGTTGACCCACATGACGAGTGACTGCAGCACATGAGTTATTTGCACGACCTCACAAAATTCCAACTCACACCGAGCCTTCCACCCTTGCTGGCAGATGTAAGCAACATTGTCAAAAATTACATTAAATTTAATGTAGATTTAATGTACGACTGTACTTGACTTTTAATGTATATTGCACATTAAAGGGAGATTAATACACCTGTACATTACATTTAATGCTGGAATTAAATCAATGTAGATTTAATGAAAGTTACTTTACATGAAAGTTACTTTACGTAGTTGGAATTTACTTTCAAGTACTTTTACATTAAACGTAATGCAGACGTGTCTGAGAGTGAATCTCAATGTGGCTCCTTGATCGGCTGCGCCGACGTACCTTCACTGAGCCTTCCTAGCTCGCTGGCAGGAGGAAGCCACTTCAATAGCATTGCCTCGTTAATCGCGCCCCAGGACGAGGACGACGACGATGAGGACATGAAGCGCGGCATCTCCACGCTGGCGAAGAACGGGCAGCTGCCGGCGCCGCTGACGCCGGGCGACAACCGCAGCGAGGACGCGGCCGACGAGGTGGCGGAGCAGAAGCGCGGGGGCGTGTCGGCGCTGGCGCGCCTGGGCTACCTGCCGCCGCACAAGAAGGACCTGGACTGGCTGCTGGCGTCGCTGCAGAACCAGCAGGCGTTCGCGCCGGCCGAGGAGAAGCGCAACATCGGCTCGCTGGCGCGCGGCTTCAGCCTGCCGCCTCCGGGGAAGCGCAACCTAGGGGCGCTGGCGCGCGGCGGGGGCTTCTCTGCGCTCAGGTGCGTGCCTCCACCCCGTTTGCTTTTTCGTAACCGAAAGGTCAGTATAGGTTGAGGTGTTTCTGCAGTTCACACGCTTTTGCGTTTTACTGCTATGTGTAAGTGGGAGGTGTAGGTTCGCGTCGGACCTTTGTTAAAAGCAAAATTTGGCAGTAGTGTTTAGTCACTTTTGTGACTGTGTCATTTTTTGTGTATTTGGGCTCCGTTCTCAATATGTCCGAGAGGAGAGCTTGTCCTCTACGTCCTATGTTGTGACATGTTGTGCTAATTGTTTGAGCGACACCCGCGCTTCGCTGGTTTGAAAGGCTTCGTTAAAAGAAAGCCGTCTCAAGCTTTGAGTGAAGGATTCAATATCGAGTTCCTTCCTCAGAACTTTGATCCGTTTCCGAAATGGAGGGTGCGTATGAGCTTTATAACTCTGTTCTGAACCAGCTCAAGTGTATCCTTGTACTTCTTTCCTGTAGTCCACCATGTCGCCGCGGTATAGGTGGCTATAGGCCGGCAACACGTTTTATAGAGTGCCAGGCAATGGTCCAAGGGGAGTGTAGGTTTCCTTAGAAGAGGTTAAAGTAATCTAATCCTATAATGAAGTTTTGATCGAATGCGTCTGACATGTAAGTGCCAGCGCATTCTTCAATCAACAGTAACGCCAAGGTAAGTTGCCTTGGACGCCCACTTCAGTTTTTGTGTGCCGAGTGTTATTTCTTTGGAGGTGTGAATCGCTTTGTGTACTTTTGTTTGCGGCCAGTGTAAAAGACTGCCTGCGACTTTTCCGCTGAAAGAGTCAAGTGGTGTTCTTCCGCCCACTTCAGCGTCAGGTTCATCTGTTTTTGGAGTCCCCCCCCCCCAACTTTCTCACTTTCTTTTATTTCCCTTTTCATGAATAGTAATTCATCTTATCCTATCGCCCGAATAGGCTGTGTACTTACGTATTCGGAGTAGATTAAATAGCTCATTATTATATCCATCTACTGTAACCGGCAATGCTTCGCTATTGCAATGTAATATTGTTATATCCAAAACAACAAACCAATATCGTAAAAAAGTATTTTATTACAACACACTTTTACAAGGGAATATACCATGGACAAGCGCAAGTGCCGATGGATGTATCGTAAAGAATGCCAGTTCGCCATTCGCCAGAAGATGTCCAGAAAAACTTGCCGTATAACCAAAAGTCCGAGAGAGAAGTCCGTAATATTGCGTGTCGTCACTCACTACACTTGCACTAGATATCACTATAACTTCGCTTTACGCCGGGATTACTTCAACTGACTCGGGCTCCCGGAGAGGGCTCATTTATACTCCCTCAGGGCTGAAGCTTCGCCGGCCAGCCCGATAGTAGGGCCGGTGGCGCGTTGCAGCACGCCGGCCGGAGCGTGACGGCTGCGCGCACTCCGCCCGCTCCGCTCTCTTGGCCTTCGTCCGTACTGACCGAAAGCGATGACGTCCCGCCGCTGAGCTCCAGCGGCGGGTCTTTAAAGGACGGACGGCCATTGCAAAAAAATTCACCCGCTACTGGTCACGTGATTGTTAATCACGTTTTACGGTACGCTCTGCAAACTTTTAACAGATGAAATACATTCTTGCTGGTATGGGTTTGTTTTATGTCCTCATTTGGACATGGTTGTGATGTATCCCATCGTTAAAACGTTTTCCCTCAAATTTGGACATGTTTTCGTCATTACAATGTCTCGGAGAAATTTGATTTACTTGTCCGAGATAACGTTCAAGTAATAATTCCGGCCGATATTTCACAATCACAGTGGCAGAATATGCAGCGAAGACGCGCTTAATATTTGAGGGTGCGGCGGGTGGCGTAGAGTGACGCTTGAGTCAGCATAAACGCATAAAATCATGATCAACGTTCGTATACAAGCTACAAACATACGCAGATTCCCATTGTACGATGTATATATTCTTCGCGAACGTGCGAGCAATACGTTCACAAAGTTTTATCGCAATCAGGTGAACGGTACAACAGCGTATAAAATTCGAACAAATGAACATTCATTGTTATGTACTAAACAAAATAAATCTTCTTGCAATAGATTATCTTTTTATATCGGGTAGGAAAGAAATTACTACCGAAATAATATAACACCATGAATCAAATAGGATTGCAGTTATTCAAATGTCAAAATGATCAAAAATGCGATCAAATAAGATAAAATGTGTATATGAAAATGTACATTACAAAATGTATATAATATGCTGCTTAAAGACCATCATGTACTCGATTATGTATTCGCGCTTCCAAGCTCATGAATAAACAACTAACTTGTGCATAAAGATATATTTTAACTACTTGTACTATAAATTACTATTACTATGCAAGATAATACAGAAAAAATCTTCAAGATCTTGCGACATCGTATTCCCTTGCGAGAGACAAATGTGCCAAAAATGAGACATCTTTCGCGTATAAATAAAGTAGATTTTTTAGCATACAATCTTATTTTAATGCGCTCCATTTGTTTCAGTAAAATCCAAATTAAAATATCTATTAGTTTGTGACAAATGTGTAAAAAATTGATGTTGAAATTTTAAAGCAAATATCTTCAGTGTTTTTTGCAAAAGATTTGTTGATTTTTGACTAGTTTCATTTTCAAAATAGGCTCAGAATCGTTGCCTTTAAAGATTAGAAAGAAAACAATAGCGAATTTGAAAAAAAAATCTGCTCGAAACCTATCTCTATTGAAAAAGTGATGGGAACGGATTCTGGAGGAAGTAACCTGATAGTTACGCATACGATGTTAAGGAAATAATTTTGCAATTACAGGTACCAAACTTCAAAATTACGAGACTCGTCTGTTCAGAGAAATCCGCCTTACAACTTTTCAGCTATTTTACTTCAACTTTTGAGTTGATGTCGACGAATCTTTATCGTCGTGAACTAACCTAAAACTTAAGAAAGAACTCCATTTTTAGAGAATGGATTTAAGCATTCCTTCATAAACTACACAGACAGTCACAAACATAATCATCTGATTTATTTGCACTTCATACGCTAGGTATTTGAGGTTGTTTCACGTCTGTGCACCGCGCGCGCAGGAATTTAAACGAGGTATGTTGAGGAATGCTCTCAGGCTCTCCAAATATTTAGTAATTATTTGTATGATGAACAGCAAATTGTGCTCAACCAAAACGATGCAGGTGCGCCGAAATGATGTTTTCTTTTTTAGCAGGTTACATCGTTCACATTGAACGATAATTACATGAGGGGAAAGAAGGTTTGGGGTTTCTGTCACTAGGAAAAGTTATATTTCAAATCTCATTACTGACAAAACGGCATGAATGCCATTAACGTTTCAACTATGTGAATCGATTTTTTTGCAATCACATTCATAACATTTCAAGCAAATATCCGATAGGTACGCTTTTAAATAGATGTTAAAATGACGAATAATTGCGTTGAATAAATGTTGGAGTGATTAGATTTAAAACTTGATTGTTTGAAATATTAGCAAACACCACATTCGAACACGTGTTGTCAATTATATTAAACATCACTATTGCGTAAATGAATCATTAAAGTCATCTAGAAAATCATTAAATAATTATTCATATAATTTATATATGTAAATATGTAGAGATAACTGTGTACGTTGGATATCAATTATCTAATTTATATCAATTATCTACCTTTGCATTGTTGTACCGATTCCATTTCCGTGAGAGGTCGAAATGTGGCGCGCAGTTGGCCGCAAGCATCAGTGTCCAGTCCTCTCAGTGCAAGTGCATGTCACGGCTCATTGATTGGGCGCCGGAGGGCGCGGTGGTATCTGTGACGTCACGTCGCTCCCTCGCCGGCGGGTGCGCGCATTCAGCCCGGCTGTGAGCCTCCCAGCCTCTGCCCAGCGGCCAACCCTCTGCGCAGCGCCCGGCCCACGCCACCGCGGTTTCAAGCTGCCCAACGCACTTGGAAGACGGTTGGAATTTCAAATCACCTCTCACACTGTGATATTCTGTGCCTTCGCAAAGTGTAACAGTTTTACACATTTTCACTGGCGTTGATCGAATTGTAATTTCTCACCATATAATTATGATATTCTTCTGATCAGTTGATTCTCGATATTATGCATCACAATGTTCTTACTCTATATACTCTAAGAATTCGCAAATTAATCGGTTAATGTTCACAGCATCCGAAATGGATGGATAAAATCGGAAGTAGAAACAGCTTCGAAACATACTTCGTTCTTAAAGCCGGATAACGTTGCCATTAGCCAACACGATGTAGCTAGGGTAAGTGAAATACATTATAGTGAGGAGAAATAACAGATGTTTGATAAACAAGGAATTTTCTAAGGGTAGTGGGATACAAAATGTGTAGTTTCGGGTTTGCCTGTTCGTCGTTAACTTTCATTTACACGATACCACCTAACATAACTTCACTAGATACCTCGACAATTCGGAACCCATATGAAGAAGTTAGCGACGATGCTCCAATTTTTGCCCTTCGTAATTTACATAAAATAACCTTGATTTTGGGCAAAACATAATGTCCAATTCATTTTTACACCAAAATACCTCTAGATAACTCAAGGCACCACGAACTTGGACAGTCACATTGTTTTAGCCAGCGCTTTGTAGCTAATGCCAAAATTAACTGGGTGAATCTCCAAATATTACGTTCATAATTTATATAGATTTACCCAAACCACCCAGCTACAGTGCGAATTATCTAGTAACTCCTATCATTATTATCATATCGATAGTGCGAACTTAAGAAGCTCATATATATATGATTTAGGCTTTCATGAGTAATGGTAGACACTGAAATATAAAATAATATTGCATATAAAATACTCTGAAATTCGTAAGTAGCGAAGAAGCATTAGAGAGGTCAGAAGACACTAAAAATTTATAATTGAAACATTAACACATATGTAAGAAAATCTATTCACATTTTACACTCCTTTCTAAATCTCACCCGTTTTCTTCATCACATATCGTTATTTGATTAGTATTAGACGATGTTTTGACACCATTTTTAACATAAATTTTTTTATCATTTTCTATTGCTGCTGACTGAAAAAAAAATGTTTATTTAAACATTAACAGTTTTTCAATTTTCTTAATAATACTAAAGTAATAATTTATCAATTCATTATTTAAGTGTTCGAGGGTGATTTTCCGGAAATACGTTTTTAAATATCGTGTACAATCTTTATACTATTCATTTTTAATTTTCATGTTTGAAATTTAAACTGAAATAACAATGGACTGCGAGATGTGATTCCCAATACGCCCGACACGGGGGACTCGTTTTTGAGCGGAACAGGTTTATTTAACCCTGCCCTGTGTGTTGATGTCGACGGTCCCATTGTGTTGCTTTCAGCAAATAGCATCGTTGCGGCTTCTCTCCAACATATAACGTTGCCGCGGTCTGTCGGCAACTAATATGGTTGCCGCAACACATGCGAAACAAACTTCACGGCTCGTGACACTGCAGACTCTCAGGACAAATGCGTGGTTCGTATGGGATTCAATGTGCTTTGGAGCTTTTGCACTCTGTTATAAATTTAGCAGAGTGGTCGTTTAATAGTGTTAAACGGTGCAGGAACACATGCATGCCTCTCGCACAAGGCAGTTAAACACCGCCTTTGGTGTGATTGAAACATTTGTTCCCCTCTAGAACAAATGCGGAGAGTGAATCATTGTCGAAAAACACGAGTACTTATTCTTGTTACTTTAGTTTTTATTGCACATAATGACAAAATTAGTAATAATTACGCAATATGCAGCTAATTTAGACCATAAATTGTATAATACATTTGACGCAATGTACATAAACCACAGTTATTAGATTAAAACTAATGATATAACAGTACATGTTTTTTCGTATTACGTAAAATGCTACTTAATACTGCTAATATATTTGTCATCTCTTTTCGATTCTTTTCGATCTTCTCTTCTTAAAGCGCTTTAAACCTACGACACTATTTACTAAAACTGCCTTTATAGGGAAAAAATTGCTTCATACTCATTCAATAACATACTACGGAACGCTGAACCTATTCATTCTCATGAGATTTAATAGAAAATGTTGTGAGTGCTTGATAACGTTTGCAGTATTAAATACTTTCCTTAGTACACTTATTTATAGCTCTAAATCAGCTAAACCTATTTCAACTCTAGAACATAATATTTTGTTCTTCATAATATTCTGAGAGAAATTGAAATTCAATTACGTATGTGGAAAAATGTCGTAGCATGCGCTCATATTCAGTAAAAGAAAACTGCCACAAATGTAAATAGAGCTCGCCACCTTACAGCACAGGCGCCATAAACACGTTCACCAGTACGCATCTCACATTCAAGACTCGGTTTCAAAATAAACATAATACTTATCACTCAGAAAGTAAATTCAATGTAATGTTTAGGAAAAAAGAATTTTTATAGAAGATAACTTATCAATGCACTTCTTATTTGAATTATTTCTCGTAGCGCACTATATTTTCGTCGGACGAGGTCATCACAAAAGAAGCCGTTTACAAGTCAGCCAACTGCAAACGAACAAATGGAGGAAGGGAGCGTAATGGGCTTCAGGAGAAAACGACCACAAAACCTTCAGTTATGTTGCCAGCACTAGATAACAAAACGGTCCTTTCTAATAAAAGTTGCTCTGTAGCAGCGGCTGCGGCGGCGATGACTGGTCGAAGAAACAGACGGCAGCGGCCTGCGTCGCTCTCGCAATGGGCCGAAGGTCGCAGTTCCACTCTCGCGGTGACAATGATAGTATCATTCACTTTTACGCGGCAGCGCGATAGATTCATTATGCGTTTTATTTCAGTTACACTTTTTCTATTGAAGCGCGTGCACAGATAACTGCGAAGTTTATCTGCATTAATTCAGTCTTTACTTGCAAATTTTGTAAGTACAGTTTTGCACATCCGTTCAGTCTTAGCGTCAGTCGTACTGGCGATCTACACTTAATGACTGTCTGTCATCGTCTATTCGTCGGGGGTTCGTTCTTCGAGACTTTTCGCTCCCGCGCGAAATCTCGCACCCTTAATACACGCGGGATTTTTTGAGGAATCATTTTAATGCAATTTTAGAACACGGGCTACTTGCTCCGGTACTGCATCATTCGCTAAGAATCCTACGTTTCTATCCGTTTCTGGAAATTTCGATGCATTCTTATATCTGATTGGACGGGGGGGGGCAGTTCTTTATGCCCGAGCCTAGAAATTTTATTTCACCTGAAGTAGGTTGCCTGTATGTGCCAGTTGCATGTTTAGGAAGGTGAAAGCGTTTGTGAAATTGGTTTGACGAGCGCGTGTTTTCGCCGGTCTCTATTGCCTGTGATTGGGTGGGTGAAAGGGGTCGCTAAGCTATGCGACTGATCTACTGTTAATTTTACGTGATGTTGTGTAACTCTGTCTCTGTTGGCTGTTTGTTAGTCTCAGTGGGGTGATGGGTCGATGAAGTGGATGGGCTTGGCGGCGGCAGCTGGGCGCTGGGCACCTTCCTTCTGACCTCGTAGAAATAACGGGGTTGGTTTTATGTCTCTTATAGAAACTTCGGTGCAGGTCTGACTTGATAAACAATGTGCAAAGGGTGTTGAGGAGGCGAGGGTTGGCAAGTTGAGTGGAACAGCACCTCGAAAATAAGTGTGGTTCGTCTCACTACTTTTAAAAGAAAATTTTTATATAGTTTAATCTCTGCAGGTGCACATCCTTCTACGTAAAACTTTCACGTTTCTATGACAATAATAATACGCAAAGAAATGCTGGTGACTTTGTAGTACGTCATTAAACGTCATTGAAACAAAACTCCGCAACTGTTCTTCCGCTTAATAGGAAATGACTCCCTCCGAACAGAAGCCAAACTATTTCAATCGAAAAATAAATATAACGCAGAAGAAACTGAATACTGCAATTGCAACTAAACATAATTAAAATTCAAAATTTCCTTAGCTCCTTCGCTCTATACTTCCCGCTGTACATATCTGTTTTGCGGGCAGACGTGTGGAATCTCTTCTGCAGAGTTGCACTCTACAACACGTCAAATAGTTGAGCAGCAATATTATAACATCATTAATAATATAATACATTTGCAATGTAATAATAGCATTATTTCTTTTTCGAAGATACCTTTTTCATTTGAAGACTTCCAAAAAGTAGCTCGCACAATTGCTGAAGAACAGCAAATAAAATACACTCGTACACAAACACAACAAAATAAATATTGTAACAAAAACCATTTTCATGAATACTACAGTAACCTAGTGTAGTATATTCAGTAAAGCCGTTCTTTACATACTAAGAATATCAAAAAAGTTGCTGATCCATTAAGCAACACGTGAATACCAAAGATTTAATGCTGAGCGGCATCTTGCTTGGAACCTTGCTGTCGGGTGACGTCAGCTGTATCGTAAGCAGTGACGCACTAAAGAATTCAGTCGCAACGTGCAGTATGAGAGCGGGCGGAATAACATAATCAAATATTTAAACTTTGAGTCAAACTCGCAACTGTTGCATTGTATTTGTATTTTTCCTGGATAGCGAAGCCATAGACATTACTCAAGTCACTCAGAGTCCACATTGACACTACATTTCTCAGGGTACATTGCGCAAAACGCCGTAAGCTGTGTAGTTTTCTTTCAATTACTGCGCTTGTAGGAAATTAGTAATATATACTATGTTTTTGGACATTTCACGAGTAAGAAAAGGTTTCGCTGATTGAAAAGAGTCTATGATCTTATTTTAGAAGTCCATCAAAAACAGTTATCTGTTACAAATTTACGTTGGTTAAACTATTAAAATTCCAGAACTTTAGAACAGAGTATTATCTTAGATATAGAAAAATAAGATTATGTGGAAGCTGAAGTTGTAATTGGCGCAACTTTCATTCCATAATTTTCTATGTTCTGTGTAATTCGCTTTTCATCTCTTTCTTCGAGAACAGTGTTGGAAGATAATCATTAGATTATAAATCATTTTTTAAAGAACTATCTACACAATTAGTTAATAGTAAAACCCATAAATAATTAATTAAATTAAAGACAGTTCCATTTGCATCATTAAACTTTCACATTCAAGTTAATTTAATTTTTATGTACATTAACCATATTTGTAAAAACATTTGAATGTGTATGTTTAATGTAGTGAATGGAACTTTCTTTAATTACACAGGCACAATGATGCAATTCTGGCTTGAGATTAGGGTTCGGCGCGTCGACATACACAGAGAAACATGTGTCAAATCTTGGATCTGATAACGTTTGGCTTCTGTAGAGTATAATACTACAGACACTAAAATGTAGTATGCGGATGTGTAAAACGTAATATGCGGAGGGTGGTGGCGTAATTCTGGCTTTACATTCGGATTCAGCACGTCGACATACAGAGAAAAAACATGATACATGACAAGTCTTTGGGTCTGACAACTTCTTTTGTGGGTGGCTATGTTATTTAGGGGTTATATGTAAACTCTCGTGAGATGCCTCGAGAGTGCCCTTCCCCGTTGAGTGAGTTCAGTGAGCGTGGCGGCGGGGTGCGCAGGTACGCGGGCTCCAAGAAGAACGACATCCTGGACGCCGCCGAGGCGGAGAAGCGCAGCGCCGCGTCGCTGGCGCAGCACGGCCTGCCACTCGGCAAGCGCTTCCACCCGCTCACCTTCGGCCAGGAGGAGCGCTTCTGGTGAGCACCCACACACCTTCCAATCTATCTTCCTATCTTTCTTTTATCTATCTATCTACCTTTCTATTTGACTACCTATCTATTTATCTATCTTTTTATCTATCTATTTACCTTTCTATCTATATTTCTATCTGACTACCTATTTATCTATTTGTCTATATTTTTATCTATCTATTTATCTTTCTATCTACCGATCTATTTGTCTGTCTATCTTGTAATCTATCTACATATCTTTCGATCTATCTACCTATCTATCTATTTGTATATCTTTTTATCTATCGATTTACTTTTTATCTATCGATTTGTCTATCATTTCATCTATCTACCTATCGATCTATTTATCTATCCTTTTCTCTATATATTTACCTTCCTATCTATCTATCTACCTATATCTATTTGTCTATCTATCTTTTATCTCTCTCTCTCTATCTATCTACCTTTCTATCTTTCTTTCTATGTATCTATCTACCTATATCTTTATTTATTATTGAATTATGCCTTAAGGCGACTCCACACATTCGGTATTCGGCGAGGACCGAGCAACTCCTCTTAACACCCGATGAGTGTGGATGGTTACTTCGCTGTTTGCCGAGCGACAAACATTCGATGCTCGCCCTACCCACCGCGTGTCCGTCTTTTGGACGCATCAAAAGAAGCGAGCATATCAGATGATCGGAATTGGGCGAGCAGTAGCTCGCGACTTGGCGAATGCCGAATATGTGCAGCTGCCTTTATACTTTTACTATACTTAATTGAATTCTGCTGGTTGTCCACTCAAAATATGTTTACTTTAAGTTTTTTATTTTCAATAAAGATGTTTAATTACCTAGTGCCCTGCAAATGGACTGACTAAATATGTGCGCACAACTTGTCTGATCTGGATTGATCGTTGTTCTTTACAGTTTCAGATAGTTTCGTCACATTCTTGAATTCTTCTGAATACACAAGCTCGTTCAGAAGGGGTCCTTTTTTGAACATTCTTTTCAATACTTCATTATAGTTAAGGATTCACATACTTAAGGTTCCTAAAGAATTTATTTCTTTTTGACATTTAAATTCAATAATAAACCTTCGAACATTTCTTTTACATTATATACACCTTTATACAGAATTTCAAGACTAGTATTTATGTATATATATATATATATATATATATATATATATATATATATATATATTTTAGTTTAAATACTTTAAATAACATAAGAATGGTAGTAAGAATCAATTTCATTCAAATATGTATTTTTATATCAAGTGTATTTATTTTTATTTTTAGAAACACAGGAAAGCTTACGTTTATTCAATTGTTTTGTAAGTCGGTCCTTGTTAACATTAAAAAAAGAAGACTATTAACACACCTATTTCATCAGAAAACACTAAATCTGATCCTTGATCCTCTTTTCAGCTGGGTAGTTAAAGGGTTCATTGCATTACGCGCAAAATAACTAGCACTCTCTGGTGCATGGCGATAACATTCGGGGTGTACGAAGTGCTCTTACGCGGAGGTTTGTTGAGAGGAGAATGGAATTCCCAGAATTTAAAGAGCGAAGATTAGTTATAATGAGCTCAAAGAGCCGAGTTTCATGCAGAGCCCCGAGAATTTCATCGCAATCTCGAAAACATTAACTTTAATCCTCTCAGACTCACAATATGCAGTTTTAAAAGAGGCAAATCTAACTTCAGCGCTAGCTCGTCGCAACAAATTCCACGCAGCGCATGGGGCGTTCAAATTGCTCCGCACAACAGCAATTTCAATTTCGTTCATAATTGAGGATAAGGGTACAGAGTAATTTGCCCTCACTTCTATTCCGTATTTAGGTCTCCCAGAAAGAGGAACGGGACAATTTCTCTGATGGTTCTAAGCAAGCGTCAATACAACAGACCTGAGGTTCGTTCATAACCATACGAGTAATTTTCGTCATTTCAAACACTAATATAAATATTCACTTTTCTGCCAGGCAGAATAAAAAGAATTCGAATGTACTGGTTCAAATCCTTCTAATCGATATGTACTTTCCAACCAAATGCAAACTGTGGGGGAATATTCACCACCCCGGAAAATTAAATCTGCAACGATCGAGCCCACAATCTGTAATTATAACGTTCGTTAAATGCCAAACAACAGAATAATTTTACTACTTGTCCATTGAAAGATAATTAAAATTGTTTGCATTTTAAATTACAAAATACTATCAATCCTGTTCTCTCAACATACCAATTTATGAACACAACGATCAAATTCTGGAAATTAAAGTCTATGTTGCATGGTAACAGGTACATAATTTGGTCCCCAACTATTTTTAACGATACTCCCAAACAATACCATTAATACCATTGACTGAAACTGACTAT
The DNA here is from genome assembly GCA_011170035.1 of Teleogryllus occipitalis. Classification (NCBI taxonomy): domain Eukaryota; kingdom Metazoa; phylum Arthropoda; class Insecta; order Orthoptera; family Gryllidae; genus Teleogryllus; species Teleogryllus occipitalis. The sequence goes on along the minus strand of BLKR01000881.1, from coordinate 160,974 downwards.
AATCAATAGACCTCGGCCATAGGGCATGATAGGAAAACATCCTGACCATTTATAATTAAAAACTGAAATATAAGGATGCCGAGAATAGCAGAAAAAATTAGGCTAGTAGCCCCTATGAATGTTCGGACACGGACGTATATTTACTCTGGTATGATTTTGCTAGTGAGGCGCTCTGTTGCTAAAATAGCCTCAAACGCCTCACAAACAAGCTGGTGCGCCGATTCGAAATAGCCTTCCGACACCTCTCCGTTTAGAGAATCCCCGCTGTAACCGTTTATCTTTAGCAAAGGAGGCAAATATAGCTTCGTGATAAATGATAGCTCTGAAATTCAACACATAAAGCGCCCGATAGTCTCGCCATCATAGACGTGATATTTCTTTAAGCTGATTTCTGTCTCACGCGCCGCGTTCATAGGCATCCACATCAGAGGGCCGGAAAGCGGTCTCAGAGCTAGGACGTCGGTCTGAAGTAGGACGAACTGAAGGACGCAGAGGATATCACTTTGCTACGTGGCGACGTCACTTACAAACTTTCCACCAAACAAGCCCGTCCGTCGTTTTGGAATAGCGTTTCGTCAACTCCCAATTTAGTAAATCTAGCCATTGATTTTTATCAAAGGATTGATCGTGTATGTTCTTTGCTTCCTATGTGACAGAATTAGCTAAAGAGCAGACATTCAGCCTCACGGTAAATGATAACTGTGAAATTTGAGACGTAAAGCGCCCGAAAAACGCTTGCGACCGTAGATGAACGAGCATGGGAAACTGATTTTTCACGCGCGGCATCCGCAGGCACCCATTTCAGAGGCTCGGCGAAAAGTCTGAGGGTGAGAGCGTCGACCAATAGGAGAACGCCGAGGACATCAACGCTACACGGGGACATTACTCTAAAACTTCTCACTTAAGCCTGTGCGTCATTTTGGATTAGCGTTCGGTCAGCTCCCAATTTAGTCCATCTAGCCATTGACTTTTACCAAAGAGCCTGTCAAATCATGTTCTTTGATTCACACCAAGCGAATTAGCCAAGGGACTGTCATAGCTTCCCGGTAAATGATTTTTGCCTGCAAATCTCTGGCGACCACGTGCAGCTAATTCTGCCCGCGCCGCAGGCACCCTCCGCAGAGGACGGGCAAGCGGTCTGAGGGCGAGGGCGACGGCGTGGAGGAGGACGCGCTGGAGGACGCGGAGGACATCACGAAGCGCTACGTGGCGGCGCTGCTGCGCCAGGGGCGGCTGCCGGTGGGCGGGCCGGGCGGCCCGTCGCCCTTCGCGGCCGCGTCCTTCGCCGACGCCGGCGGCCACGACGACGCCGACGGCGACCAGCTGGACGAGGAGAAGCGCCACCTGGGCGCGCTGCGACGCATCAGCCGCGAGGCGGCGGCGCCGGCCCGCGCCAAGCGCCAGGCGTCCGACGAGTTCGCGCTGCCGGTCTTCCAGCCCAGCGACGCCCAGCCCGCCGACCTGGACGACGCGCTGCTGCAGAGGGTGCTGATGGCGGGGGAGGACGCCCCCGGCGCCGCGGACAAACGCTTCCTCGGTGAGTCTGCATCCCTCCACACTCCACTCCTACCCTCGTTCGCCCCAGTCATACGGCTCGCTCGCTTTACTTCTTTGCTTCTTCCCCCCTCTCTCTCTATATGTGTGTGTGTGTGTGCGCGCGCGCGCGCGTGTGTGTGTGTGCGCGTGCGTGTGTGTGCGTGCGTGTGTGTGTGTGCGTGTGTGTGTGTGTGTGTGTGTGTGTTAGGAGGGAGAGCGCTGCGTGACCTCGACTGGTGGACTGTTACATTCAAAATATCCGTTAACCCTTCAGTGGTCGCGCTCAAAATTGGTACGCAAGTAGTTGAGTTTGTAGTATTGTAATGTTGAGTATTTAATGGATTACAATTGTAATCCATTAAATAAATTTTATTTATAATATATTACGAAAAATCATCTTTTAGTTAATATTGGCAAATGTCCACAGAGGAAACAATGCCTCACGTTGCTCTTTTGTGACTCCGAGGACTTCTCCGCTGTTCTCAGATTCTCAGTAAAAGTCTCGCGCGTGTTCTTATTGCTGTCGGCACAGATTTTTTTCTCGATCTTCCTTTTCATGTCTGATTTCATAAAAAACAAAGCAAGATCCTTTAGAAATTTCCTTCTAATCAACCTTTCTCCACTGTTGTTCTTTGCATAAACATTCAGAGCATCGATTACAACGATATTTGCTATGTCCGCGTAGGTCAGAAACTAAAGTGCGAGTGGTCGCGAGTATTACTATTGTAATCCAAGCTGTTTGCGGCGCTTATCGTTCGTGCAGCAGTTATCATTTCAGTCTTATTTCGGTATAATTCAATAGCTAGAGCTTTCTACGAAAGATACTGAAAAGCCCATGGCAAAAGTTTGTCAACTCTCGCTGTAAATAGCGAATGAATGTGACTGGATTACAATAGTCATCCACGCGACCACTGAAGGGTTCCATCGCCATCCATCGCCAAAAAATCAAAATTACTCAAAAAATGTTTATCTAATATATAACAATAAGTATATCATTCGATTCGTCTTTTTACGCTCATCAAGATAGAGTATAAAATATGCGTAGTTCCATTTGAAGAAAAAACAAGATTACCTCAATATCTCGTAAAATACAACTGATAAAATCGAAACGAATACATGCAGAAATTAGCCCCATTCCGTCATTCACTTTCTTGATAACTGCATTGAAATAACTTCAGCCGTTCAAAAATTACAGAAGATGCTAAAGTTACGTTCAATTTCTTCATTCATCCTTCAATTTCCCGATGATATGTTCGAGTACATTGGAATTAATTGAATGTGCGGAAATGAGAAGGCGAGTGAAGTGAGAAAATTGACAAGTAAATAAATAAATAAGTAAATAAATAAAAATAATGATGGTTATAAATAGGAAGTGAATTATTGGCACGACTCACATGGACCTTCTATTGATCCCGATTTTCATTTATTTTGTTTAATTCTGTTCAGTCTGGGACATTTTGTGAACAAACCAGAGTAAATCAGTACACCAAAGAGACTTAATTCAATTTTGAATTGAGTTATTCCGTTTCCGGACTTTTCTTCGAACCTTTCTCCTTACCCAACGCAATGTATGTTTTGCAATCAACCAGTCCTTTTCAATTTCTCGCGTAATACTTATAAAGTATAAAGAGAGAATATTGTAATGCTGCGACAAAAAAGGCGATTTTCCGAAAGAAAAAACTGGTATTACGGAGCTCTGATGCAATACACACATACTTCCTTGCATTGTTTCTAACTTTTGTCATTTTCGAAATATCAGATAATTCTGCAAAAAAATAGACATGCGCCATTTTTTAAACTGTTTTTTCCTTTATCCAAGGAAAAAATTAAATAAAACATTTGGAGCTTTTTTGAAAAAAATATAAATTGAATTTAATTCGAACAAAAATTACGAGTTTCAGCCACACTAAGAACAATTACGAACAAAACAATCGTTTCTAAAAAAAATTGACATGGCATTTTAAAATATCTAATTTATAGGACAAATTTCATTGAAGACAAAAATATCTGTCTTCAAAATTGTCATTTTGCAATGTTAATTTTTTGCAATTTTCGAAAATACAGATTGTCGCAAATTTGTGTTTGCCGAAAATGGGAGCAGGATAATTTTTAACCGTTCTTTGATAAATACAAGGGAACATTTTAAAGAAAACACTATAGCCTTTTTGCTCTAATAATTGTTTAAAAATTGGTTGTATTCACACAAAATCAATCGAAAACTCAAACTTTCGAAAATGTACCTGACCTTATTCAAATATCTATCTTTTAATATTAGATTCCAGCTAGGAAATATTCTCTATCTTCAATGTTGTAGTTGCCCAAGAAGTCAAAAAATTTGAACTTTTGCTATTTTCACAAAAGTAGCTATTTCAACGAAAATGAGATCTACGCTATGTTTTAAGCGCATTCTTATAGATTCTTTAATTGTTTATCAGGTAGAACAAACAGCACTTATAAAAGTAGCGCGTGTCTGATATTTTTTTATTTTACTGGTTTCTCGAAAATTGCAAAGTTCAAAATTTTTTTCGTCGTTTTCCTACAACTTCATTATTAAAGATAAATACATTATTCTTAATGAAATTTGTTCTAAGAATATGGATCTTAAAATAATATAATCTACAATTTTTCAAAAATATGAGTAGTTTTCGCATAATTTGACTTGAAATGCAATGCCTGAAAAATTAATTTCTCAAAAATTGTTTCAGTTTTCTTACTTTTTCTGAAATCGAGAAAAAAGTTATAAAAATAACGCAGGACTAATTTTCGGTGAATCTCCTTACTATCGAAAATTCCAAAACTTAATATTGCAAAACTACAGTATTGATAATAAGAGATTTTTACTTAATGAAATGTGTTATTTTAAATTAGATCCTTAAGTAACACAGTGTACATACTTGTGTAAACAAGAGTAGTTTCGTGTAATTTTTAAAAAATTTCTAAATTGCAAATTCGAATTTCCCGCATTTCTGTTGCTAGACTTTTTCAGTATTTATTAGATCGAAACACGAGCCAAATTTGACTTACACCTCACATACTGCACTTTAATTTTTCCACCTATATCTAACAATTCACACTCGTTAGATTACGGCTACACATTTTAATCTCCGGTATTGAAGAAATTTTCAAAGAAATTTACAGAGAAATTCATGTAATTTTCAGCAAAAGAAAACTTATTACAAAGCCCTAGAAACGAAAATGATTATATCAAGTTAATTTAGGGGAAACAATCTTCTAATTCGTGGTGCAGCCAGAATCCACGTTTTGTAGGTTCTTGATACAGAAAAATCAAAGGACGGCAAAACGTCTGCCCGTCCGTCTGTCTGTCCGCCCTCTGTCCGGTCATCTGTCTGTCCGTCCGTCCATCTGTGAACAACGCTGGCGGCTAAACCATTCAGCCGATTTTTCCCCTAATTGATATTCTCCAATCAATTTGGCCGATGTCGCGACCCCTCGAATTTGAAATCGATGTTTTAATTTTGGGAGATACTTTACATGAACCCCCTGAGACATTTTCAAAACTTTCAAAAAAGGGCTCCATCGTTTTTATTAAAAATTTTTCGTTGAATAATGTGAAGGACGATTACGAGAATGATGTGAAGGTCTCATGTTTGTTGAAAACTCTGATTTTTCGAAAATTGCAAAAGGTAAAATTTTTTGGGGGTCTTCCTACAACTACAATTATGAAGATAGATATTTTTCCTTAATAAAATATGTTCCTTAAAGATATTTTTTTGAAATAAGGTCATTTACAATTTTTCGAAAATTTGAATGTTTTTTGCGCAATTTTGCGTGAAAGTGCGGGCGAGAAAGTACGGGGTGTTTCAGCACCATTAGTTATTCTCTTCGCTCATGATCCCCAACTCATTTCACTCGCCTCGCTCTACCAGCGCGCAAGGTCCCACCTTCTTGCTTAACTAACATTGCCTCGCCTGATTATGCAGATTCTCTCACCCCAACAAATCCCTAATTTCATTCTCCTCGCCCATACCATTTTCTGCTCTACACCAAATCCTCATTGTCTTCGCTCATCCAACCCATTGCATTCCCTGCGTACACTCTGCTGTTTCATTTGTCCCGTTCAACCAGCAAATCGCTCCGTCTCGCTCTCTTGACTAACCCTCTGCACACTCGCTTCCAGGGGCTCCATGTACTCAGCTGTGATCACCCACGCTGCTCTACTCTTGTTATTTCTGACGCATTACTTTGTGTAAACTATATAATCTTTGTGATTGAAGTGCTCTTTAAACTCATAATGTTTTATTGAGTGGTAACACCAACGCAAAAGTATATATTTAAGTTTTTGTACAGTAATTTATTTTTTAATGAATTTGCTTCAAAAATAGTAAATCTTAGTAAATATAGTTCATTACAGTAAAATTTGACCAAAAAAAATCTTTTCAACCAATAAGACATCTGGATGCTAATTTACAATATTATTTCTTTTCAATTCAGTCGAGCGTTCAAGAAACAGTAAATTTAATTATACTTAATTGTTTTGAAATGAATTTGCACATATGATGGATGATCTTTGAGAAATCACAAATGTGAAGAATTTTTTCTTTAGGCTTCCGTTCTGTACCTACATGATATTTTGACGTACACTTCGATATCATGAACGCATGCATAACGTTCTATTTAGTGCCTTAATATCTATCAACATTTTAGTTATGTTTGGATTGAAATAATATATTTTTATTATAAAACAACAATTTTCAGCAATAAAAAGAAAACTAAATCGAAATTAACATATTCTGTAACTTATATAACAAAAAAGACATTGAGTCATCAATATAATCTACACTTCAGGGAAATATTCTAAAGCCGTACGTAACTTAGCACGAGAAATTGTTAAAACAATATTTGAGTGATATTGTGTTGGCATATTCCATGAGGATTTTTTAAATAATTTGCACACGGTCGTAGCCACCACTACTGTCGGTGTTCTTCTTTGTTAATAAAAACTAATATAAACTTTGTGAATTCGTAGTAACAAAAACACCTATCCCTCCTTCATTTACAGATAATATAGAAAGCTTATTTTTCATTGCTACGATCTTTGGAACAGCAAAAATTCATTTCTTCTTTTTCAGATCTCTGACGTTAAAGCTTTAGAAGTTATTGCTTTGAAAGAGTTCATTGTACAATATCTAATGGTACAATATCTAATTTGCTACTATCAACATTTTCCAATGTTCTGAAATGTTTTGTTAATTAGGAAATCATTTACGAAACACGCAATTCTAATTATTGTGTGTGGAGACAATCTATCACACACCTATAATTGCCACGGTCGTAATTCTCTAAAGCCTTCTTCCGCTTCTGTTAGCATCGCAATACATGCAAAATTACTTCTAGTCATTAAATCCTGTAATTAACCATTTAATTTATATCGTTTGATAATGGCTCATACAGGACATTAAATAATAATAACTGTATAAACATGTGAATTATAACCATTTACTTCATATCTTTAAACGACTATAATTTTATTTAATTTTGTAACACATTTCAAAACACTTTACAAAAATGGAGCCAGGAAATCATGTTATAATATAATACACATTTTAATTGGAGTAATTGAATCTATTTGAGTTACGATTAAAAATCAAATTATGAGTAAGTTTTCGAAATACTTAGTTTTAGAAACATTATTTCAGTGCAATTGCTAGGAAAATGTCAAAAAAATAGTATCTTATTACTTCAACTATTCATTTTCGTTTAATGTTTTGCTTTCATATGATATTTTAATAAAATTTTAATAAGACGTGTGTAGACATTTTCAAGTGTAAATACTTCATTTAACTGAGATCAATCAAGAAATGAATGAATTTTATCTCCAAAGAACACAATGTTATTTGTTAGCTTACAGTTACCTAAAACTCTTCTCACCACATTTCAAACTTTAAAGTATTAATACATTGCCCTTACTGATTGTATGAAAATTGGAAATTATCTACAACTAGCAGAACCCGGCAGAAGCCTGGAAACCCAGCCTGCCCCCTCTCTCTCTTTCCTCTTTCTTTCTCCCTCTGTCTTACCCCTTTACCTCCTACTCTCTCATTTTCCACTTCTCTCTTTTTCCCGTTCTCTTTCCCCCTTTTTTAATTCACTTTTACCTACCTTTCTCTCACCTTATGCCTCTGTATTTACTTCCTATATTTTCCCCTCCTCCTTCTTTCTCTCTCTCTCCTTACCTCTGTCTTTTTCACTTTCTTTTTCTGCCTCTCCCCCTTTTCCCCGACTTCCCCGTCTCTCTCTTTTCCCCCTTCTCTCTATTTCCTTTTCTCACTTTCCTCCTCTCTTTTCTCTCCACTCACTTTTACCGTCTTTACCCCTTTCTCTTTTTTCTTTCTTCCCCCCTCTCTCTTTCCCCTCTCTCTATTTCCGCTTGTCTCTATTTTTTGTTTCTCTCTTTTTCACCTTTCTCAGTTTTCCCCTCTCTCTTTTCTCCTCTCTCTTTTCCTCTTTTAATAATTTGTTAATATATTGAAGATATTTCACAGTCTTCTGTCTCATTCACTTTTCATAATATGAGATTTTTATTAAAAATTTGTTCGATTTTTTAATTTTTTTTTACAAACCTTGTTCTGATAATAACAAACACAAAAAAGAATTATCCAACTTCGTACAGTCGTTCAAAAGTTATGCGATTACATACATTTCGGCGATTCATTTTTATTTATATAGATTGTTCATTTGTCTACCTCTTTGTTGAATATTATAAAAAATTGACGAAAAATTCATACATTATACATATTGATCGCATACAAATCGGAAATGCGATCTTCCAGAAAGCACGGGGTGAGTTATCTTTCCTTCGAGTTATTATAACAACCTGCAAGTTATTTCACGCAAATTTTCTGTCAAAAAGTTTAAGGACTCCACCCGTTCTCCGTCAACATTTCATGTTTCGCTTAAGAGCTTCCTCTCCGCCTGTTACGTGCATAAAACGTAATTGGTGGATTTTACAGGCAAGAGCCGGAGCATATAGCGGAAGTAATCCTCATCAGCCCTGCTAGCGCGATTTTACGACAAACTTGCAAGCCCGTATATTCAGCACGCAATAAAAAATACCCAATTCCCTCACTAAAGGTGAGTTTCTGATAATAAAGCATTAACTGATATTTTGAATTTTTTAAACTTTTCACTTCCAAAAATACTAATAAGAGTTTAAATATGTAAGCCAAGAAATGAAGATCATTTCGCAGCTGTTTTCATAAAAAATATAAAACTCGCATTGTTTGTAAATTTGTAACACAATTTGTATTCTCCTAATTCCGAGACTGATTTCTCACATTACATTAGACGCTAAAATATATGGACCGAAATAATAGTTCATTTTAATACTATTTTTATTTTGTTTTAATGTTGAGATATAATGACTTCCTGTAAGTACATAGATTCATTTCTTCGCCAGTCAGCTTAATAGGTATTCACAAGATATTCATACAAAAGATTCATTATCACCTCTTTTTTCATAATTCTATTTTTAGAATGGAATACTTTCGAAGTCGGATCGATTATTACAGTGGTTTCGTGAGTTCGTACTTTCATTTTTCTGAATTTTACTGCTAGAATTTTTTACGAAATCTGTTAACATAGCGCGAAATGAGATTCTGGCGGTTCCATCAAACTATGGGGCTCCAAACTGCAGTTTGCGAGACAGCTTTGATGAAAGTCTTCCTTTTTATGATACGGTAGACTTCGACATTCTGATGATAGAGTTCGGCATCGGCGAACTTCGATGGAACGTAAAGCAAAGCACCATCGATCGTAATCTGGGACTGATTAAAACGTGCACTTGGGATAAAAAGAAGGCTGTAACACATCCACTGCAAAGTTTGCATTGCATACTCCTCCGAGATTCATATTCTAGGCACACTTGATGAAACGGCCGAGAATTAAACTCGACCGCAACGCAGGGTGCACGAGGTGGCCTTTTTTCTTCTTGCGCATCTGGTTTTATTCTAAGCCGTCTTCACTTTAAGGTTGAATAATTCGCGAAATATGTAAATTTGATATCTCACAAAAATGTAAATTAGTTTTCATCCTAAAAATCCGGTTTCTATCTGGCAACGAAATTAATACTTTTCCCTTCAACTATTTATTTTCGTTTAATCATGTTTTGCTTTGATATAGCATTTCAATACACTTAAGATTTCTGTTTGCAAACCAAAATATTATTCTAATTTAACTAAGAATGCCAAAGAAAAGAATACAGAATTTTGTTTAAAGATTTTTTCGTGAGTTATATAACTTGGCGGCCAATAAGACATCGTAATGTTAATCGTAAATACGGATCCTTTCTACAAGAGATTCAAAAATTGTTTAAAACAATTTCGAAAATTGAAAAAACATCCCAAGGCTTAATAAACACACTGTTGTAAAATAAATTTTAATCTGACATGAAATATTACTCTTATCGTAATAAATATGACTAATTAAGAACAAATTAAACAAGTATATTAAAAGTATACATAAATAAAGATATTTCTAAAATGTCAAAATGTTTTGTTCAAATGTAATTACTTCATAAAGTAGTGAATTAAAATTTGTAATAAATATCAAACAAAAGCACCGAGAGAAAATTCTTAACCCACATTCTTTACAATTAGATTTAACATTTTGAAGTGAAATTTGAACCATGTTCTTTGTGACGAGGTAGCAAATTTTGCGCCACCACATTTTCGGCAGCCACCCTGGCTGTTTGGGAAGCCCTGGGTCGCGCCTCTAATCTATGCGCTGCATAACCGACCCACCCGGCGCCAAGCGGTGTCCTGGGGAAGGTCCCAGGCGGCTGACGCGCGCACAAAGGACCGCCCCCAACACACACACACACACACACACAGACGAGGCAGACGGAGGCGCACGGAGGGGCGAAAGGCGAGCACGCGAATGTTTTAAAAAGTACTATAACAGCTAGGTTGTTGCCAACCGTCCTCTATTTGAGACAGTCCTCCATTAACGTCAATTGTCCTCTCGTTCTGCGTTGAATTTTAAATGTCCTCCTTTTGGTAATTGTTTACATTTTTGTCCGTTATTTTATCACGTGACTAACATCTGCTACGTTGTACCGTTTATTGCTTAATTTGGAACAGAAAAAATGAAAATCCTTTTTCTGAACACTGACACGCACATGACACAGTGTGTTTGTGTCTAGTGGCTAAAATAAGAGACGCTCAAACCATCTTCTTCTGCAATATGTGTACGAATCTTTTCACTTGAATCGTAAATGGAGAGAAGAAATAAATTGAGCTGGCGCTGGTCTAAATTAAATACTGATAAAAAATGTGGTGATCCTTTTTTCGGCTTATCGAGTGTCCTCCCCTTTACATGAACATTATTGACAACCCTAATTAGACCTGAAAATGTTCAACATTTCTGAGTTAATGAAGGAGGTTATAACTGAAATAAGTAGTGGCGCAATTATGCTTTACTATGGGGAGGGGCTGCAGGTGTAGTGTCCAGCAGACTAGATATTTCCTTCGAAGATTTTTTATAAGATACGTATAATTCTTGTACTATTTCTTATAAGATTGTTATTCTATTCTTATAATATTTTATTTGTGCTGAATGTAAAATGTATTATTTGTTTATTTACAGTCATTTATGACGAGTTCATTTGAAATATTGAATGACTTTTGTTACTATAGAAAATAAGCAAAAAATATATTTTTGAATACGTGTCATCGGCTTCTGGGAAGGGAATCTAAAGCCTCATTAGATCACCCTTGGTTAAGCCACTGATTTATGTATTCATTATTCTGTGAATTATTATTTACGCACACTAGAGTTATGTGCACTATTCTTACAGAATGCTCAATATTTCCTGAGAGAATTAATTAATTCCTGAGAGAGCTGAAAATCTCGCTTGTATTTTCAATGCACAATAGCGTATATGTTACACCAACCTGCGTAGTTGCTTTCCTGAACCGCTTTGCATCAGGGCAAGATTATGATAGAAACCTATTGGAATATTTTCGTCGTTCGTATTGTCTTCTTTTATTTAATGTTAATATGTCAAATTTGTTTTTTATTGTGTGGAATACCATAATAATATTATAATACTATAATTCTATAATAGTATAAGAATACTATAATGGTGCGCTCTTTTACATTTTGAGAGTTAAAAGTGTATTATAATGATATTTGAGCAGTAATTCTTTGCAGCTCATCTGATACTGAGAATGATAAACGAAAACACGAACTCATATTCCATGTTGTGAATTGTTAAAAGTGACACTGGGACACGCCTAGAAATAGAACAGTGTATATAAGAAAAACCGGGAGAGGTGGCTCAGTGCATCAACTGATTTCACTGCAGTGCCTCTTACCGCGAGGACGTAGGTTCGAATCCCGGCAGTGGCCAGATTTTCGACACTAGCTTGTGAGCTAGGTGGTATTCAGTCGCTGTCTGGAGGAGAATTCTAGAGGCCGGCTGTTCTGATCGGCAGTTTTCCGTAGTTTCTCCGATCAACACCAACCGAATGCCGGAGCAGTACCCTACCAAACGGGCCACGGACCGCGCGCGGTCTTTCCTTCCTCTTCCTTATCCTATCTTCTCCTCTTACACACACATGCACTAACATGCACGACACTACTTCATATTCCGGGAGACCGGTCGGCAGCTTAGAGCTTGTCGAAGGGGTAGGGTGGGGGTGTCGAAGGGGTAGGGTATCTTGGGGCAGTGCCCCGCTGGTGGGAGATATCTAGTTTAGGGAAACCCCCGCTAGCCGACGGTAGGTCGGCGCCGTATCCCGCCATCCAGCGGGGGAATATCATAGCCACCTCCCGATGAAAAACCATGCACTACACTTACGGGATCAATGGCCTCGCGCCCGGAATCACTACCTATAAAGAAACCCCCTTGGGGGCTTGTGCTGTTGAGTGTGCGACGGTTGGTTGTGGCGGGGCGGCCGAGCCGTTCGCTCGCACGCGCCCCCCTGCGGCGGGGTGGGCGGGTGGGCGGGGAGGGCGGGCAGCAGCAGCGGGTGGCGCGTGCTCTTGGCGCAGCCCCGGCCCCGCCCGCGCCCTGCGCCAGCTGCCGCCGGCGCCTGCTGGCCCCGCCCGCGCCCGCCGCTGCCGCCGAGGCCGCCGCCGCCGCCGCCGCTGCCGCTGAGCCGGGCGAGCGCTGCTGGTTGCAGGGCCGCCGCCTGCCCCCTTCGCAGTGGCAGCAGCGGGCCCGCCGCCGCCTCCGCCTCCGCCGTTCGGACCCGACCCCGCCGCCGCCGCCGCCGCCCTCGCCCTCGCCAAGCGCCACATCGGAGCGCTGGCCCGCCTGGGCTGGCTGCCGGCCTTCCACGCGGGCACGCCGGGCGAGCGCCTCGGCCGCTTCGGCAAGCGACACAGGTCGGCCACAGGAGCCCCGTCCATGTTGTTGGTGTTGTCTGCACGCGCACTCCATGTCCCACTGGCCGCTCGCTCTCCGCGGAGGGCTTTCGGGCGCGCCAAACATTTGGCCTCGTCCTTCTCGTCTCTTCTTCTATGTGCTGTCTCTTTGTAGCACTTGGATGTGTTTCTTGATGGCGCGGCGTTTGTCGCATTCTGCACTTCTTCGTCGAATTAAAAATTCGACATCCAAAGGACAAATTATCAACAAAACTAATTATTGTAGACGTTGTAGTGAAAGAACTTCTTCGTTGAGAAGATTCTGTCTTTCAAATGTGTGCAGCAGTTCACACGTGATTATATTTTCGGCTATGTAAGAAAGGAACAATTCGATTTTTGTCTAAAATCTTAATTTAATAACAACCGTTTTTAAAGTTCCGCAACTTGCTGCAAATGTGATTACTTTCATTCCTTATTAAACAACTCTTAAATGATTGGCTTCATCATTAAAAAACTTAAATGATTGCATCACAAAAAAAACTTTTTACGATTTTTACACCACATTTTTTATACCAAAGGAGATATATTCTAATTCTCGATTTCCTCTATTCTAAAAGCAAACTCGAAAAGCAAAATTTTACATTGCTTAACATATGAATCCTAACAAATTCTTTGGATTCTAGCAAACCTATACTTCTTCTCTTGCAAACCTATACTTTATAAAATGTTTATTCTCCCCATTGTATTTAAAACATATAATTTATTTTTAATTGCTGTGGAACTCATTTATAAATTCAATAGTTAATTCAGATTTATGGCGTACCTTATTGCCACGTATGTTACCTAATGTTATTGTTAATATTATTATTAAGAAATTATTCATATACAGCATCTTTCACGATTAGTTAAAAAATTCAAACTGTTTTGAGCAGAAACTTTAGAGAATCTATAAAGGTTCTTTAAGCCATCAAGAATAACTACAAGATAAAAGGAATTGTTTTTACTATAATTGTCTATCTTCATTCTTAAATTATGTATATTTGTGATTATTTTAAAAAGGTGATAGCAATTTTAAATGAAGTAATAGGTTGCTGCTCATGAGAGGTGATTGTTCTTATACTCGAGAAAATAGCATAGGTAATATGATAAAAGGTTTCCGGACACTACCGTTTGGCAGATAATTAGTATGTTGTTAGTTTGCCTTACATACGACTTCATGCGCCTTCATGTAAATGAGTGTGATAAATTACATACTCTGTACATAGATTTCTTCGTAAATGCATGTGAATGTTAAAGATTATTCGGCCACAGTATGTATAAATAATCAGCGGTGGATGTAAAACACGTAAAGGTAAACGTTAATCTGAATGTCAGCATTCATAGCAAATTAAAGAAGTAGATCATAATTGTATACTTCATTTATAAAATTCCAAGTACCGTGGTAACCAAAATATTTTGTTTAGAGTAGTTTACTATTGATGACTTGTTTTATTTTTTTCCCTAAAACTAATTCAAATGAAACACAAAGATAAAAATTAGTTACGAAATTATTTATCTAGTAACTCGACCAATATTGAAAATACATTTGATAATGAAATTTCAAAAAAATATTCTGAACTTCAAACAACTTTAAATAAACGGTCAACAACATTTTTATGAAAAAATAACTCATGTACATTTCATTCATCAAAATTATTTCGAATATGTGATTTGCTTATGAATCAGAAAGTATTTTTTTATTTATTACAAAAAAATTACATCTCAGGTGAAACTGAATCTCCTTGCTGGCTATTCTGAAAACAAAAGGCATATATCTGTAAATAAATTGTGATTGGGGATTGTTTTGTGTTTGCACGTACTTTGCATGCTGTGTATATTTGTTTTGTAATGAAACAGTAGGCTATAGGAGTTATCAAAAAATTTACAAATTTTGCTTCCCGAATAAAATCTCTGATCTCATTTACAAAAGTACCACCAGGTGGGAAAAATGCATTTTAAAAAGCAAATTTTCTGTCGCATTCCTAATGCGTATTTTTCATTCATGGAATTTGTTCTAGAATCGAATTGCAAATATTCATTTAAAAACTTCAATAAATGTGCAGCATTCATTTGCATGCTCTGTTTCCCGAGAGCGAAACGCGAATGCGGGGCGCTGGAATGCAGGAGAGCTGAAATGTAGGAATGCGAACGTTTCAGAGCTGGGCGTTGACTGGAAACTGGAATAACTACGCATCTGGAAGCAACTCGCGATCCCACTACAAACGGAGCAACAGCTTGGAACGCGACAAGGGAATTCTACAGAAGAATTCCTTGCTTAAAAATATTTGTAGGAGGGATTTGTAAACGAATTTTGACGCGGTTGAGCTTAACATGTCTAAATTACAGATTAAAAATATAAAAATTAAAATTAAATAATATGTTGTGTAATTGCATCCATTTTCAAAGAGTATAGTATAATTATTATTTTTTGTAATTTGATATTGAATGTTGCGACCTCTGCGGTGAAAATAATTTATTTGAAGTGTAAGTTACGTTGCAAGTTTTATCCGAGCAATATTATCTCTTTTGACTGAACAAAGGGAAGTGTGAAAACCGGATTGGTCACCCTTCGAACTTTGTTGACCAATGTCATATGTTCGAAACGCACAAGTGACTTACACCAAGCCCTTCACTTATACTTCTACGTCTCAGATATTTAATTCGAATATTACACAAGCAAGATATTTTCATCTCACCTCTAACTTGAGAAGAGGAAATATAAATCTGCGAAGAGTCACTAATTCGACTAGTGAGTAACAAAAATCATAAATACAAAATCATAAATTATTGATCATGCCTTACACATTGTTTTAAACCTAAAAATATAGAAAATGCGTCTTTCTGATTGGACGGTATATAATTTGAATGTATAAAGTTTATTTCCTTCCATCATATTTTCTGCCTTTCTGCCCTTTTTTCTTAGAAAAGTCGAGTACTAATAGTTCTCAACATTCTCTATAATGGCAATCACTATTTCTACAATGGCAATTACTAAGATATGAAAATCTGGTCCTTCATATTGAAAATTACCTTATGTTTCAGTCCTTCCATCTCGTTTCCCAAACGAAGTCATATTTAGTGATAATGGAAAGCATTCTCTTTTAACAAGGTAACGATCAAGCTGTTTCTTCTAAATGTTTGTATTGATAACAGACCATACGGTCTAACGATCCGATACATTCTAGTACGAAATACTAAAAAAATATTTGTTTGCACAATAATTTTAATATATAAACAATTTCATTAACATTTTTTTGCCAAAATTCAGACAACAACGTAAATAATGATAATGTATCGTTTCAACATATTAATTTTGAAAGTTGCATCCTTTCAAAAGAAATTGTTTCTTTAATGGTATATATTAGAATTTTAATTTATAGCTGTATTTCTGTAGCACACAATTTTAAATCGGGAAATTTTTTAAACTATTGTAACAAACATTCTTGAACTCAAATTGCTCTTAGAACGTTATTTACAAAATGTATAATGTCATATTTTATGAATCATAAGATAATATAAATTTAATTGTGAAGTCGTAACTTAAACCTCTGCATCTCCCGTGACAGTCCAAGGATCACAGTTCGCTTGTTCAAACATTGATAAGCTGCTCAGGGAGAAGTGTGAGGTGAGGTATGGGCTCCTAATGGGTGCGGCGCCGCCGTAACTAACTTCCTACTTTGAGTTCTACAGAGAGGCATTGTGGACTTAAGCACGTGTCGTGTTCACTTAATGCTCCATGCTCTCTACCACAAACACGGAGGCAATTGCCTCTTATTACGCTCACCCCATTAGTTTTGTTTAATAAATTGTTTGTGAAATGTCTCATAACAATTTCTAAGTAGGATTTATGGAAAGGAGAACATTCAAAGTTTGTACGCCCATGAAGGCTTCGAGTACTAGCTTTGAAGTTTGATGTAATATTCGTTAAGTAATATTTTAGTATAGGTATCATATATGCCTCTCTCTCAATTAAGTAGACATTGCTCTATTCATAATATGAGTACAATTACATCCGGTTAGATACATTCGGAAAAATAAATTATTAAACAAAATTCTGTGAAAGATGAGAATATATGTATAATACAAGTATTTAATTATATTATTAAATTAATATATTATATAATACCTATAATAATGAATACTAGCAAAAATCTAAAAATTTTGTGTTAGAACTTGTCCCAATTTTCAATTCGTTTAAATCACTGGGAAAATAATGCGTTATTGGGAACAGCCTACATTTGCTTGAAGTATGGGAGAGGCATTCATATCAATAAATCTGATCTTTAAGAAGCAAGTGACACCTGGACTTGAGCAAATTTTATATTCAACCGATATCTAATAACTTTAGCCGCGTTTTTAGGAATAATACTCGTAAAATAATAAATGCAATGAAAAAGGTTGTACTAGATTCCAAAAATGCAGAAGATAAGAATTAAAGCATTCTAGCCATAAATTTTTCTGATGTCAGTTGACACTCGTTAAAATAGACTTGTTTTTGATTTATTGTATTATTTTTATTTCTTTCAGTTATACTCAGGGTTTCCAAAACGTTATGTATTATTTCAAATACCTACGAAGAATGATTTAATTTAATATTAAACAAATGAGTTTACACTATAAATTATTCTATCAAATGTCAAAATAAAGAAGTGAAAGAGAAGTCAGATATTATACTCTTTGTAAAACAATAAAATTAATGACCAAAGATATTAAGATTTTTAGCTGTAATTGTATATAAAGGAGTAATTTTCTTTACGATCAATAATAATAATAATAATAATAATAATAATAATAATAATAATAATAATAATAATAATAATAATAATAATTTTAATGAGGTCATCACTTTCAAAGAAGCTATAGTTAACCATAACGATATAAATCGCTTTAAAGTCCCCTGCGAAGTTCGATTCTCATACCAACTACGAACATTTAACATGAAATTATAATTACCATCAATAAAAGTAAACCTCGTCCGTCAGGAGTATTTTTGAAAAAATAGTGTCATAAAATTGTACCATGAATAAACTCAGTTCGGTTTCGCTCAATATATTTCTGTTCGTATCCTTACTTGCAATATCTGCTCACACGATATCGGTAGGTATACGTTATTATTTTGTTAATTGTTTATTTTGATGTTTGTCAATGTTTGTGGTCATGAAGATGTTTGGTGTTGTTCCTGAGTGTGTTTAATATCAGTGTTGTGAAACTCATTGTTTAATTATTGAAATTAAGTAAGTTTCAAGGTTGATTGCATTTTGACACGTAGTACAAAATATTTTTAAAACTTCAATTTATCTTTAAACTTTTGTATTTAAGATACTGTAAAATAATATAAAATAAAAATATTGGCTAGTATGTAACTGCAGAAAAACGTAATTAAAGTAACTGTGTGGCATTATATAAATTGACAAGCGACATTTTGCCAGCATGAAAGTTCACGTCAGCAACTGATAGTCTAAGTTATAGATATCTACCTGGAAAACACATTTTTTGAGGCTAACAATCGATCGGGATTGAAATAATACTCAACTTGCAAATAGGTGTTTTCTTAATTAATGAGCTCTTCATTTATATTACAGCAAAATTAAGATTAAATGACCAACAAAAAATTAGTGCGAACATAGAAAAACAACAAATATTATTTTGATTATTCTAATTGTATTATTTATGCAGTGTTATTGGACAATCTAAAAAGTGAACGCGATAATATTCCCCTATTTTCGGCTAAAAGCTCGCGTATTACACGCGCTCGAAAGTTTTAAGCATGTGCCGTTAATCAGAGTGACATTTAATATCAACATTTATTATTTGTAAATCATGACTTTACGGAGAAAATCAAATCGAGCATTACACGTAATCGTGAAACGTATAAGTAAATTTGTCATGAATGAAATCGAGAAATCGATTTAAAATATAACCTATTCTTTGTTTCAAGCCCAAATGTAGAATATTATTGTCGATTTTTATACAAAAAACATTTCTCTAATGTATTTGCTTTTTTCACGCTTTAAAACCTACTAAAACAGACAGACAGACACACATACACATTTTATTTTAGTGTCATAGGTGAAACCAAAATAGTTTTTGTAGCATAGTCCTTCACGCCTTCTGGATGCAACCTGCAACACTCGAGTGATGTGCGGGATGAATATTTTACACAGCACTTTTATAGTATTATATTTTTCCAGGATTTGAATATTTTATAGTATGCTCTTTTTTTTCAGCATTCCAAATATGCTTCTTTTGTAGTTACAAGTGTAAGTATTTGTACGAAAATATTTCATTCCAACGCAATTTTTGTACTCCATCCATACTTTTTCAGCCTCAGCAAAAGCAGAATATTCATATTAATCATTTTCATTTTCAAAACCCCGTGACATTCCTCGATAATTTTACTTTTCGTACTTGAATTCAAGATGATTACCTCTAACACGTCGTTCCAATATCCATATTTAAAACGGTCTAAAACTATTGGTTTATTATACACTAAAGCCGGTATTTTTAACCACAGCTGTCATGTGCGCGTATGACATTCTCGTGCTTCATTCTTTACAATAATCGATGTATTTTGCCCTCAAACTCTGCGTCCTCCTCAGAATTTTGACTCCCGCGAGCATCAGTTGGGGCATTTTATCACGTGCGCGCGCAATCCTGAGCTCTCGGACCGCGGGCGGGGTTTCCAGGAGCAGGAGCGCAGCGCCCTGATTTGCGGTCGATACGGCCTCCCTTGGAGCTGCACACGGCCGGGCGTCTTTTGGTCCCCAAAGCTGCTTGGGCGCACGTCTTCGCCTCGCGGACAGCCTCAGGCTCCCTTCCCGCTTCCCCCCTTCCCCACCCCCGTCCGTGGCGCCGACCAGATCTTACGCGGCGACGGCTTTACAGCTGCTTACGTTGCCTCGCGAGGTGCCACAGGTTGCGAGGTGCCCGGGATGTTTTTTAAAAAAGACAATTACGAAAAAAAAATGTAAAGGAAAGTACAATTTTATTTTCGCAGTTCTTAGTACGATTTTTTGTGAGAAGATCTGGAATTGGAGATTATATTTTAATAGAAAAATATAATAAAATAAAAGTGAATACAAAATGTTGCTTACGTTTTTCTGAGAAATGATTATTAACTCCGTGATACCGTGTTCTTTTTGTTTCAATTAAGAAATACGGCGCCTTAATACTTATTTTGGGGTTTCCATTTTGCAGGCAAATTACAGTCTAAAATAAATAAACAAAAAGTGACAGAGAATTAAAACCACGAACGTGCCATGTGACTTTTTAGCAGTAGTAGCAATGGTAGCGGATCAACTCAATTGCGATTGTTGGGAACCGGCGTCATGTTAGTAATATGTTCTAGACTTTTTGAAGACAGAGAATTATGATAATGAAATGCTCTTTTCGATAAATTTGAGAAACTTGTTTGTTACACGATAATAAAATAACAATCTGTTACGTGGTCTATAGGTTTACGTATTTCCATGGGGGAATAATGTATTCTGAGTTTATGATCTGGGCTTTTTCATCCTGCATCCAATATACTGAAAAGACTCATACGATTTTTCATATTTCTATATCATAATAAATAATTTAAAAATATACATAGGATTCATGAAGTTCATTTAAAAAATATGAACAGTTTTGTTCTTTTCTTCTCTTGCTTTGTGCTTTGTAGCTAAAACAGCTAGCTTAGATAAGATCATCCTCGTAAATATTGTTATCATCTAGTACTTGCACCAGTCAATTACATCCACATTTGAGCAAACATAAGGGAAGTGTGTCCAAGTTATTCAACGCTACGATCGCAACGCAGACAATTCCATTGTTTTCTAATTAATAGAGTCAAAGATACTCAATGACTACCGCATTATTTGAAGAAGAGTGCTGTCTTCACTCAAGTTAATTTTATTTATAAATAATTCACCGAATGTACATGTAAATAACAAATTGTGAATAAACAGTTGATTAAAAAATTGAAGTCAGAATAACTGCGTGATATACATATATATATATATATATATATATATATATATATATATATATATATATATACACACACACACACACACACACACATATTCCTACATCTTCAACAAGATCTTGTCATTACAGTCATTGTGGTCTTTATTCTTTCTATAGCTTTGAGAAGTTATTTTCGTAATCATGAACAGACGTGTCGATTTGATAGAGTTGCAGCTAATCATCACTTTTGCAGCTATCTGAACTATAAATCACTTCCATTTACATTTCGATTGATTCTGTCTTCGACGAGACTAAAACTTACAGTATGAAGAATTCACGCCTGTGAGTACACTAGCTCCTCCAAAGATTGCAGCAGAAATGTAAGATAAACCATTCATTGTACGACAGGAATTTTTTGAAACAATTTTGAGGAATAATCGAATTAATATAAAAATGAATCGAGAAAATGGTTCAAAACTTCCATCTCAACATTTCGTACAATTTAACATAAAAATTAAAAGTGCAAAAGTGTTTAAGCTTCACGGACATTAAAATAGGTATGTGAAATACACAATCTAGGAGAATTTTCACAAATAATTCGTCTTAAGTAATAAAAACTAATAAATTCACGAACGAAAACGTCCCTTTTGTAGACCATTGGTATATATTGTATTCAAAATACACTTGTAAGACACATGTTGGCAACTTTTTCCTCTAATAATACTGTGCAATTAATGGTTCAGTTTGCGTTTTGCAGTGGATACAGTTTGCGTGATATGAAAGGGACAATGTTTTACACTTCTATGAGTTATTTAAAAAATTAAGTGCTTTAATTCAACAAGTATGTGTTCAACTCTTGTTTGTAAACTCTTAAAATAAAAGTTGAAGGTTTGCAGAAATATTCACATTTTCTCGACACCATTACAAATGTGAAAATTTCCCTTAAGACATCATTTTTTACCAATAGGATAGCCGATATCACTCTAGACATGCTAACGTTAAAGAATCGTACATCAGATGACTTGAGCAAACTCAACCGACATACTTCGGCGCGCAATTCACCAACTGCCGCGCTACACGGAACGCACACGCGCTGGAATTTCTACCCGTCAGACTACTCTGTTTATGGCTGACTCTGGCACGCTCGCATAATGCAAGTACAGGATAGCACATCTCCCAGCAGTGCAGCCAATAAGCACAGGGCCCACGTGATGCGTCGTGGGTCTGGAATGAGGGGAAATGTCCAGAATGCATAAAGAAGTTTCTATTCCGATCTAAGGGAAGGAGCCAGAACAAAATAGTGATAACGCAATTTTTTGTAATTTTGGTCTCCCGGAGGGAAAAAAATCTTTTTGAAAGTCCAGACATTTCTCCTTGTGTACAGAACACTTCCTACCACTTTCTAAACACACGTTCTATTTTAATGGTCACGTTTTATGCAGCATTGGAACCATTATGTTTCATTTTGGAGAAAATTGTAGGGTCTTTATTTTGGATGTGGTAAATAAAGGTTTTCATTCTGATACCTCGATGGTTTCAACTATAACATCAAATACAAATTTCCAGAGATTATTTCCTATGTGAGTTCACATCAGTGTCGAACATTTCTAAGAGTTAGTTAGTTAATGCCTTATTTTACGTGGCGAGACTCGGGCCATCAGGCCCGCTCTTCCGTCTGACCACATAACATGACACACTATTCTCCTTTCACCATGTAGCGAAGAAAGGAGGTATTAATTTGGGCGACGAAACAGGTGAATTTAATTTACGGGATGTGGTTGACGGGATTGGCCAATTAATGAAACATATTAGTTTACCAACGTTTCGGAAGTTATAATTCCCTCACCAGGGCTTACTAATATACGGTATTACTAATATACTAATAGATGGTCGAGCTTTCTTGTCTACCTCTGTACTTACGTTCGGGCTGTGGGCCCATTCAGACGGGTCTTGCGATGTACCCGTGTGCTGCAGCAACTCCATGATGGAGTTGGTTGGAAGATATATACTGCTTGACCGTCTATTATATTAGTAAGCCCTGATGGAGGAATTATAAATTACGAAACGTTAGCAAACTAATGTGTTTCATTAATCATTGACAAATCCCGTGAACCACATCAATCGTCGTGAATACTACAATGGACAATTTCCATTTAGCTCAGAAGCTTCTTTTAGGCTTGAGGATCTTTTACATGCAGCAAATCTGCTACATGGGACAGCCGGCTTTACTTCTCCATCCGAAGGAAGGCGTACGAAGGATTTTTTCGCTCGATCGGGTTTGAACCCGCAAACTTGGGTACAATAGTCCGGTACGCTAACCGTTATACCACCAAATCCACTAAACTTCTCTATTCATCAGTTTCCCCAACCCTATTTCTGTTCGCCGAAACTATTTTGTTTGTGTCAAGCCACCATTATAGTCCGCAGACTGACGACGTGCCCGGCGCCACGCAGACCGGGCGAAAATCCGCCCCCGGTGTGAGGCCGCCCTCTGACCTCGGCCGCGGCGCGCGCGCTCTGCCGGCAGGTCGCATCCCGCAGATGAGCCGCAGCCGGGCGCGCTCGCAGCAGCCGGGGGCGACCGTGCGACGGGAGCGGCCGCGTTCCCGCAACATCTGAGCGCCGAGGCGCGCGCCATCCGGCGGCTGCTGGCGCGGCGGCGCGAGCAACTGCAGCTGCAGCGCTACAATCGCATCCGACTGCCGCACGTGGTGCAGTGGCGGCGCTGACTCCGGAACGCGCCGCTTGGAGCGCCACCGCGCCTCGTTGCTCATCGTCGCGGTCGCCCCTCGCCCAGCGACTTGCAGAATTATGCATGAGTTTTAGATGTTCATGGAATGTAACGAAAACTAATTCCGAAATGTTCTTCAAATAATTGTCTACATTGCTGTATATCTGTCGAGTGTTGGAAAAGGTTGTGTAGGTTTTATCTACTGTTTTACCTCTTTATTTAAATCGTATTCGATGTAAATTATAAATATCACCACCCTTCAATTATTTTTCCCCATGTTAAGAATCTCGGAATTTATGATAAACGAATACTTTTCACATCTAAATCAAAAAATATTTACCAATCAGTGAGAATACAAAACCATGCGTTTTCACAATATTAGATTAATCAATCATGGCGGCGTATCGGCTGGAACCAAAAAATTGGTTTTTCACGTCGCTAACCCAATTTCTCCCCGTTTATTGTAGTTGACTATCGATCTCTGCATTCCAAGGTCATCTTTCAATCCTGCATTCCTCCCCCTTGTCGCATATTGCCCAATATTGTTCTTCCGTATTTTCAGGCGACAATAATGTCTGTGTGTTGACAATAAGATACTATTTTATTCTCATTGACCCAATTTTTAAAAATGTATCTATGAGACAATAACTGACAATAAGAAACATCACATATTCAGATTAATCGTACCTACTTTTTCTAACACATCTTCGTTTTCTTGTTTTAATTTACAGTCATTAGAAGCATTCTTCTACAATATTTTTTGAATTAAATTATATGGTAAATAAATTCGTACAACAGTATTAATATAAGAATGAGAAATGTACTATTACCAGAAAATGTGGGCTAATAAATATTAAAAATAAATCAATTTAAAGAATTGCATTGAAAATGTGTTTTCCGTTTCTTCCATTCCTCAGTTTCCATTATCACAGTATGTTGTCAAGCAAAACGTTAGATTTATGTAAATTTACTAAATAATTAGGAATTATACCAAGTGCTGGTTGAGAACGTCTCATTAATAATGTTACAATTTTCATTATGCAACGTTGCTCGTCATAAAATACTGAATGCTGTTTTAAGAGTCGGTACTGCTGTGTGATGCGATTGAAAGCGATTAGAGTTGACAAAATGTTGCGACAATAAAGTCAATGCTTCTGCACGTACAATTTTATTTCAGTTTATGTTAAAAATGTTAAGTTATGTTAAGAAAATATTAGAATGATTGTGTAGGTAAAAAAGCGAACAATGCAAATGAAATAATTAATTAGTATTAGCTAGAAATTGAAGACGATAAAAGCAAATATTTATAAGAGATTGATGCAGGTCAAGCAGCCAATGATTTAGGAAAGAGATTGATTGCAGGTTGTCATTCAATCGATAACAGCTCGAGGAGTTCGCCTTGTCGAGCCGTGGATGAGTCAAATCGCGAGCTTGGTAGCTTTTTTTTTTCTTTTTTAATTTGTTGCGTGTACAATTGACGCAACGCGTCTCCAAGCCCCTTGGGAGGCGTTGAGCGCTTCGCGCTTTTAGGAGTAATCCTCCATTAATTAATTACAGCGCTTGTTTTTTTTTGAGTAATCTTCCAATGAATATTATGTCCGTCACGTCTCGTCGCAGTCAGTTGTCAACAGTACCGCCAGGTAGCATCTCCGCGTACGCGCCTCCGAAGCAGCCAAACTCGTTTTGTTGGAACAAATTTCACATGAGATTCGACGGAAATCGAATCCGGACCTCCTTGGTGAAAGGCGAGCGACTTCGCTCTGCGCCACGAGATGATTGTTAGTTAATGCGTGGTCAAGGTAGAGATAATAATCAATGTCGAATGTCGGTAATGAAGAGTTGAACATATTTTGAAATCACCTTTTCGTTGAGAAAGAAATAATTGGGGAAAGTATATGGCGGTTTGCGAACACTGCTGATTAAATGTAAAGTCCGTAAACTGTGGGCCGCGTGAGTAGCGCAGCTTGTTTTATTGATTTTATTTAGGATATGTGGTTTTCATGACAGCCGATATCATTAAGTCCTCTTAGGTATTTGGAAGGCTTATTTTACGAGGCCAAAGAAATGGACAATTCTTACATGACGTTAGGTGGTTACTATTTCAGTTTATACACTTTGTAGGAGAATTAGTAGTTTTTTACCTAAATCTTGACGAAATACAGAATATTTTTTCCTTACAAGTTCTACAGAATAATAGAATTAAATTATTTGGTAACCTTAAACAGATTTTAAGGTTCGTCGGTGTCTTAGCTTCTACAGCCATTGGAGAAGTGTGTTGGTTCTGACGAAAAACCTTCAGAGATCCTACAACGGAGAGGGATTCCGAGCATATCTTCTTTTTCAAAGAGTTTAGAGAAACATTACGTAACATTAGTTGAACTGCGATTGCAACACGCAAAAAAGCTACAGGAAAGTTACAACAGAGAAGTTCTACATATGCACTATACTGACAATCGAAAACCCCAAAAATAATGTTACTTGTCGTTCAGTAAATTTTCTCTGAAAGTGATGAAATGAGAAAGAGTTACAAATTCTGGAACCATAAAATTACTATTCTTTGTGAAAACGAAGTTAAACTTGTCTCTGAAAATGAAATGTTTGTAATTGAAATGTTTGAAGTACTGCGAACTGTCCATGTCTGTATGTTGTAGCACCCGATTCTAGAATATTCTGCTATCCATCTTAACTTAAAAATAACGCACCATATGTAAAAACAATAATTGAAAAGTGTTTAAAGGGACGCATGTGTCAGTTGCTTGCAGAACATTGCATTTCTATGGACACTAATCATTAAAACTAGAGGTGCTACAATAGCACATACTTTCTCGCATTATTGTGCAGGGTTACGTATATATTATAACATTGCGATTTCTTTCATCGTTGAAAAAAGTCCAGACTAATTCAAACGAATCACCTTCGATGGATATCTGCTCTTCTTTCGCTAATCAGAAACAGTAGTCTTTTCTTCCTACTACAAAAGAAACAAACATTAATAAATCTCAACTCAATCAAACTCAATATTTGCAGCAGATTATACAAAGAAGCAATTCACAAATAAATGAAACATCCAACACTGAAGGACAACCAAAATATCGCCTCATGAATGCATATATAGTAGGAACCTAGGAATCTTGACAAACTCTTAAAGTAAAGAAGTGTATTTGTTAATTCCAAGTTAAATTGATTACCTTCCGTCGATCTATTTCCTTTCATAAAAATATTATCTACATAATACAATCATCACGACCGTAAACAATTGGAAGACTTCGAAGAATTTGGAAACCACTGTTGCCATTTTGCGAACTGGCAACGCGTCAAACGAAGCGCGCGTAACTCGAATTTGCTGTTTCGAATTTCTTCCCAATTATCAGAAATACAGAGAGTGCGCCAACAATTACGCCAGCACTATTATCTTAAGTCCTTTGCTACATACGAAGAAAAAAGTTGGAGCCGTTTCTGATAAAATAATTGTTTAAAATTTGAAAATGGCCTTCGTTTGACGCAAAAATACTCTTATTTTTGAAAAATTGAACATGACCTTATTTCAAGATCTGTTTTTGATCAACACATTTCATTAAGAAAACATATCTTCATAATTGTACTGGTAGAAAGACGCCGAAAAATGTTCAATTTTTGCAATTTTCGAAAATTGAGTGGTTTCAAAGAAAATTAGACTTGCACCTTTCCCTTAAGCTTCCTTAATTCTATCCGAGGTCAAAATTGTATAAAAAAATGTGTGTCTTTTTTTGAAAATTTTGAAAATGACCCAGGGGCTCATGCAAAGTACCCCCCTCCAATAAAAAGTAAATGTCCGTTTCCAATTCAAGGGTCAGCCAAATCGATTGGGGAATATAAACTTTCGTGAAAATTCTACTCACAGTTTAGCTGCTAGCGTTGAACCCAGGCAGACGGACGGACGTTTTGCCGACAATCGATTTTTCGGTATCAAGGACCAACAAAACATGTATTCTGACTACACAACGTGTTGCAGGAAGTAATCTCTCTATATAAAAATGGATGTTGGTTTATATCAGAGCAGTGAACTCCGACACCTTATGACCGATCTCCATGAAAGTTGACACATCTACATCCAGAAGGTTTATAAGCTGTTAGTTTTGTTGTAACTCCACTACATGGCGCTGTAACACAAGATTGCGCTTCATTTTAATTCAATTTCCATTCGAACTGAGGCGCACGTGGGCTTCGTTGTTGCTGAGCGTTGCCGTTTGGAGTGCCGAGAGCGTCGCCGTTGTAGGGCGATGCCGAGAAGGTCAGGACAGCGGCGGTCTTAAGTGAGAGAGTGAGACAGACAGAGAGGGAGAGAGGGGCTGAGACAGACAAAGAGAGAGAGACTGACAGAGTCAAAGAGACAGACGTACAAAGAGAGACAAGAGACAGACATACAAAGAGAGACAAGAGACAGAGACAGAGAGAGAGGCATGGATACAAAAATAGAGAGGGACAGAGAGAGACAGAGATAGATAGAGATATAAATAGAGAAAAACATACAGAGAGACAGGCAGAAAGAGACAGAGGCATATATAGGTAGACAGAGACCAGAGAGAGAGAGGAGAGAGAAACAGAGGAAGATGGAGAGACAGAGACAGACCATAGACTAAAGAGGTATCATTCTTTACTCTATGGACAGACAGAGAGAGGCAGAGAAAGAGACATATAGAGAGATTCAGAGAGAGATAGAGAAAGAGAGGCAGAGACACAGAGAGAGAGAGAGAGAGAGAGAGAGAGAGAGAGAGTCACGGAGAGACGCACAGAGACGGAGACAGAGATGGACAGGGTCAGAGACACGCAGTGGCAGAGACCAACAGACAAACTGAGACGGAGAGAGAGAGACAGAGAGAGAAAGGGAGAGGGAAGGAGAAAGGGAGATGGAGGGTAGGACAGTCTGCCGGGTTCCGCTAGTTTACTCTATACAGTAACAAGATTTATCCACTTTTTCCTTAACAGTGTCCAGCAATAATAATAATAATAATAATAATAATAATAATAATAATAATAATAATAATAATAATAATAATAATAATAATAATAATAATAATAAAACGAATTCCTGAAGGGCACCCGTTCCCGAAAAATATTGAAGAAGATAACAGTGATATGTGCTCAGTCAAAAATTCATCTAGGAAATATTAATTATCAGCAAAGACCTCTAGAACTGTAGGATGAGTACCGACAGAAAGCTAAGCTGAAAGGAGCCCAATTGAAAAGGTACACTATGTGATCAAAAGTGTCCGGACACCCCCCCCACAAACATACGTTTTTCATCTTAGGTGTATTGTGCTGCCGCCTACTGTCAGGTACGTATTCTCCGCGACCTCAGTAGTCATTATACATCGTGCAACAGCAGAATGGGACGCTCCGTGGAACTCACGGACTTCGCACGGAGTTAGGTGATTGGGTGTCACTTGTGTTAGAAGTCTGTACGCGAGATTTCTACACTCCTAAACATCCCTAGGTTCACTGTTTCTGATGTGATAGTGAAGTAGAAACGTGAAGGGACATGTACAGCACAAAAGCGTAAAGGCCGACCTCGTCTGTTAACTGACAGAGATCTCCAATATTTGAAGAGGGTCGTAAAGAGTAATAGACATCTATCCAGACCACAACACAGGAATTTCAAAAAGCATTAGGATCCACTTCAAGTACTTTGACAGGCGTGAGGTGAGAAACCTTGGATTCTATGGTCGAGCGGCTGCTCATAAGCCACACATCACGCACAAAAATGCCAAACGCCGCCTCGCTTGGTGTAAGGGGCGTCAACATTACACGATTGAACAGTGGGAAAAGGTTGTGTGGAATGACGAATCACGGTACACCATGTGGCTATCCGATGGCAGGGTGTGGGTACGGCGAACGCCTGGTGAACGTCATCTGCCAGCGTGTGTAGTGCCAACAGTGAAATTCGGAGGTGGTGGTGTCATGGTGTGGGCGTGTTTTTCCTGGAGGGGGCTTGGACCCCTTCCTGTTGTGCGTGGCACTATCACAGCACAGGCCATTGATAATGTAAACACCTTCTTGCTTCCCACTGTTGAAGAGCACTTCGGAGATGGCGATTGCATCTTTCAACACTATCGAGCACCTGTTCATACTGCACGGGCTGTGGCGAAGTGGTTCCACGACAATAACATCCCTGTAATGGACTGGCCTACACAGAGTCCCATCTTGAATTCTATAGAACACCTTTGGGATGTCTTGGAACGCCGACTTCGTGTCAGGCCTCACCGAACGACATCGATACCTCTCCTCAGAGCAGCACTCCGTGAAGAATGGGCTGCCATTCGCCAAGAAACATTCCAGCGCCTGATTGAAAGTATGCCTGCGAGAGTGAACGCTGTCATCAAGGCTAAGGGTGGGCCAACACCATATTGACTTTCAGCATTACCGATGGAGGGCACCACGAACTTGTACGTCCGTTTCAGCCCGGTGTCCGGATACTTTTGATCACAGTGTATAATGCGATGTACAACAGAAATAATAAAAACAGAAAAATGTTCTTCAGATAACTGGAGTCGGCGAGTCAGACAGATTCATCTCTAAATCTGGAGTTCGGTGAGTTTGAGGATTATTGGAAATCAATTTGGTCGAAAAGTGAACATTTTAACCAGAACGCAGACTGGATCCGGGATATCGAAGAGCAAAGTGTCGACGACCGAAGACATACATAGAAATATTAAGAAGACCAATAACTGGAGGTCACCAGGAGCAGATGGACTTCACAATTTTTGGCTGAAGTGTTTCAAATCAATCCAAGAACCATTGGCCATCTGCTTTACAGAAGAATTAAATGACTCGAGTAAGATTCCACTTCATCTTACTGAAGGAAACACCATTTTGCTTCACAAGAGAGATGATGTCTCACAACCACAAAACTACAGACCAATAACGTTTTGTCTACTATTTATAAATTATTTACATCCTTGATCAATGAAAAAAAATTATGAGCATTGTGAAAGAAATGGAATAACGACAGAGGAACAAAAATTATTTATTATAGGTGCTCTAGGTTGCAAACACCAACTTATAATAGATTATGTAGTTTTAAAACAAGTCCAGAGTAAGCAGAAAAACTTCACATGTGTTATATAGATTACACAAAAGCGTTTGATTCAGTTCCTCGTGATTGGTTGGCAAGAATACTTGGAATCTACAGGATTCCTCCAAAGATCATAAACACACTAGTCATTGATGCTAACGAGGAAGGTAAATCTGCATGCTAATAAGGAGAAAATATGTACAATGGACATTAAACGTGGGATATTCCAATGAGACACTCTTTCACCCTTATGGTTTGATCTGGCCTTAAATCCGTTGTCATCACTGTTAAATAATCGTACAATTGGCTACAAAATTAATTCATCAGATAATAAGGCATTAAATTATCTTTTATTTATGGACGATCTGAAGCATTATGCTGGAACACATCAAAAACTCTGTTTCTTAATAGATACTACCAAGATTTTCAGCCAAGATATTAGGATGAGCTTCGGTTTGGATAAATGCGCCATCATAAGCATACGGAAAGGTAAAGCAGAAAAGTTGGATGAAAATGTTCAAGGCATAGAAGAGCTGCAACCTGATGGTGCTTACAAATATCTCGGAATACAACAGAATATGAAACTTGATCACAGAGAAACTAAATATGAGTTTACCGAGAAGTACGGTAACAGAAGAAGGTAACAAAAATACTGAATACGGTTAAATACGCTGGGAAAAACGTAATTACGGTCATCAACAGTGTGGGTGTACCTATGCTGATATACAGTATTGGTGTAGTAAAATGGTCTGATACGGACCTAAATTCATTGGATAGACTTACCAGAGGGCTTCTTAAAAAATTCAGATGTCTGCACCCTAACTCTTCTATGGTCCGTTTCAGTGGCGTGCGGTGACAATTTAGTTGGGGAAGCACTTTTGAAGTCTAAAGAATAAAAAACGTGAAACAGTTAACAATGATATGAATTTTCACAAAATGTGAATATTAACCCGGGAAAGATTGCGTTTTGCAAACGAACGTAACTGATCGCCTAGGAGAAAACGGACCCCAGGGAAAATTTCGTTGCGTAAATACTTTCTAACATCATAAACAAATATAATTCGGTATTTATGTGACTTACATTCTTAACCTATTTTATCGAGTACTTTGTTATTTAAAATTATTAATATAAATTTATAAAATCCATCAGTGCATTAAGGAATGTTTTTCTTTCATAAAACGGAAAATACGAGCATACACTTTCATAAATGGTGAGTGTTGATTTGAAAATGTATGTATACAATTCAGTAATGTTTTTCGCTATCTTTACAAACAATAGATGTGATCTGCATTCTACTGATTTCTTGCACTTTTCACATTCTCTGGATTTCTTGCAGTTTAAATACTTCGGACAAATTTCGTGTTTTGTTAGTTCTCTTTCCTGCAACTTGTATTTCTTGTTTTTGCTCTGAATGCAATTATTGTACTATTTTACCTATGAACTCTCGCGGCAATTCTGGTAGAATTTATCCCTTAATAGACCAAGGGCGAATACGATCCAAACTTACGTTTGCAATTCTTGTGTACGGTGATTCCTCGAAATTTCAGTAATGTCTTATCCTCCTGACAGTTGATCGTGCCTCTAGTCCGATTAAAATAAGAACCGACTTGAGGGCGGGCTGTGGTGAGGAGCGGCGGAGTTACCACGCCGGGCGGCTGAGCACGTGCTAGAGCGGCTGGGGGGAGGAGCGGCGAGGACCGCCCGATCGCGGTGTCAAAAAAGACAAGCGGTATAGTGGGTGGATGACTGCATGTGTCGTCGTCACAACTGCAGTTTTCGTCCTATGTCAAATGCTGCTCTCCACTTCGCGAAGCACATTAATTTACCCCGAGATGTTCTCTAACATTACAAACAAAAGAATTTCTACTAGATTTACACTGTTTACACAGTTTTAATTGTCAAACAAATTACTGTTATAAAGGAAATACTCCACTTATTTCAGAGTCACTTCCCTCTGATGATTGTTTGCAAGGAATGGAACTCAAATATTGAAGAGAAATAATTTCTTCAAAATTTTGTTCCACAATTCCTTCGTCTTCCCATGCCTTCGAAATTACCTTTTTATACGACCTACCTCATTGCGCCAATGTCCTGCTGTTGTCCTCTCCACAGCCTCATTCATGAGCTTTTCCACCCTCCTAAATCTGTCATCGTGTCTCCCCTCTGGTTCCCTGCCTACTTTCCACTTTCCTCGCTAGATGTCACGACTACTGCGCGGAATGAGTTTGCCAATGCATTCCCTTCCCGCAAGGGAGAACTGCAGAACGGACCACAAAGAATTAGTTTTTTAGAACACTTTCTTTACATTAAGATAAACGGTCTCGATATTATGTACTTTATACTTACATTGTATTATGATGTAAGTTCACGTATACATCAAATACTCTCAAAAAGCCAAAATTCTTTCGAACTTGAAATAGCTACCAGCCGATCACAACGGAACGTATTTGAAAATTCATTCTCGCGCACTTACGAACCGAGCCGGCTTGCCACGACACTTGACGAAGTCGAACGCCTGCCCCCCTCCAAGAACGAAGCTTTGCTGACGTCACGAGACGAAACTACACACCGTTTTGAAAACATCGATTGTTACGGTTCAACCACTGGTACTTAGCTCAGAATCTTAGATTGAGTAAACGTTTTGCTCTGGCAACGAATATTTTAAATATCGAAAGGATTTTTTCTCTGCTTTGCTTAGGGGAATGACTCATTCCCTTCATTTCATGGAATGCTCGCCACTGATCCGTTTGTATTTATGAAGAAGAGAAGGTGGTCGAGTGTTACTTGATGTTTTTAAACTCTGCAGAACTCCAAGAACAAAAAATGAGGGACGCTAAACGTAGGCCTGAGGATTCCCCCATGAAGAAGGTGGTGAGCGCTGACACTGGATACACACCACTTAATTTAAGCAACCAAGGCCCAAATATTGTAATACCAGCTCTAAAGGAGGAAATACAAAATTGGCAACAAATGATGCTTCACGGTAAATTTCCAAATTCTCTGTTGAACCCTATGATTGACAAATGTGCGTTCTTAAAGTGGTTGAGCAATGTTTACTTGTACCCAGGAACTGAAGGTTTTGTAGCAGCAATTCAGGATAGAATAATAAGAACTAAAAACTGTTAAAAACCATGCTAATATGCTGTAATGCTCCAGCATATTACAAATATAAACCAGATGCTGTGCTCAAGACGAAGACGCACGTCTTATACTTGGATCTGCCTATTTTGACGGATATAACAGTTGATCATAACCGCCCTGACATCCTCATAATAGACAAAGAAAAGAAAACAGTCTCTATAATCGATGTTGCAATCCCTTTGACTCACAACTTGTGGAAGTCCGAAGCAGAGAAAATTAGAAAATATGAGAACTTGGCAACTAAATTTTTAAAAAACATTTGGAAGTTGCATGAGATCTCATATTTCCCCATGTTTATATCCGTTAAAGGAGTCGTCACCAGAAACTTTAAAGAAAATCTGGAGAATTTAGATATCAAAAATATATTTGATGAAGCCCAGAAAACCAAAGATCTTCAAACATGTCATATAGTCAAGAAATTCCTAAATGCGTGACATTCATGTAGGTCTGGATGAATTTCCTTCCTGCGCAGTCCGAGCCTAGTCCTTTAACATCAATTGGACAGGTGATAGATTTCCCTGCAAAAAACAGAGAAAGTGTGAAATACCGATAATAATAATAATAATAATAATAATAATAATAATAATAATAATAATAATAATAATAATAATAATAATAATAATAATAAAAAGAAGAAGAAGATGAAGAAGTCAAGTCCACGTCCCCTCCGTGCCCCCCGGGACCTTCCATAGCAATGATGATTCTATTGATGCTAACAGACCTCTGTGGAGACTAACGGGTCAGGAAGCGGAAGAGAATCCCTGGATTACAACGGTTTCTGGCGCGGAGGAGCCTTTAGAGGAGCATACCTCTATAAAAAACCTAGGCTCAGCTGGCTCCGGCTGTCAGTACCTAGCAAGGGCCCCTGCCTAGGGTACAGGTGAAGAGGACCAACGGCTTCGACGGCGGAAGAAGATCGAATCTCAACGGCGAAGAAGGCGTACGGGTTCTTCTTCATATTCAGAGGGTTGTCGGATCCCTCCAAAAAAAATTGACCTGGTTAGCAGATCCTCTTCGTCAGTTATCCAGTACTGGGCCCCCCAGAGAAGAATTATGAGTAGTGCTTTAAGGAAAAGTCACGCTGACGACCGGCCCTCGCAAGGCCGCGCAGCTGTTTCTAGCACCGGGGCAGCTGTGAGAAATATGTTACCTGTGCTGGTGGAAAGCGGTGAACCTCCGCAACAACTAAGGAGGCGCGGCGCCGCCCCACCTAGGGCTACCGCAAATCTCGATATCGCGTCGCAAGATGCCGCACCTGGTAGAAGTTTGGGGAACCCAAGGGGATCCCCCACTGCTTCAGGGAATCCAAGCCAACGCATGCAATGGACAAGAGAATTAAACATGTCTGTCATGCGTGCATACTACAGAAGCACAAAAGACGAGACGGAATGTGAGGGCTTCAGGAGAAGGCTCCTAACCGAATGGAGAAAGATATATCCAGAAAGCGCTCTAAATGAGAAGCGTGTGTGTAGCCAACTGAACTCCATCAGGAGAAGAAAAGTTTTCTCAGATGCAGAATTAAATCTTCTCAAGACGGAAGTGAGACTAGAATTAACAAATGAGGTAGTCCTGGAGCAGCAAGTTAATGAAAATGAACAAACAGTACATGAGAACGAACAGCTCGCTGGGATTTTCATCCCCAACTTGAATATGAAATGGTGGACAAATCCCTTAAAGATATTTATGAGGCAACAAAGTTTCACTACCAAGGAATATTATTAGATCTAAGACCAAAAATACCAAAACTGAAATGCAGCGCTAATGTCTATGAAGTTGTTTGCAAAATGAACCAAATCATTGCTCCAAACATCTCAGAAGCTACTTCTCTTGAAGATGTAGCCGGACTGGTTCACTGCGCTGCAATTGCTACCTGTCAACACCTAGGTTACAAAGTACGGGTGGGAAATGGCACTTCTCTTTCTAAGAAACCTTATGAAAGACAAAATCCACCGGCATGGTTAAAGAAAATTGAAAATCAAATTGCCCAAGCTAGACGAGATATCTCGCATATTGCCGAGTATTTCAGAGACAAAGGAGGAATTTCAAAGATGGTTCGCGCAACTATTCGCTCAATTCTCAGAAGACTGGGGATAAAAAGAACACATAAAGACCTGGAAAGTAAACTCAAGGTTGAAGATGAGAGATTAAGACAAAGAATAGCAGCTCTAGGGGCGAGAATAAGAAGGTATAATGAAGCAGCGCGACGCAAGAAAGAAAATTCCCTCTTCTCTAACAACCAAAAAGGCTTTTATAGATATCTAGAGTCGAGAGGTGCCAACGACAATGACATAAACCCCCCAAGTGCTTCTGCCATGACGGACTTCTGGTCTCAGATTTGGTCCACTCCAAAGCAACATTTTGATGAAGCATACTGGATACGACAGGAAGAAGAAGCGTGTCATAATATCCCAGAAATGAATGGAGTTGTGATTTCAACAGAGGATGTAAAAAGATCTATAAAGAGAACTCACAATTGGAAAGCTCCAGGAGTAGATGGAATCCATAATTTTTGGTGGAAATATCTGACATGCACTCATGATATATTGGCGAGTCAATTTCAAAATATTTTGCAAGGAACATCTGTGCTGCCAGAATTTTGTACCATGGGTGTGACATTTATGTTACCGAAAGGAGGAAATGCGTCTTGCCCCGAGAATTATAGACCTATTACATGTCTACCCACAATTTATAAAGTTCTCACCTCCATTATTGCCACCAAACTCGACGAGCATCTGAAAGAAAATGAGCTGCTTTTCCCAGAACAGGTTGGTTGTAGGAAAGGATCTCGAGGATGCAAAGAATTATTAATAATAGATAATATTGTATCCAAGCATGTAAAAAAGAAAGCGCATAATTTGTCAGTGGGCTGGATTGATTTCCGAAAGGCATTCGATTCTATTCCGCATTCTTGGTTGCAGCGAACCCTTCAACTCTACAAGGTTCATCCCTCTATCATTACATTTCTTACAACGTGTATGAACAGCTGGCGAACAACACTGCTTGTAATGCGAGGGAAATTCAGTTACCAGACAGATACTTTAAAAATTTGTAGAGGCATTTTTCAGGGAGATAGCCTAAGTCCGCTCTGGTTTTGCCTAGCATTGAACCCTTTGAGTAGGATGTTGAATGCTTCCGGCTATGGGTATGCTTTGAAGAACCCCAAGAAGATCATTTCCCACCAATTATATATGGATGATCTCAAGCTCTATGCTAAAGGGTCAGAACAACTTCGCAGCATGCTGACACTAGTAGAAAGCTTCAGCAGCTCTGTTTGTATGGATCTTGGTTTGGAGAAGTGCGCAGTTGTTCACGTGAAGAGAGGTAGCGTCCAGAATACAGAGAATGAACCTCATTTGATGGAAGATTTGAGAATTCAAGAACTCTTCAGTGGCGATGAATATAAGTATCTGGGCCTCCAGCAGCTCCTAGGAACTGCAGATGAAAAAATAAGAAAACAAGTGGAAAGAAAGGTTCTCTCTCGTGTGACGAAAATCTGCAAGTCCTGTATTAATTCAAGAAACAAATTTACAGGAATTAACACCTGGGCTCTTTCAGCAGCATCACATACATTTGGAGTTGTCAAGTGGTCTGAGACATCTTTGCAAGCTTTCGATAGAAAAGTCAGAACACTTCTATCAAAATATCGGATGCATCATCCTCGAAGTTCCACCGAAAGGCTGTATCTTTCAAGACATCATGGGGGCCGTGGACTGTTAAGTCTTGAAGTTATGTGCCGCCAGCAAGAAAAACAGCTCAGAAATTATTTCACCAACAACAAATCCATGACGGCCATTTGTGCACAAGATCACGGCTATACACCTCTGAAGCTGCTCCAGGAAGATCACAATCCAAGAGTTCCGAAACCTGTGGACCGAATTGAGCAGTGGAGATCAAAGGAACTCCATGGCAGGTTTGCTACTGCTCTTCAAAGTAACTCCATAGATGTGAAGAGATCGACTGAATGGTTGAGAACCGCTGGGCTTTTTGGCGAGACGGAAGGATTTGTACTGGCCATTCAAGATCAGGTAGTAGCCACTAATAACTACAGGCGATATATTATGAAAGAGAACATCAGTGACAAGTGTCGCCTGTGTAAGAAGGCCACCGAATCTATCCAACATATCTGCAGTGGATGCTCTCAGTTGGCACAAACAGATTATTTACAACGTCATAATAATGTAGCCAAAATCATCCACCAAGCTCTTGCCAAAAGATCGGACCTGATAAAGGAAAGCCTGCCTTACTACAAATATCTACCAGAACAAGTTTTGTCTAATGAGAGAACAAAAATCTTGTGGGATACTCCCATTGTTACAGATAAAACAGTGGAAGCAAATAAGCCTGATATTGTCGTATTCGACAAAACTACTCGTAGGGCAATAATAATAGATATCGCAGTCCCACTAGATCGTAATCTGCTGACAACTATTGCAGAAAAGAAAAGAAAATATCAGCCACTCTCAATTGAACTGAAAAACTTGTACAAACTAATAGAGGTAGATATTGTACCCGTAGTTATTTCAACTAATGGGCTTGTGGCTGAAGATTGGAGGATTGTGAAAGAAAAACTCCATCTAAATGAGTGGCACCTCAGAACCATGCAGAAGGCCGTGTTGCTGGCAACCACCAACATTGTGCGCAAGGTTCTCTCCCTAAATCATTGAAGCGGAACCTGAGTGCACTGGAGCAAGAACTTCTCACCATCTGTCTCACCATATGTGTTGACGTTCTGTCCTTGAGTTATACTTGAAAACTCCGGAAGAGCGTGAAATTTTGAAATATGAAATAATAATAATAATAATAATAATAATAATAATAATAATAATAATAATGTCTTTATTAGTGGCGCGGCTTAAGCGTGATGCCACCTAACAACGTAAGAACCATGCAATGCGTTTTCAGATAAAAACATATTTTCCTCTTTAGTCTTGAGCGGTTGAATTTTGGTGGAAATTCAATAACCGCCCAATGGTTTTCGTATACTAAATTGCACCTGAACTAAAAAATAAACATTTTGATTACGTTGCATAAAAGTAAATATTTTTGTCAAAACAAATGTTATTGTATTCCACTGCAATTCACTGCACACACAAAATAGCTCACACAGAACTCGTCCACGAGCCATGCGCAACGGTTCCATCTATTTTCTTAATTCCATGGTGGAAATATTATTTCCACCATGCTTAATTCCACATACCTCGGTGGCTGAAATCCATCACGAGCTTGAGAGGTGCTGCTCCACGTGTCGGTGTTGGGAATCATTTGCAACACAGTAGAAAGAGTATGGGATAATACTAACAAGAAGTTCGGCTTGTATCGTACGTCAGGACATGTTGCCGTTTGTTGTAGATGAAATCCAACTCCCTCGATGACGTCACCTTTCGGACGCTCGCTGGGGCCTCACTTCGTCTGTTAACGCATGAAGATAAGAAGTTCATTCGACGATCAAACACTCGCACGTTATTTAAGTGATTTCTTTTTAATGTTGACGTGTCAAGGGATATTGGCCGAAAACTTCTGATTGTTGTGCAACACCGCAACAATGCCACGAACCACCACTGACGTATACACACACTTACATGCACTACACAACCACAAGT
This sequence comes from Teleogryllus occipitalis, assembly GCA_011170035.1. NCBI lineage: Eukaryota > Metazoa > Arthropoda > Insecta > Orthoptera > Gryllidae > Teleogryllus > Teleogryllus occipitalis. The sequence goes on along the minus strand of BLKR01000881.1, from coordinate 121,597 downwards.
GTACTACCCGCTGGAGGAGATACCTGGAGAATATTCTTGCATTATGTATAATTTCACACTTACACGCTTGTTCGTGGTAATGATGAAACATTAACTGCTTTCGGTAAATCAATTGCAATTCGCAAAACAAAACGACCAAGATGTATTTGATCTTGAAAATGACGAAATGAACAAATGACGGCAGTTAAGCGTTCATAAATATGATAATAAAATATTATTAAAATTTAGTGTTTTTACCATAGAAGCACGAGATAACACATCTAGGGCACATTACCTTTCATTTTAAAAAAATCACACAATTTGGTTGAGTAGAAAGCTCTTATTTCTTTCTAATAGATAAGATAAGATAAATTTATTTAAACTGCAATTGGGTGTAACTGTGGCAGTTAATTATCTAAGTAACGTAATAAATTTCATGCAAATAATATAATAATAATGGTAATAATAATGCTAAAATAATAATAATAATAATAATATAAAAACTGATAATTCATAAAACATTAAATTACACGAAGAAAAAGAAGAGAAATGCCTATAAACTAAAACCGCACTGAATGTTTATACAATTAAGACCGCACTGCATTGGCACTGCACTGTCCTTCACTACTGCACATCACTTCACTTCACTATAACACTTAAAAATTTTTCTTCATTATTTCTCTGCTCTACACTGCACGACACCTCACTTTACTAGATAACCTAATATTCTGTATTAACGCCCTCAGAAATTTAGGAATTCCCTAAATTGCTGAACGCTTCGAGGAAAGGGTTCAAAGGTTTTTGCAAGCAACCTCTGCCCTTGTCGCTCGATTTGTGAAAGAGAATTCGAGACTCGCGGGTTCCTAGTTGGGTGACCGCCGATCGCGGGATCTAACGGCGTCAAGCCCCTGGCCGAAAGGATAAATGGCACTGATTGACTGCGACGTGACGAGTCTTGACAAAAAATAATAACAGAATATTAGTCTATGCCAGATGCTCAACGCCCAACAAGGATTCGTTGCGCCCACAAACACGCAAAGAATTTCTTTTTAATTGAAAATTCAGAAAGTTCAACGAAAATGAGATTTGTACCATTTTTCAGCGTTCTTTACTCTACCTGAGAAAAAATAAAGATAAAATTGGGGACCGTTTTTAAGAATATTTTTATAAAATTGCAGTAACTTCAATAAAACGTTACATGGAAACTACTAGTCTTTTCAAAAAAATTGTATATGGCCTTCCTTAAAGATCTAGTTTTCAGAACTGATTTAACACAAAAATCTCTATCATCAACATTGTACTTTTTCAGTGTTACTTTTTTGCAATTTTTGAAAATACGGTTTGATTTTGCAATATAAACGGTTGCGAAAATGAGATCAGCACCTTTTTTACCTCCCTTGGCTACGTACTAGGAAAAAATGGAGTCGTTTTCGAAAAAAATAATTGCTTAAAAATTGCTTACAATTCACGGAAAAGTGTGTGAAAGTCACTCACATTTTCTGAAAATTGTACTGGATCATATTTGAAGATCTGTCTTTCGATAAGATTTTGTTCTGAAAAATCTCTATCTTCAATATTGTAGTTGCAGTAAGTCGCCGAAAAAAAATGTTTGGCAAACCTCGAAAAACCAGGAACTTCAACGAAAATGAGATCTGCGCCGTTCTTTTAAGAGTTTGCTATCCAAGGACAATGTTTCATTAAAAATTGAAGCCATCTTTGAGAAAATTTCGAAAATGTTCAGTCTTCATGTAAAATACCGCATAAAAATCCACATATCCGTTTCAAACTCGCAGGACTTCGAGTTCCTTCAGATCGATGAGGGAATAATCAATTTTCAAGAAAACCGTGTGAACAGTTTAGGCATTAGCGTTGACCACAGACATACGGAAGGACGAACAGAACAATACAGCCCTATAAACTGTTCTGTTTATTTCACGTGACCGGTGCAACTTTTTATATCTATGGTTATACGTCTAAGTAGTTTATTCACATGGCTTGAAGTAATTGCTCTTTGGCATGTATCAAAAACTTTGTTTTGTTTCATTCAAAGGTAAAAAAGTAATTTTAAATAAGTATTCTAATTTTTTGCCGTCCTGTGAACCAGGGTTCTGATGTCACTGCAGCGCCTCTGACCGGGAGGTCTTAGGTTCGAGTCCTGACGGCGGCAGGATTTTCGATACTAGCTTTTCAGCTAGGTCGAATTCAATCGGGAGGAGAATTCTAGCGGCTGGCTGCTCTGCTCGGTAGTTTTCCGTGGTTTCACCGATCAACACCAGGCGAATGCCGGAGCAGTATCCTAACAAACGGGCCGCGGACCGCGCGCGATCTTTCCTTCCTCTTCCTTGTCCTATCCTCTCCCCTTACACATACACACACACTAACATGCACTACACTACCACATATTTTGGGAAATCGGTCGGGAGCTTACAGCTTGTCCCGTTGGGGCGGTGCCCCGCTGGTGGGAGAGTCCTGGTTAGGGGGAAACCCCACTAGCCGACGACGGTAGGTCGGCGCCGGATCTCGCCATCCAGCGGGGGATTACCGCCATCTCCCTTGAAAAAAACATGCATTACACTAACGGGACTAATGACCAAAGCAGTTGACGCGCCTGGAAACACGAAAAAATCAATCAATGAACCAGGGTTTCCACCTCTTGAACCAGAGACACGACAGCGCTGTCTGCATCCACTGGCTCGCAGATAGTGGGTCCGCCAACGGCGTGAAGCGCTTGGAAGTGCTTCCATGTTGACGAAATAAGGTATTGGCATTGGCGTTTCTAAATGCTACGTAGCCATTCTTTTTCGGCTTCTTGGTGGTAGAATCGTTTTAATGAATCATGACTTGACCCAGGCGTTTGTGAAGAATAATCATGAGCTTCATTAGAAGTAAATGAAGAACCATTGAAGTTGGGAAGATTTTCGTCGCTCATGTAGCTGATATTCTTGAATCACCAGAGGTGCCCTCTGCACGGTAACTCACAGTAGAGCTCTCAATGCCTGCAGACCCGCCCGCCCGTCTCTGAGAAAGTGCCCGTATAGTACAAAAAACCCACCCGCATTCATACGGGTCGCCCGTATAATACGGGTCGCCGGTATAATTGAGTTTTTTGATAGAGATCAGTAAGGATTTTGTTTAAGATTGTCAAAATGCCTATTTATGCTCACGACCACATTGTCCCATTTCGTCCACCCCCTCCCCAAGTTCCATGTGCTCCCTTTTCCGTTTGCCCCCTTCGCTTATTTTGTCCCGAGTTGTCCTGATGTCCATCTTTTCTTATTTTGTCCCCCTGGTCCCATTTTGTTCCGGTTTGTCGTATTTGTCTCATTTTGTCCCCCTTGTCCCCTTTTACTGGACGAATTTGCAAGATTCCAATAGTTTTATTGCATAAAGAATATTTTGTATACTATCAACTTATTTTAATTTATCTTTTTTAAAGGTTTCATTGAAGGAAAAAGTTTTATGACATAATCCAGCAGTATATTCGGGTCATCTGTGAAATCATAGTGTCGTTTCATATGTACCAATCCTATATTTTCTTGCCTTATGAACCCAGCATCTATACCTTTCATGATGCCTATTATCTAATTAAAATTTCTGAGTTTTTGGGTTGGGATATGCGGTCTTACCACGAGCTAGGACCGCGGCCCTTGGTTGTGGCCGCTCAGCCAACGCTTAGTTCGGGGTCTTACCTTCCCAATCAGATCATACGTTCAATATATAATGCCCCATATTTTTTCTCCACAATGAGCAAAAACTGAAAGTTGTACTTCACGGTACTTCAAGTTCAGTGTTTCTCCACCAGGTGGACGAAGTTTCAAATAATTTCAACAGATGACAGAGCTGTAGTGAACTTTTAAAATGGCGTCTGTTAGTGATTCATGTTACAAACGGCGAGCAGTGATCGAGTTCTTGATTGCAGAGAAAGAAACTGTGGGAAATATCCATAAACGTTTGTGCGCAGTGTATAGAGATTGTGCTGTCGATAGGAGCACAGTCAGGAGGTGGGCAAAGAGAGTGAAGGCGTCAGAAAGTGCAACAACTCAACTCTAAGATCTGCCACGTTCCGGTCGTCCTGTCAGTGCCAACACTCCAGACATGGTGAGGCGCGTGGATGTCATTATTCGATCGGACCGTCGCATCAAAGTGCAACAATTGGCCTCAGCTGTCAGTCAGCAGTGAAAGTGTGTGTGCAATGATCGAGACTCTCGGATATTCAACAGTTTGCGAAAAATGGGTTCCAAGAAGTCTCACAGCAGAACACAGAATGCAAAGAACAATCATGTCATCTGATTTGTTGGAGAGGTTTGATGCTGAGGGGGTAGCGTTTCTGTTCCGGATTGTGACGGGTGATGAAACCTGGGTGCACCACATTGAGCCGGAGACCAAAAGACAGTCAATGGAATGGCACCATCCTCATTCACCAAGAAAGAAAAAAATCAAGAGAACCCCCTCTGCTGGAAAAGTCATGATTACTGTTTTTTGGGACAGTGAAGGGGTCATTCTTGTTGATGTGATGCCAAGAGGGACAACCATTAATTCCGAAGCATACGTGAAGACCTTCGACAAACTCAAGAATCGTTTCCGGCGTGTCAGACATGACAAGAATCCGGCTGAAATTTTGATCCTGCACGATAATGCACGCCCACACACAAGTCTCAGAACCCGGGAACACCTCACCAAATTGGGTTGGACAACATTGCCCCATCCACCATACAGCCCACTGTCAGACTTCCATCTCTTCGGACCTCTTAAAGACGGTTTGCGTGGAAGACACTTCGATGACGATGAGAGCGTCATTCAAGCGGTGAAAACATGGCTTCGCGCACAGGACAAGAGTTGGTACCGGCAGGGAATACAGGCACTTGTTTCACGCTGGCGTAAGACCGTACAAGTTGATGGAGACTATGTTGAAAAATAGTACGTGTAGAAGAATCATGTAGCTATACTGTCACCAAAATATAATACTTTTGAATAAATAGTTTCTGAGAAAAAAATATGGGGCATTATATATTGAACGACCCTCGTATATCGGTTTTGTCGGTCTTCGTTGAACGAGACTGCGCGATCACATTTGACCTTACGTCCGGGCGCGAAGCTTAGTGGCAAGCGGACTGTTTCAGATTCATCGAATTTTTCGGAACAGACGTTGGTCTACGAGGTTCGAAAAAGAATGAACGCAGTTTTGTCCGCTTTTAGCTGCGCGTGCATACGCACGTATACTATTAGTATGTTTTAGAAAACACCAAATTTATCTTACATCCCTTCACCATCTTATCCTCCCTTCCCCTAAATAATGCCAAAAATTGCAAAACAAGTAGGTACACATTTTGAATGTACTTGCTGCTGGAATGATACTGAATGCTACTTGCATCTGGACATTCGTAATTTGCAAGTACAGTCAACTATTTAATTTTAATTCTCAAAAAATGACTTTTTATTTTGAGCGCGTTTTGACTTATTTAATATACTTCAGGAAATCATATTAAATGTATTATGTAGAAAGTGAAATGAAATGTGAGAATATTGTTAAAATGTCAAAAAACTAAAAATTGCACATTCTGTAGTACCTTTAGTTTAAGGGGCGAATAGGGGGCAAAATACTTTCAAAACTACCCAAGAAACGTGATCCAATTAGGCTGAATCTTCCTTCCAAACGCTTAAAAAAAGGCTCAGCTGAAAACGTCGAAAAACACACGAAACTATCCCGAAAAAAGTGATCAAATGGGAGTCGATCTCTCTTACAATTACCCAAAAGCAAATTTCAAAATTTAACTAGAGGTGCTACAGAATGGCACAGACTTTCTCGTAGTAACGGTTTCTAATTTCCTTGATGTGGACTATCACTGTAGTCTTGACCCCCCTTGTTGCCTGCTTCCATCTATTGCGGCCCAAAGATTTTTTTTTAAATTTTTCACAACTTTCCGGTTTCCAATTAGTAGAACCTAAATTATATCTTAATTATATTAAAGAAGGCTATAACGTCGTCGTAAATAGCAATTTTCATTAAAAAATTTGAAGCCTTGTTTAAGGAAATGGCGATTAAGCTTTCCTATAAATGCGAAATTTTAAACTCTTTTTCACAGGAATCTATTGAGTTTTCAAAAAACTTAATTTGAAGTACTTTTACTAACAAATGCACTAATGTATACAAATCGATGGAAATGTGCATATTAATGGCGTGAGAGATATTTTAAAAAAATCACATGAGTAATTTTTGAAAAAAAGAATACAGCAAAATGAACTTTACATCATATTAAACAGTGCAATTAGCACTATCCATTGGAAAAATATGAAGAAAAAATTTGGAAGCATTTTTGTAAAAGTGACGTATGAGCGTTTCTGAAAATGCAGAATTTAGAGCTCATTTTTACAGAAAACTGAGTTTTCGAGAAACTTTATTTGACATTATTTAAAGCACATGTACTCAAATCTAACAAAGTGAAGAAATTGCCACTAGTATATTTCCGATATGAGAGAAGTCAAAAAAATTACATTTTTGTAATTTTTGAAAAAACAAAAGTATAGAGCAATATGGTGTTTATGTCATCGGATAGGGTGTATTTGGTACTATCCCTAACAAAAATATGAAGAAAAAAATTGGAGCCTTTTATGAGAAAATCTTGTTTGTTATTCTTTTTAAATGCAAATATTGCATGAAAATACTACAATTTAAAAAAATCTACATGACCTTCATGAGAGGTAATTTATGGACAACAAATTCCATTTGAAGGAAAAATATCTATTTTCAATTTTATAGTTGTAGGAAGACTCCGCTAAAAATTCAAAACTTTTGCAATTTTCGGAAACTCAAGAGTTAACCGTGGAAATCGAACCTATGCCACTTCTTTAAGTGTATTTTACTCTGTTCTTACAAGAAATTTAAAGAAAAAATTTGGAGCGGTTTTTGAAAAAATTTTGAAAATGTCCGGAGGGCTTCATGTAAAGAACCCCCAAATTTTAAAGAATGTTTTCAAAAATTTCAAAGCTTTAACTAGATGAACCTGGGAATTTGGAAAAGATCGTACGTATGGTTTAGGCGCTAGGTTTGTTTACATACAACAGACGGATGGACGTTTTGAAAAAAAAAAACAAAAAAAAAAAAACACTTTATCGGTATCAGGAGACCCCACAACGGATATTTGGGACGAAATCTAGAAATTAATTTTCGGCAGTATTATAATAGAACCCAAAACATCTCATACAGATTTAACTCCAACATCACGTTGGTGTACAAGTGGCATCTTTAAGTCAATTTTCGATGTTTTTGAGATATTTACATTGCTAACTCACACTTCTATTCTTTTGATTAGTGATGTGGTTGAAGTTCTGCAGATTTACTTAATTATTATCACCATAGGTGGGGCATAGAGGGCCAAGGGGGGGCCGTGGCCCCCTGAAAATTTTGAAAGGGACCCAGTATCCTACATAAATATTTTTTGTAAATAAGGTCAATTCCTGATTTTCCCCTTTTCAAACTTAACAATTTGGGGAATTGTTCTACATTTGGAGAAGAGAAAACCGTCAGGTAACCCTGTGAAAGGCTCAACATAAAATCAATTTTAATTTTTCTTTGTATCATTAAAATTATAATTTCATTCTTTTTGCGGTATGTTTTATTTCTTTCTAGAAAAATATGCCATCTGTAAATAAGATTTAATGGAAAGGAGGCCCAAATACATAGCTCCCCCTCTTATTTTACACTTCTCACACCTATAATTATTCCTAATTTTATCAATCTTAAAATAGTGAATATGTTCAGGAAAGATCCATCTTACCCGATTTATTTTATTCCTTAAACACAATATTAAATAATAAAGTGTGTGCTAAAAAATAACCCAAAATTAATCTCCCCTCTAGCAAAAGATATTAGAAGACAATTTTTACAGAATCTTCAATATGATTTATCTCCACACATGATTGTGGATTTTAGCAAGATTCACCTATATACCTATGACAATAAGTGAAACGATATCAAGTTTCTATTTTTAGGATAAAATTATGGATATCTGAAAAGATGTTAGTGAACAGCAAGTTCTTTCATTAAATTAATTATTTGTATTGTCATTGACTCATACCGTTAATCATTAATAAAAGAAAATTTCCATTTGTACATTCTGGTATATTAACAACAATATATGTGTATATGCCAATAGTAGTCTTTAGTCATTTAAAATAACCTGTAAATGAATTAGAGAATCATGGAAAGAAAACAAAGCGGTGGTGATAGTAACATATAATTAAGTTAGAAGTTACCAGACTCAAACTCAAATTTCCGAACAATGAGATTCAAGAGAATACAACTTATTAAGTGTCTAAATTAGTAAGTAAATCTTCATAAATAAATATATACAACAAAGATAAAGAGAGAAGGTCATCGATTCAGGATTAAAACTACTAGAAAAAAAAGTAAATAACTATCTTAAGAGTATGTTGTAACTGTACATCAAGCTCCAAAAGATACTGACAATTAGAATTCATGTTTCAATGAAAGCTAACCCCATAATAACAAAAACAAAATATTGGAAAGATTTGTTTGTAACCTGTAATGCTTTTCAAGTTAAAAATAACAAGCTCAGCACTGGCATAAGCAAGATGAAATGTTTATAAGATAATACATGACAAAGAGGAAAAAGTAAAATTCACAAAAACTTTCTGCACACAAACTGACCAAAAGAATCAAAATCACAAAACACTATACATCTTTGGGACAACTACCAGGGAACATTATGGTCATAATTAATTATATTCATTAGCAATAATGTTCATTGAAAATTTAGACTTTATTTATGTCTACTTGTAGTTTACCCTATTTTGACCAATCAAGATAACTAGAAATCAATCTGGTCCCCCAGGTACATTAACATGATTCAACACTTGCAAAAGTGTAAGTAGGTAGAATTTTGCAAGTTTTTTCTTCAGTTATTGACGTATTAATTCCTTCACGCCATACCATGGGATACATTTTGTTGAACAATTTGCAGAATAGTTTGAAATCAATTGTTTATTTATTTTAAAAAATTCACATACCTTGATCTAAGAAAGTATTGGTCTACAAATATATATGGCTTCTGACATACATAAACTGAACTAAATCATTGTGAAATGTAATTAGTTCTTACAACTCATTCGTCATTAGCAAAATGTTTGCTATTTTTCACATCTGCTGTTGGCCAGCAGTGTAACCACTTTCCAATTACTGGAACAGACACACGTACATATACAAGTATGTGGAGTTGATTTGTATCAAAGTTTCAGTTCAGTGTTCTCAGGCCCAATGAAGAGGCATTTTAGTGAAACTTCTCACCGCTGGAGTCATGAAATTCATTTTTAATACGAAATATTAATTACTAATACACATTGTTACAAAAAGTCACAGACACTCAAATCTCTTGCACACAATCACTGCATAAAATTAAAATACAATATATGTAACTTCTGTATAAAATATGGTGTCAGTATTAAATTATTTATATTTATTTCTGTGTTGTGTAATTTATTTTTACATAATTAATGAGGACAGGAGGGCATGGAAGAAAATATCATTAACTTTTCTGCCATAAAACATGCCATTTAAATTATATATACTGCTTGGTGTTTCTTACATCTTTAAGGACTTTAAAATAGGGTATAAGAATCATTAAGCAGCGTTAAAGAGATTCATTGATTCAATATTTTACAAAGCTTCATAATAAAAACTACAGAAAGGGGGATTTGTTCTCAGAATTAATTATTTTTCAAAGTAATGTTTATACAAGAAAGTGCTCTGAGCTCACAAAGTACAAGCACACAACGTTGACCTCTGTCAGACACTTAAATGTACTTTTACATAATATGCTCAGACTATGCTTTACACTGACTCCCTTCACATATGCAGATACTCCCCTGAACACTCAGAACCATGCAAAGTTAAGAGTCAATTGCACTTTATGTATAACATCCAATAACACCAAAATTCCTCATTAAGCAGAGAGAAACACATAAGTCACTACCTGTTTATATGAGAACAGATTTATTCAAATATATTTTACTCTACATTTGCAAATAATTTGCTGTTTTACTGTAAACTTTCACTTGTTCCTTCTAAAATTCATTCATCCTACACCTACATATAAAAACATCTACTAATAATACCTTGGTAGAAAAATGTCAATTTCATGGAAAAAATTATAATATCCACATTAATATGAGAATTCGAATCATATATGAATATACAAGTTGATTTTAAAATATTTTTTCAGGAAGATAAACTAGAATATTTTTTAATCACTTTTTCAAATTTTTCTTTTGAAATTTTTATATTAATATTTTGGGGTTCTAAAAAAAAAATATTCTTTGAACAATAGCAAATATTTTCATTTGCTTGCACAAACCCATCAAATTACATGTGATTCCAGACAAACGCTTAAAGTAATGTATTTACTTCATATTAAAAATAAGAGGTGTAAAATATTCTTTATGAATTTGAATGTATACTGAGAGTAAAAGTAGAGAATTAGCCTCCCAGTAAAATATTTTATGTAAAAAATTCTTGCAATTTTAAATAATTTCTGGCAAAATAAAAAAAAATTGCAATTAAGCTGAAATATAACATTCAAGCATTTAAATATTGAAACACATCTTGAACAAAAGTGAGCAATTAAAACTAGATATTAGGACTTTATGCCCAAACAGGAGCCCTATTTCTTATAGTTGATGCTCCTGAGAGTTCTAAGAGCTAACATTTAACTTTTGCACAAGAAATTACAGAAATGATCATCTGAGGTAGCCTCGTTTCCTAAAGTTGACTTAACATGGACTTCAAATGAGGGACTCTTAACAGAATGCAGATGAAATCTGATAATTCAAGTAAGAATGTTAACATTAGGTCCAGTATTCATGTTGTCTAACAAAAATAATTGGAAAAAACAAAAAGAAGACAGTGGCTCCAGTTGTTGAATAATTAAAATTTCTCATATACTTTGTGATAGTGACTTATGTGCCAATACTCATATTACTGAAAGGAAGTGAATTACACATGAGCCTAAAGAGGATTAATGTCCAGACAATAAAAACACAACTAGAGGCAGAACTTGTTGAGACATTTCATGAGGTAATAACCAGCCACATCAGCTCAAAACAAAACTATTTAACAACTCAAATCCAAAGTTGTCAATTTATGAGAAAACAAAGATTTATGTTACATTGCCATTTCTTGCAGCTTTCATGGTTAGTTATAAAAAATAAATTATAGTTCACCAACACCTAATTGATTGTAAATCTAACAACATCTATATTTTTCTCGCTTATTCAGAATAAAAAGTCAACGTTATGACTGATTCTCAACCTTAATGTTACAGCTTTTGGTAATTAACAACTTACAAAAGCTTTATCAATAACCATTTCCCACAAAACAAAAGAGTTGTCTCAAGACAGCCAGTCCATCAAAATTCAGAAAGATGCAGTTTTGTACTCACCAAAAAGCAAGATATTCGAAGGAAATTGCATAATTAGCAATCATCTGAACAAGGTTTCAGTATTTCGGCAGAGACTAGCACCACATACAGTCACAAAGTTGAGTGAAATGAATTTGCTTCTACATTCAAAAGGTATGATAATTAAGCCAATTACAGAACTGTTTAATTTAAAAGATAATTGAAGCAATCATTTCCGTTTCATTTTGCCCACAATACAGCATGCACAACTGCGTAAAGTAATATGTTTTTAAATAATAAAATAAAACGGTTCTCTTGATGGGAACATTCTCTTAAAATTTGAGACTCCCATCCCATGCTTCATTGAGGCTTTGGGAGTCTCATCCATTAATCAATTATTCAAGGTTTATACTTACATGCCCGCCTTACATAATTGCTGAAAAGGATCAGATTCCCTGTTGTCAAGAGATAACTCATGATAGAAGCAATACAATTTCTCCTGTCACAAGAAATTGGGGATACTTCTAGGATTTCTTAAACCTCAACAGACTATCAATATTAAACTATTCCATATTTTCTCACATACAGAGCCCCCTTGTGTTTCAGCTACTCTCGAGTTTTTGGATGAAAATTTTGGAAAACTTCGATTTGTATTCATATGTTCTTCATTGCATTAATGTTCTTTAAAATCTGCTAACTCTCTGCAATATTCATTGTCAGCAGGACCTAAGAATATTGTAGATGGGATGTCTGCAAAATTCTCTCAGAATAAAAATCTCTCTCCATTTATATTATTTTTTTTTAATGACCATTTTTGAAAAATTATTTTGCTTTATTTTGAGATACTCACGTATTAGCCCCCTCCATTTTTTGTGGCCAATTTTTAGAAAAAAGAGAGGGCTTAAATTTGAGAAAATAAGGTAGTTCCATTTTTTCTTTTCATTAATTGTTCTAAAATGGATTATCTCTCACATTTCAAACATAACTTGATTGAAGAATTGGAAATGTAGTAAATAAGATGAAAATGAAATCACTTGTTATTCTGACATACCTCTTTGAAATACCCAAATGAAATAACACCTGCAAAATATCTTTTCTAAATGTTTCACCAGTTTTGATGCGCAACTCAAATCACATTTAAAAAAATTAAGTTATCTTCCTTGCTATGTCTTCACTACTAAGGTGGTCATGGCAGTGCTTTTTTAGAAAATTGGAGAGACTTTCTGGATCTTGTAAAGACTTTACATTGTCCTCTACCCAACTCAGCCTGAAAGGGTTGCCTTAAGCCAACTTTTGGATTTACAAAAACTTACAAATACATTTTAAGTGAATTTAAAATATAGTAAACCTGTGCGTATTCATAATCATTTACCTTTATATAATGTGCTAAGGACAGATGACCGTTTCTGAAAATTTATCAGAAACCATGGACACAAAACCCTGTAAATGTACTATTGCTTGATAGGGAATAACTTCCCACCCCAGCCTCCAACAAATAATTGACAGAAAAGACCAGACAGAAAATAATTGAAATTTGCAGATTATGTCATAAGAAACAGATTTTCGCAGCACACAAAATTCACAAACAATTTGTCCTACGACCTTAAAACCCAGTTTTCGTGCCCCAACAAGATAAGATTTGTGGGGTCAGGCAAGTGAGGCGAGTTTTGAGAGACCTGTGAGAAAATTATGAGTGACAATTGGGGATATATGGGAAAACAGTTTTGAAATAAGTTTCTCAAGCGGCATTCTATTAAATGAGATCTTTTTGGACTTTCTATAATATTTTGGTGATTTAGTTCTTTTGGGTGCTCCCAGTCCAAAGCAACAGTGGTCAGAAAAGTGCAGAAACACAAAATGTATGTCAAATTAAATTGTAGGAAAAAGATATAAATAATCTTTTAAGACAAAAGGAACTGTTTGATTTTCTTTGTAATTTAATCTCAAAGCTTGGCAATATTAGAATGGCTAATGCTGCACAGTTCAGGGGCTGGCAGTAATTTTTAATTTTAAAACAATTATTTACAAAGTGTGTAGTTTTCGCATGGGTTCAGCACATAATAATATAAATATGATGATGATGATGATGATGATGATGATGATGGTGAGCAACATTGGAAAGCAATAAAAAATTTTCCAAAGAGTTCCAAGAAGAACAAGGATAGTGAAAGAAGGATCAATCAGCGAGTGAATCATACAGTTGAACTATTTGGGAACATAAATGGTTGAAAGACATTAATTATAAAATAAATAAAGTTACCAAAACTAATGATGCAATTAGGTATTTTGGAAAAGACATGAACACAGGCACCAAGCTAAAAGACATCTCCTAAAATGACATAAGTGAAAACATTTTTTGAAAGTATTAAAAAAAACTGAAAGTTTTAGTTTTAATGTTTAAGAAACACCACAACTGGAACTCTGCGTAGAATATCTTTCTAAAATGAACCTTTCCAAAAAACCTAAATATGACCAATTCAAAGGGGTTTCAACAGAATAACTATTGTTTACTGTCATGGATGCAATGCATACAAGTTGTAAAAAAAGTTTGATTGCCCAAATCATCCTCACTGAAATCAAGCTCATTTCAAATTAGTCAGAGATCTGCAACTCTCAGATAGAATCACGAATCCCTGTTTTCCACATTCACCAACTGCATATGTGAAATAGTTTATGATAGTTTTCATCTTCTACTGGATCCTGGGGCAGTTCCAGAAATCATTTTGGAGTGTTTAGGATGGGGTGGGGTGGGTTGGGGATTAATGGATTTTAGTTTGACACCCCCCCTTAAATATTTATTGAAATAACAATGATATAATTAACACTAGAAGCAGTGAGCATAAAGGGAATGCCTTACAGCTCAAGCATACCAGTGATTGGAAGGGTGCTGTTTTGATTACAGCAAGATGCTTACTTGTGTGTTTAACATAAGTGAATCTGTGCCACCTGCTGGAATCGAATGAATATGTTAGTGGTTTCCAGGGTTTCCCTAATCACTTTCAGGCAAATGCCACAGCTCTCAGGTTATGAACAACTCTAGGTTATGAACCAAGGACTGCACATAATCCTTCATTCCCTATACACCTTTCATCCCATCTTTCAGACCAACCTATGGGCAAATTACTCATTCTCATATGGACCGTCTCATTGCTTCAGACAATCTCTGACAAGTGTCAGAAATCAAGCAGCAAGTCCTCCAACGCACTAAATGTCTTGTAAACATTTAGTTAACATTTATAATAATATTATCAAACCCCAAATAACCAACAAATTTGAATACAGACTTTCAATATTACTTACTACAATATTTTGAATACAGACTTTCAATATTACTTTATTGAAAAGGTTTAAAACATTGAAAACATATTAAATGAAATGATGCCTTTATGAAGATTGTGGCCTTCAGGAAAAGTGAAAGATAACCTACGATTGAAGTTAAAACTTATAAATGTACGTCCACTATAAAAACAATAAGAGTATAGTTATGACAAAATTATATATATTGGAGGTGAAATGGTTATACCAAAACATATAATATAGAAATACAGAATGTAAGAAGGATATCAGTGGTGTAAGACCTTATGTGGAATGAAATACATTTATGTTAGTTTTGTTGGCACACCCTTGAATCTACGATCATGTACCTCATTCCTCATAATGACTCACACCATGGACTTTGCAAACACCACAGAGACAAAATTTGAGGTCAATCGGAAAACTCTAAGGCGACCTCCATCGACCATGAAGATTAGAATGTTAGCCGTGTGAATTTAGTTATAAGGTTGTTAATTTTTATTATACTATTAACTACACTTACATTTAGATAAACACATTTTATTGAGATTTGTTTGTTAATTACAAAACTAAAAGAGATAATTGTAGCAGTAGTAGTAGTAGTAGTAGTAGTAGTAGTAGTAGTAGTAGTAGTACTAGTAGTAGTAATAATAATAATAATAATAATAATAATAATAATAATAATAATAATAATAATAATAATAATAATAATAATAATAATAATAATAATAATAATACAAGGGTGGTTCAGAAAGTAAGTTCCATTTCAATTTTTCTCCACAGCACCACTACAATCGCAGTTCTACTCATGCTCTCACTCTGGGTCAAGCAGAACAAAATGACGTCATTTTGAGCTCCCTCTGTGTGGAGTGTCATTAGTAATGATTGTTTGCAATGGCATTGTTGATCAACAATCTCGCTACTTTTGAAATTAAATTTGTAATTTGTTTTCTGAATGCAAAGAACACTAAACCAAATGACATTCATCGACAAATCTGCGAGGTTTAAGGAGAAAATGCTACCAGTGATTGACTGGTGAGAAGATGGATATGACAATTTACGGAAGGGCATGATCAAGTGCATGACGAAGAACAAAGTGGATCCATCTGTGGTTTTCAATGAACTGGTAAGTGCAGTTGAAGAAAGGATTAAGAAAAATCGCAATTACGAAGCTCTTACTCTTGAATTTCCACAAATTTCCCAAACAGTAATTAACGAGATTGTTACTGAAAAACTGCAATTTCAGATACTTTGCGCACGTTGGGTGCCTAAACTTCTTACTGAACCCCACAAAACACAACGGACAGGCAGCGCACTTGATTTTTTGACACAAAAACTCCTTGAAAGCTTTGGCTGGGACGTTTTTGGTCATCGTCCATTCAGCCCTGACCTTGCTTCCAGCAATTTCCATCTCTTTCTGCATCTGAAGTCTTTCCTTGACGGTAAGTGCTTCAACAATGATGAAGAGATAAAAGAACATGTTACCACATGGTTGACAACACAGGCAGCAACATTCTATGAAGAAGGAATATATCAACTTATACCACACTATGAAAAATGCCTGGAAAATTACAGGAGTTATGTCGAAAAGTAGTGTAAGTGTTATATTTTTTTTGTGAAATAAATTGCTTTCTTTATCTGTAACCTATTTTTTTTTTATTACCAAATGGAACTTCGGAAATACTTTCTGAACTACCTTCATATATTACGATAGAGAAATCTATTGAAGATAGTGAATCCTGTATTTAAATGCAAGCAGCAGAAGGAGACAAAGATAAAGAAAAAGAAGAAGAAAATAAACCGAAAAGATACATTCTGCATCAAAATAAAACATCAAGTTTTCGTCTTTTGTAACTCATGGTACAAAATCTTTCTTTACTAGATTTTCTATCAGAGCAGATTTTTGCAGTAAAGATCCTTCAATATGGAAGGATGATTTTTGAATTCCCCTTCCTGCAAACGCAGGTAGTGAACTTCAAAAATTTGAGAAGACTGTTGTAAATGATGTCGAGGAAAGAGGTGTTAATAAATTCATTCAGGATTATAATGACATCCTCACAAAAGATGAAACTGACACCAATTTGTTTTACAAATGGTTACAAATCCTCAAAACAATGTTTGATGTTTGTTCATTCAAACGAATTTTTTTGAATTTAATGGAATTTTTTTTGTGCATACTAAGTCCAAACTTTAAGGTGTTGGGGGTCACCCAGAAATTGTCGGATTGAACTGAAATTTTGCACAGATCATTTTATTGTCAAATGAAATGAGAATAGGGGATGGGAGCAGAAAAAGATTTAACTTTTCGAAAATTACCCTATAGCTAAGGGCCACCCTAATGTACACTTATAAGTTTTAACTACAATTGAAAGTTATCTTACACATTTTCTGAAGAGGGACCACCATCCTCAAGAGGCTGAAATTTCACAGTTAACACGGTCTCGTTTTAATCCTTTTTAATAAAGTAATAAATGTCCGAATTGAAATCGTTTGGTTATTTTGAGAAATATCTTATAGTTGAAAAGAAAAAAAAAAAAAGAATAAAAATAAATAATAACGATAAAAAATTTCTAGCTTCAAATAAAAAAATGTGAAGCTGCTGAATATTTTAAAAAATGCCAATATAACAGTTTAAATATTTAAACTGACAACTTTGTGCATGTTGTACCACCTCTAGATAGTTTCTAAACAAATTCATTTTTTGTAGTACTCTCCTCAATTTTAAACTAAACACATTGCTATTCAACCCATAGAAAGGTTTTTTTGTTCCACATGTAAAAACAGTATACACTAATGTTTTTATACATTAGTTTTACAGCTTTACAGTTTTTATACATTACACTTTTTGTGGCATTTCTTATGTTACAAATGCCATCCACTGTAGGTGCAAACACACCCACCAAATACACGTCCTTAAAGTGGGATCACGGTCTAGGAGTGCCTTCATTCGGCATCATCATAGCAACCCCAGAATGGCTTAGCAAGAGGCAAATCACGTTCTTTCATTAATAGGAGCGCAGAGCGTGTAGGTGGAGTGGCCCATGCAGGCCCCCCACTTCACCGCAAAGCCTCGTGCAGAGGCAGCGTGAAGCCGTGCGGGCCGTGGTGAGAGTTGAGGTTGAGAGGGTTGTGGGGGTTGTGCGGGGTGCTGAGGTCATGGGGGTCGCGGGCGTGCGGGACGTGGGCGTCGTGGCTGTGCGGGTGGGGCGTGCTGAGGTCGTGCGGGTCGCGCGTGGGGTGCGGGATGGAGTCGTGGGAGGCGTGCGAGTCGTGGGAGGCGTGCGAGTGGGCGTGCGCGGAGAGGGAGGCGTGGTGCGCGTGGGGCACGTGCTGCACGTGGGGCGGCGCGTGGGGGCTGAGGGAGGCGGCCACGGCGGCGGCGGCGGCCGCGGCGTGCGAGCCGAGCGGCGGGGGCGCGGCGTGGGACGGGTGCGGCGGGTGGGGCGACGCGTGCGCGTTGTGCACGGCCGCGTGCGCGGCGGCCGCCGCCGCCACGGCCGCCGCGTGGGCGGCCACCACGGCCGCGTTGGCGCTGGCCGCGTTCACGGTGGCCGCGGCGTTGGCGGCGGCGTTCACGGCGGCAGCGTTGACGGCCGCGGCGTTGGCGGCGGCGGCGTTCACGGCGGCGGCGTTGACGGCCGCGGCGTTGACGGCCGCGGCGTTGGCGGCCGCGGCGGCGGCGGCCGCGTTGGCGTTGGCGTTGGAGTGGCGCTCGCGGTGGCCGTGGTGCGGGCGCGGGGGCTTGCGCGGGCCGCCGTGCATGTCGCGGCGGTGGTTGTGCAGCGAGCCCGGTTGGCGGAAGGCCTTGCCGCACAGCTCGCACACGAAGGGCTTCTCACCCGTGTGGATGCGCACGTGGTTGGTGAGGATGAAGTGCTGCGCGAAGGCCTTGCCGCACGTGGTGCACTTGTAGGGCTTCTCGCCCGTGTGCGCGCGCGTGTGGCGCTTGAGGTGCGAGCTGTCGTTGAAGACCTTGCCGCACACGTCGCACATGACGCCCTCGCCGCGGTGCGCGCGGTGGTGCGTGGACAGGCTGCTGCGCTGGCGGTACGCCTTGCCGCAGATGCCGCACTTGAAGGAGCGCTCCGTGGAGTGCACGTTCATGTGGCGGATGAGCGCCAGCCGCTTGCCGAACTCCTTGTTGCACGTGTCACACTTGTACACCTCCTCGTGCTGGCGGCTGTGCGACGCCAGGCTGCCGGGCTGCTTGTACACCTTGCCGCACACGGTGCACGGGTACATCTTGGCCTCGCGCGTCGTGTGCACGCGGAGGTGGCGGATGAGGTGCGAGCGGTGGTTGAAGGGCTTGTTGCACGCGTCGCAGCGGTACACGTCGCCGCGGTGCGAGCGCTTGTGCGTGGACAGGCTGCTCTGCTGGCGGTACGTCTTGCCGCACTCCAGGCACTGGTAGGGCCGGTTGCCCGGCAGCAGGCGCGCGCGGCGGTCTGCGAACATTCGGTCAACCCCACTCACCATACGGGCCACACCATTCCCAATCGACGGTAATTCAAATACTACGCCTGTAAATGATACTTATTTTTAAGGGTGTTTCAGATAAATAAGTTCTGACATTAATCAAATGCAATTCGAAACTTTGAAATTAGCTATAAAAACTTGAAGCAGGGAC
Organism: Teleogryllus occipitalis; assembly: GCA_011170035.1. Lineage (NCBI taxonomy): Eukaryota > Metazoa > Arthropoda > Insecta > Orthoptera > Gryllidae > Teleogryllus > Teleogryllus occipitalis. Next base: position 102,286 of record BLKR01000881.1, on the reverse strand, counting down.
TTCTATCACGATGAACATTAACACCGTAAGTAATTCTGAACAATGAGTTTCCCCTTTTTTTCTAAAATATCTCTACACCCTTAGTGAAAATAGTTCAACTTCTTCACACCGAAATATGAATAAAAAAATATCTTGTATCAGCGCTAAAAGCCAGCACTAAAACATTACACTTCAGGCAGTAAATATTTTAGTACACACCATTAGCATTAGAAATAAGTCAGAAATATCAGTGAATAAAAAAATTTACTAAACAAAATGTCAAATATTAAGTACCATAACAATAGTAAATAAGAAAAAGTCCCCTAATTAAGATTTCAGCAATGGGCCAACCAGCAACCACGACAATGAAGTACCAGCATGTCAGAACCCAAAGAATTTTAAATGGAGGCAAAAACTCAAGCAAAGCTCCAATCCAATAAAACAGAACCACATTCCAACTATGAAGTTCAAATCACAACCAGTTTCATTGTCAGAGATAGCAGTGTTTCATTAATTTATATTTTTATCAAACTATGCTTTTAACTTACCTGGGAAGCTACTTAGTTCTTTCTTTATAGGAAGTGGAGCAGATTTTTCATCTTTCTCAGTTTTGCTAATCTTGTCTGTATCAATAACTGGTTTCACATCTTCGGAATCATCCATATCAGGAAGTGCATCAAAATGGTCATCACCATCGCTATCATCAGGAACTGTCTTATCCACATCTTCTGATTTTCGTTGTAACAATATTGCAGACATTAATTCCATTTTCTGTGATCTCTCTAAATCACCCTCAGATGACGTACCAGGCTTCACAACAGAGAACGACAAGAGTCACTTGCAATTTAAAAAATTAGAATAAAATTGATTATGAGGTTTTAGAAAATATTTTCAACTTCCTTCCTTCTAACTTTCATCTCTATGGAATTTCTGGAATACTTATTGATACACTTTACAATCTAACAAAACAAACTATGAAAACCTAAATAAATGAATTTTTAAAATACTTTTCAACATTGCACTAGAAAAATTAACTCTACAACCTTACTGATAGAAGTGAAAAAAAATTGTCTAAGTGGGATTATATGCAATCTGAAACTTTTACAAATTATAATAGACTTTTTTGTTGTCATTTTTGGGAATTACAATATATTCTGTTTCTAACAATGCCAGGAATAGCAACATGCCTCACTATTAACAAGAGAAACTGAAAAGTTACATTTTTAATACAGAAAACCTGTCTAAGGAGGAATCTGGATAAGCCGGAAACCTGCCTTCGCTGAAAAATAATCTCAGAACAAATTATTTTCCAATGTAAAGTACAGTGGATAAGCTGGAAACCTACCTAACACGGAAATGGAAAGGAATTTTTAGTACGATGGTTTTAAAAATTCTGGATAAAACGGAAAAAACTTTTATTAAATTAAACATTGACTTGTAAGTGCCTCAATATCGTATCAAGACACAATCGCATGCATTCGTTTTCTCAGTTACCGTCATATGAACATTGTATATCCCACACTACTCGTGCGAAAGCCACTGTCTATTTGTAATAGCACTGACCTTCACAAGCATGAATCAAGGAAGTAGAGATGCGAAGAGTTATCATTCCACAGTTCTTGTAATGCGTCATTGGGTTCAGTGGTTCTAAATGTTTACAGTTGTTCAGTTCAATGAGTTGCAGATATTGAGTTTATCACATATTTATGAAGTCAGGTGGCAAACTGAAAACGTTTGCTCTTGGTAAGAATATTAGACTAATTGAAGAACACGAACAAATGTAGTTACATATAACTTGTAGTTTTCAGGTTAGATAAACTAATTATACAACCTATTCCATTTTTGAATGACTGTGTTTTTTGAGTTGACAGTTTTTATTGCAAACCTGAATAACCCGGAAACCTGTACAAAATAGAAGAACATGTTGGACTCAAACGATTCTGGCTTAGACAGGTTTTACTGTACTATACAGTATTAATTAGTTCATAAAGAAACTATGCTGCATATTACAATATTCCTTATAAACTCTCAAGAAAATGCAAAACATTACCATCAGAGGGCAAATATTGCAAGAGAATCTATATTTCGGTAAAGTTATTTATTATGCCAAACTTTGCTCTCATTCATGGATCACACACTTTCAAAAACGTCACAATTGTGTTTCAGAGATCAGCAGGGAAGTTGTGAGCGCTTGGGGATAAGTTACCAAAAACTGATTGCAAACCGTCTGGCCCACACTTCGTCAAAATATCATGAACAACACTTATAATGCTGACAAAACATAGGTATTTTACTGTTTAACGCCATAAAATAATCCTTAGATTTTTAGGTAAGACGAACCATGGGGGAAACTTGTCAAAGGATAAAACAAGTGATACCTGTAGCCAGTAATATAACTGGATCTGATAAACAAAAACTTCTTGTTATACAAAAATCTAGAAAACTGTTATGTCAAGAATGTCAAAAGTGTACCTGATTAAAGAAACAATAAGAAAGTCTGGATGACGCATATTTTCATTGGAAAAGTTTGCTAAATGTGGAAATGCAACTGTCTGTTGCATCAAGCTGTACCAAATTCAAAAAATATCAGCTACACTTTCTTTCCCAAAATACGACCAATTTACTACACCTCATGGTCAAGGGAATAATCAGAAACATCAGAGCTAAATATAGAAAAACGGCTTGTGAAACTCAATAGACTGGAACAAAAAATTCCATGCTGGATGAGGCCTGGAGCAACATCTTAGATAAATCTATTGAAAATTATTTCGGAAGATTAGTTTCAATAGAATGAATACATGAATGGTTGAGTCTCCTGAACTTGAAGATTTGGGGCTAATTTCTGCATGTGAATAAATTATCAATTTCACGAAAGTGGACAATGACTTTACTAGCAATTATGATATTCTATAAAATACTTGATGTCAGGCTTGTGACCCCACAGTAGGGTTCTAGAATTAAAACAATTCAGCATCTTCTGGACACACACTTTTTTTTAACAGTTCTATTAAAATTACAAATTAACCAATGTGTTTCACAAGGATACAATAGAAAGAACAAAGAAAGGAAAGATTAAATTGGAAATCTACAAACATTATTATTACCAACAAATAATTATTATTCGTTGTTCTCAAAATCAATAAGTAGGACTACTCACCTTACTTTCAGACAATGGAAAAATCGATGAACGACTTGCAGCAGCAGAGGCAGCACGAGTCCTTGTTACTTTTGTTGGTCGTATTGCTTTCATCGCTTTTGCTGCTTTCGCTGCTTTAGCTGTCACTGCAGCAGCCCTTCCGTTTTTAGGTGGTCTTCCTCTCTTTCGTTTTACTACTGGTGGTGCTTGCTGCTGCTGCTGCTGTTGCTGCAGCTGCTTCTGTTTCTTCATTTGCTTCTTCTTGCGCTTCCCTCTCTCCGCAAGAGGCATGGTATCTTCAAGAAAGTCATCCTGAATTTCAACATCATCATCTTGCATTTCATTATCAGGTCTCTTTTCTGTAGCAAAACCTTTCACTTGCAGGTACTCAGCTGTTGTGCATAGAGACTGAATTTGATCCTTTGATATGATGACTTCACCATGGTACATATAGTCTATCATAATCTTCAGTTGCTCAAATTTCACATCTTTCAAAATTACGACTGGATGTTTTTCAGTATACTGACTTAACAACAACTGAAAGACAACAGAACTTTTTGTTATTGTAACTCAGTGTACATAAAGAAGACTGAATAGATTTGTAAACGTAAAAATGTTAAAGCAATTTTTAGTACTCTTACAAGAAATGGAAGTCAAAATCAAATATTTTCCACAAAACTAGTAGGAATTATTCACTTTCACAAAAAAGGTGACTTTTCTATTTTATATTGTTTACTAGTAAGTTGATAGTCAGTCAAATTCTGTTGATTTCCAGACTATCAGTTGAATTATTTAAAAAACATAGAATTCAACTTTCGCATGACATTTGATTTTGAAAACCCATCAATTGTACACAAAGATTCATGAATACATGCTAGACTACTTCCTGAAATCTTATATATAAAAATTTATAACATGATTAATTCAAATCAAGAGTGCAATGTTCTACTACTTCATATGATCATATTCTGAATAAAATAAAAAAGTTTTAAAACATGATGTACCTGACATGAACAATTGGTTCATAAAATGTTGCTTGAAATACAAAAGCAGTTATTTCTATTTTTTAAATAAATCAACTGATTGTCTTAAAATTTAAGATACAGAAAATCAACAGAATTTCATTTTCTTATGCTTATTTTTAAATTCTTTATTCTTCCATATCACTTCACCAACAGTAATTAATTAACATCTTCAAGTAAATCAGTCAAAACACATTAAGCTTTGAGTGGGTGTGCATTCAATTTTCTTATCAGCAGGCACTGATTGAAAATTTTCATAAATAAAAAAAGTCTTGCATATAAAATTTAAAAAATTATAATACATGTGCAATTTTATGCAACACAATTGCTGAGGATTATAATACATGTACATAGTAATACAAATGAAAATGAGAAAAACGAAAAGTATAAATTATCTAAATAACTGGACTGCTTATCACACTTTTCACAAGACGCACTATTCACCATACAGTTTGTGTTCCTCGTGATTTGAAAATACTGTATTTGCTCATATATAGGCCACACTAACAATCTTTGACACAATAATTTGAAGAAAAAATCTTGTGTATAAGCCGCAGTGAAGTTTGCCGAACAGTACGGAAATCGAGCAGTTTGACAGAATGGAGCAGTTCAGTATGAAGTTCGATGTCGATGAAAAGAATGGAGGCGATACATTTAAGACATAACCAAGTTGAAAAATACCAATAAATGAGTAATTCGAGACAAGAACCTTTAGTCGTGGCTTTTAACCAGCCATTCAAAGTGCATGTGTGACGTTTGTACAGTACGTGGGTGCAACAAAGTGTACAATTCCGACAGCCATCTCAAGAAGGCCACGGTGACCAACATATCAGTGGATTTTGGAAGCGTGAGCATCGATTTCAGGTGAACTGGTCACAAAAAGTTTTAAAGTAAGCGGCATTTCAAATAAGATAAGAGAGAGAGAGAACTATTATTATTTTTATAGAATGCTTCCAGCGATTTTGAAAGTGAGAACGAATCAGGGGTAATGTGAGTGAATCCAGGAGCAATGAAAGTTATCAAATTTAACTTTGACACATACACTATGCACATTTGTGAAAAATGAATGTTATTTTCGGTATAAATTTTGGTTTTTCTTCCAATGATGTTTTTAAAAGAAAAATCCCGTCTATAGGCCATACCCCATTTCACGAGTTACTTTTCGAAAAATAAAAGTGAGGCTTATACATGAGCAAATACATTAAATATAGGTCCTATAAAATTTGGTGAATTTTAGTCTCATCAGTTCTTTCTCTTGTAATTTTACCCAAAATTTCTCTTAAACCAAATTATAACACATTTTAGATCCTCACCAGGAGTGCAGCCCAAGTTATAGAGGAGTTAGTCTAAAAAGCGACCTCCTTGACAGGTCGGTAAACAAATGTATGTCATGCAGGGTGATGACATTGCAAGAGATAGTGAAGAAGCCATTTACAAATGAGCTCTCTGTAAACAAACGCACTGACAAAATTAATGCATGTACATAACCTACAGTTATGTTGCCAGCAATAGCCAAGCTCTAGTTATCAAAGCGGGCCCTTCTTATAGTAATCTCTCTATACAACACCAAACCCCTAGCCAGAAAAACATTATAGGAACTGAGTATCAGGTATAAACAAAACAATGACTGCAGCTGTACATCAAAGATATCTGTGAGGATTACAATGCAGATTAGCAGATGTTTTGGCCAACAATGAGTCAACAATAATTTCAAGAAAACTTGTAAATCTTCTGCTGGCATGCCCACTGGAAGATTAATTAATTAACTAATTTCTCAACGCACTCAAAGTCTTCCAAACAGAAACTCACCTCAAAATACAAACTACAGGCCGATAATACAGTCTTATGAACTTTTAGGTACTGTCCTTCAGCAGACAAAGTGCAATCCACCAATGCACTACTCTTGAAAAATCTCTGAAAAACTGTTACTAATGTTTTTCCGTGTTCCCCCCAACGAAGAGAAAATTGTTGGTCACTGTCTACATTCCTATCAGACATCTGAAACAATTGCAAAAAATCATTAAGTATTACATTTCAATTCATATTTTCAATTATACTTTTCTATTTTTGTATTTATTGGAAAAAAATTTGCACTTCATTTTTCTGCCCAAAATCAGAAATACAAGCATCAGCTGTTAAACTTATGCTGACAACTCATGAAGGATAATGTTTGGGAAAAGTTGATTAAATTGATTGGTTTAATTGGCTTATGTCTCTTGATTTAAGCATGGTTATAATTTGCTGCGATTATGGTACGACATTTCTTGCTCTCTCTTCTTCTATTTTTTTTTCTCCCCTCAGTAAAATCCTCAATAATGTGTGACTATAATGTTGGAATACGTTTGGTGATTCTTGTTTCGCTAAACATTTGTATTAGATCACTGATTCCCAAAGTGGGAGGTGCACCCCCAAGGGAGGCATAGAGACAAGTCAAGGGGGGCGTGAGACCCCTTTGAGCCATGGTATACTCAAACTTCCTGAGGACTTGGCATACTAGGAAGATAGGAATTTTGTCAGAGTTGCATTGTGTGATTTGTGACATATCATTGAAGTTGAGCACAGCACATAAACCGCAAGTACAACAATGATTATAATAAATATGGTTTTGTTTGCAAGTTTATAGATGGCTTTGAACATCCTCAGAGTGTTATTTGCTAAGTAGTATTGAGCAATTTGTGCGAGAAAGCGTTCTCAGCACTTGTTGCAATTAAAACAAAATATTGGGACACACTTGACATTGCTAATGATTTACGTTGTACACTTTCTGATACTCAACCAAGTATAAGGAATCAGATAAAAAAATGCAAGCTTATCCTTCTCACTGATTTTTCTTGTCCCGTTTAATTTAAATTTCAACTTGTAATAATAATTAGGCATAAAATCGTATTGCATTTTCTTGACCTAACCTCAAAAAAATGAATATTTCAACAAGAAGTCATAAAACCATAATAACTATAACCTGTAAAATTGTAGAGTAAAAAAATAAATGTACAGTTACTCCATGTAACACTAGTTTTATTCATTACCAAATAAAAATTTGCAAGGGGGTGTGTGGGAAGTTTTGCTATTGATGGACGGGTGCGTGGTTAAAAAAAGTTAGCGAATCCCTGTATTAGATGGAGGTGTTTCAATGTGTTTCTTTTCATATGGATCCAAAGGAAAGTCATCTTTGGTTCAGCAGTGCCAGAATAAAGACTAATGGAGTCGTAGTAAGAATGAGAAGACTATGCCAACACAGTCATTACAAGAAAGATAGTTTGGAAGAGGTGGATTCAGTAAATAAGTGATTGATTGATTGTTAGTGATTCTGGTCTTCTCAACTAATAAGATTAGTCCTGTTAGTGTAGTGCACGCTTTCTCGGTAGGTGGCAGTGTTCCTCTGCTGAATGGCTGAGTTACCGTTGGCTAATGGGGTTTTCCCCAACCAGGTATTTCCCACCAGCAGGGCACAGCTGGGACAAGCTGTCAGTTCCCGACCGGCCTCCTGGCATGTGTGGTAGTGTAGTGCATGTTAGTGTAAGTGTGTGAGTAAGGGTTGAGGATAGGACAAAGGAGGAGGTAGGAAAGATTATGTATGGTCTGTGGCCTGTTTGTTAGGGGTACTGCTCTGGCATTTGCCCAGTGTAGATCGGAAAAAAACACAAAAAACTAGAGATCAGAGTAGCTGGCTGCTAGAATTCTCTTCAAGACAGCAACTGAATTCAACCTAGCTGACAAGCCAGTTTCGAAAATCCTGCGCCCTTTGCAACTCGAACCTAGGACCTTTTGGTCAGAGGAATTGCAGTGCCATCAGTTGATGCCCTGAGCCATCTCTCCCAGAGGGATTAAGTAAACATACTGTAAATATTTGTATTTTTTGTCAGTTATTCAATAGTTTTCACTGCATTTGATTACATTATTTCATAGTAATTTAGCAGGAAGGTGGGGAGCTGGGGATTTAGGAAAAGTAGTCCCTCTGAACTCAAACATCAGTCTTAATGAATTCTTAAATCGATCATTGAAATTTACTATTCCCAAATTCATCTTTAAACTGTATTCTCCAACAATACAATGAATTGATACATTTGTATTCAAAAATGTAAATATTCATAATAGTTTTCCAGACAAATGCAACTCTTATTGCATATAACAGAGTAACTTGCTATATTTAGAGTTTTGTTCATCTAAGTTTTTGTTTTCATTTTTGGTTGGTTTCTAGCTTCTTTAATTTATTGTGGTACAATCAGAAACTACAATAATATGAAAATAATAAATGAAAAACATAAAATTGGTAGTCATACATGTCTAAATTTTTTGTAATATAATTTTTGTTCATTTCCTGAATAACCATCTACTTTAATTTTTGGAAGGAGTGCATATTATTAAGAGACTAACCTCCTAAAATAAAACTTAGTAATACTTTAATTTTACTGAAAAACAAACATTTTATTGGGAAGGGAAAAAAAAAAAAGGCAAAAAATTATTTTGTGGCCTCTACTACAACTGCCTCTTGATTCCAATTGTAATGTTTACAGTACAGATGAATTAGCTTTTTATTTCTCTTTTCTTACCTTTTTTTCTGCTGATTCAGAATTTGCTTCAGAAGTATTTGCTTCTGATGATTCACCCTGAGTATTTCTAATGTCTTCTATTGAAGAAGATTTACGCACAGGAGGAATACCATTTGGGGAATGTGGCACTGTGAATTGGTCATCAGAGCTCTTACGATTTGCTTCTTCAATAAGGCCTTTAATTTGCAGAGATTCAGCAGCTTTGCAAAGATCATCGATCTGATCCTTTGAAACCACAACTTCACCACGATACATGAACTCAATCATTGCTTTAAGTTGATGAAATTTCACATCTTGAAGAACAACTATTGGATGCTTCTCCCCATGCTGATTCAGAACCAACTGTTAAATACCACAAGATCATAATTATTTTACTGATTTAGTTTCAAAAATAAATTTTCTAGACGATTATAATGTCAGCACCAAGCCAAAAACGCAAAAGTACAAAAAGGAACTTCTGAGAAAGAAAGAATGAATGGTTTCTGATTATGACTAAAAATCAGGATTTTCAACTACGAATTTGCACATAATATCATGTTAATACAACACTGCATGTTATATTAAACTTTAAATGTTTTTCTCAAATGTAACTGTTTGCACCATCGTGGTTTTCGCATGGTGCTTTTACCATTTGTTAAAGAATAAGGTAACTAAAGAGTATTTGAAAGTAAAGTTCATTATTTGCCCTAAATGAAAACAGTTTTCCTCAATACGAATAGAAATAGAAATATGAACATACCACAAATTTTCACTTTCACACAACTCTTAAATATTTGTTAGTATAAAAAAACTGGTTTGTTTTTGAGCAGACATATAAAATCCTTCTATACACATTCTATATTCAAGACGAACTTTCAAATTTTGAGAGAAAGGAAACTTTTGCCCTAAACTCAGATTCCATATTCTATTACAACACAACAACAGGAAACCTGCATTAACAGAATAATTTTTACCTATTTACAAGTAGCATTGAACAAAAGTAGAATCTTCTGATTTCTCAGCTTACCTCAAAATATGGACTGCAGGCTGAAAGCACAGCTTTATGAGCCTTAATGTACTGCCCCTCTGCTGCAAGGGTGCAGTCAACAAGAGTGCCACTTCCCAACAATCTTTCAAATACTGCTACTAATGTATTTCCATGTTCACCCCAATGCAACAGCGATTCTTCCTCTGATCTTGCTGTGCACACTGCCTGGAAAAAAAAATAAAATAAAATAAAAATAAATAAATAAATAAAAAAAATTAAATAAATTGTCTTTATTTTTGGCGAAGCTCAGGCCTTGAGGCTTGCTCTTCCGCCTAACGACTTTAATTAATTTACAATTTTAAAAATTACAGTTGAAGCGTTTGGATGTAACTAATATTAACTGACATTTCATGTCGCAGAGGAAAAAAATCAATTCGTGGCTACCGTCTACATTAATTTATCTGTGCGAGCCAAATGCATTTATTGTCATTTTTTTTTTGTTTATTCTTGAAATTTTGCAAAATGGAAAGACATGATGTAAGGAACATTCTTAAAAAATGAGATAAAAAGAAGAGCTCCCACTTATTCCACTTAGAATCAATAATTCTAAATTCGCCCGAAATGTCAGTTGTCATTACCCGATATGCCTAAACTGTGAACAATAAACAAAAAAGGGGAGTTTATTTTACATTTATGTCTGGGATGCAATACTAGGGACCATCTTAAGCAATTGTCTTAAGAAATTGAGGAAACCCAGAAAAAACCTCAATCAGGATGGGGGCTTAAGGCAAAACATTGAGAGCAAGAAATATCAGGGTCGAGGGTGAAAAACAAAAGAAAAGGGGAAGAAAAGAAAATGGAGATGGACAAGAGGAGAGAATAAAGAAATGATAATGAAAAGGATATGGGGGGGATCAGAAGGGAAAATATAGTACATATAATTTTACAATTACATAACAATAGGTAATACTTGATACAATACATAATCTCAATCAAAAACATGGAAAATTACCACATAGTATAGTCTGACTGAACAAGAGGAAAAATGTATATTATCAATGACTGATGATAATGCTCCATTATCTGTAACTTTATGACTATAAAAGCTTTGCCTCAAATGATTTGTAGCCATAATTACAAAAACAAATTTAAAAGCATTTAAAACTTTGACCAATAAGGGAACATCAGTCAGAGAAATTAAACTTTACTTACTCTTTGATCTGGCACTGAAGATAAGAAACCTGGAGTTGTTACCGGTTCTTGTGAATCTCCAAGAGTAGGAACCAAGAAATGTGCAAATGGTTTGACCTCCACTGGATCATCCATGTCAGTGGTTGGAAGACATCCTGCTGAGAACTCATTACCATCAGAATCAGCTTTTATGTTTTTTGAAGATTCACCATCACTATTGGTTGTTAGACCTCTAATTTTCAGAGATTCAGCAGCAGAAAGAAGAGATTCTATTTGATCTTTAGAAACAATCACTTCTCCCTTATACATGTAATCTACCATTGCTTTCATCTGCTCAAACTTCACATCTTTCAGTATCACAACTGGATGCTTCTCACTGTGCTCACTCAGCAACAACTGCACAAAAGAAAAGGGCTTTGTAAATACTAAACATAATATTTCTTTAAAATATTTTATATAGTTAGCAAAACAGTTCATTTCCACTCTCACATTATAACATCTCAAAAATATGAAACTGATGAACTTCTATTCAGTTATTCTTATAATTATTTTGATAACTCTGTGCCTGAAAACAAATATTTTCAATTTTTGTTGATACATATTTTTTATCTATTTTAGAAATAAAAATATATTTTTAAATAGCAACGTGAACAAATAAATAATTTTTAAAACATAACAAAAACAAATCTTGGACTATATTCTTCATGGGTACACATCGTCAGCTGTAGTAGTACTTTATTACTCTATTGTCATCCCATCAATCTTGCCATTCAACATACTTTTATGTTATTATGGAATAGTTAGTCTCAAAAGTAACAATTAACAGCAGTATTTTCTAAGAAAAAAAAATGGAATTCTCAAGAAAACCAAAGCAAAAAAGCTAACAACGTAACTAAAATAACATCGATATTACATTTTATGCAGAATGTTTAAAATTAAATTTCCTTTGGGAAACAGTACATGTATTTAGCAACCTGTTGTACCAAAACAATTCCAGTTTTCATTTTTAACATCAAAATACAGTTCCTACATTGTTGCCACTTCTGATTTCAAAAGACAAAATACTGAAATAATTAAGTTGTCTCAATATTTATGTTACAAAAGTTTTAATAATATAACTTTTCAAGTTTGCATAGTCAATGCAATATATACTTACTTCAAAATAAGGACTGCATGCTGACATCACAGCCCTATGAGCTTCTAATGATTTTCCTTCAGCAGACAAAGTGCAATCCACTAACATTCCATTTTTTAGTAGTTTTTCAAACACTGTTACTAATGTACTTTTGTATTCACCCCAACGGAGTGAAAATTGTTGATCAGGAACCATTTTTCTGAAAGTCAATAACAATTTGTCTCATTAACAGAAGTTAGAAAGGAGAGCTTTAAAACACAAAACAAGCAGTGCCTCAACAACATATACTTCCTTGCATTTTTGGTAACAGCCACACAAATTTGTACTATTATATGAACCTGCAAGTGTTTTTAAGCAGCATACATTTTTTCTCCATGCTGAAATTCAAATTCAAGTCCTTCAAATCAACAAACCACACCATTATAGCAACACTCACATGGCTACAGTCAGCTTTCCTGAATTCCTCATATTATTTCTACATTACAGAAATTTCGAAAATGTGGAGAGTTCAACAAAAATTAGATCCGTGCCATATTTTTTAAGTGTCCTTAACTTCATCTGAGGAAAAAATGTATAAAAAACAAAAAACAACAACTTAAGCTATTTTTGAGAAAAACAATTTAAAAAATTACATTAATTTCAAGTTCAAATTAACTCCAAATTACAAAATTTTTGAATAGCCAGAATCAATGTTTTGTGGGTCCTTGATACCGAAAAATCGATTCTCAGCAAAACGTCTGTCTGTCCGACAATAATAATAATAATAATAATAATAATAATAATAATAATAATAACAACAACAATAACAACAGCCGACCACTTGGCGCATGCGGTTGAGGCAGCCGTTGTCTGCGCCGAGGAGGCTGTAGGTTAGAGTCCCGCGTAGACATAGTCGTATGTGTGACTGCCCGTTCACTCCTGATCATCATCCTATCACCTCATCATTCACAATTCAAGGCGTAACAACCTTGTCTTTCTGAGGGATACAGCTGAAAAAAGCTGATCCTAGAAGTTACACACGATAATCGTGTAGCGAGGTCGGAAATGGCCGATACGCCAATAATAATAATAATAATAATAATAATAATAATAATAATAATAATAATAATAATAATAATAATAATAAGAAGAAGAAGAAGAAGAAGACACAGATGCCTATTTTTGGCATTTTGTCTTCTTTATGCCCATTTCGTCATTGTCAATATCCCCCCTCCTGGCCAACCAATCTCTATCAAGCTGAAAACACCTGCAAGCCTGGACAATTGAAGGCCCGGTCGTGTATTGCGTTTGTGGGGATGCGGATGTTCCAGGGTAAGTTGTGTTAAAAATCTAAAGGGGAAAGGGAGATGATGCGAGAGAAGATTTCTGATATTTCTCATTGACGCTGACAGACTTCTTCGCTCACGAGAAATCTCATCCGATGTTTTGTGTATAGCCTTGAATCCCTTTTGAGAACAAAGCCGACTGTAGATATACCCTTCTCATTTCCGTCTTGTTCTCTTTTCTCTTCTGAGAATTACACATGTGTGAAGAACGGAATCTATAATTCAGTTTTCACCGTTAGCATTCCAAGATTCAAAAGGGAGTCCACAACAGCATTTCATAAACATCGCAACGCGCGAGTAAAATAAATTCGTAGTCGTCTTATCGGATGGTCATGGGTACAGGATGGAATGTTTCCTCTCCTTTTACGTCCCTACTTTAGCCCTTGCCTTTTTGCCTACCTATTGTAGCAAAAATAAATGCCTTTTCGCCTGCCTATTTTAGGTAAAAAAATGCCTGTCCTTCCGGGCTCTAATCATGTATGGGCAAACCTACAGTGACCCCAAATGACGTAAAAGACGTAATAAAAACCCTCCAAAACTGGAAACCTGCAGGCCCTGGCGGGATCCCGTCACGCACCTCTTACCATGAATAAAATATTACTCACAGGTAATTACCTACCTGAAACCAAAAAGTGAGGAAACGCAAGATCCGAAAAACGACCGGCCAATCACGTGCCCAAACACATTGAACAAAATGATATAAAATATACTAGCACAGACGATTACCTCCCACATAAGGGCTGAACATACCCTCTCCTAGGGACAAAAATGCTGCAGTAAGGCACCCAAAGGATGTAAAGAACAACTGGTAAGAGATGCAGTAGTGAGAAGTCAGGTAAAGAGAAAGAAGAGAAACTTAGCAGTCTTGGGTAGACTGTCAGAAGGCATATGATTCTGTACCTCACAGTGGGCTGATAAAGGTTTTGGAATTATATAGTATCCATCGTTGCATCATCGATCTCCTAAAAGTGCAATTAAAAAGTTCTACCAATTTTCGATAGTCATCACTATTTCTTTTGTCAGTTCAGGTTGGTAAAATGCAAACATATTGCCAATTTTGGAAACTGTCAGGCACGACATAAGCTTTGCTCTGTATTTTGTATTGCTCTGTACTGTATTTTATCAGCCTCGACACTTCTCCAGGTATCTCGGAAGTTTTTGAAGAGTGGATACTTGTTGAGCGGCTTGTAGATACTTAACTGAATTTCACATCGAACACACTTTTTAACGCCAATTTACACACATGATGGCGACAAACAAAAATTAAAATTTCTCTATTGAAACATGCCCACAAACTGCTCACAATTATTGGGTGTTTCGTCGAAACCCATTTCCGACATTATGTTAAAATGGGCGTCAGGAATAAGGTTACGATAATATTTTTAGCTATTATTGCTTCAAAGAAAACTAAATATTGTCCCGCTAGCTGGGTCGATGGGTTGCGTCTGAAATAATCCCTATTACCTATTGATAGCCGATTATCCGATCTGCCATCCATACAGAGTGGCGAGGATTCTGAAAACAAATATTTTATCTAACTACTTATTAGCTCGAATTGGCCAATGAAAATCGTTTTTTTTTTCTTTCAAAAAGAAACTTGGGATTTATTGCTTATTGCAATGTAGAAATTTTAAATGGAAATTTACAACAGAAAAACTGTCCTTTGGTCATGACCTTGTTCGAACCTTTATACTGCACTATACTTCGCGCGCTCTTGATCGACGTCGCCACGAAGGACCATCTTCTCTTCTCCCCGGTGATGCGAATTCCAGAGTCGAAGTACCGCGTTCTTCTCTCCTGTTCTTCCACGCGAACGTTGCCGAGCCACTGATCCGCACTACTTCAAATATTCGTAGTTCCAGTTCGATTAAACTTGCAAAAATAATACCCAGTTCTTTAAGATTACACAGCGGAAATATTTTAAAGTTCCACAAATTAATTTGTCCAGAATATTTCCGAGTCCTATCATATACGACTTCTAACAAGTTCTAATTTCCGCGTGTTGTAAAAATAATTTAAGTCCAAACTGTTCGTGAACGTTCGAAATTCTACCAGTTCAATAATTAGTAGAGCTCCCTCGCGAAAAACAACAAGTTGTACTTTTAACACACTGTAAATTATTCGGAGTCCAACGTTCCTCTATCTCATGAAAAATTAAAAGTTCCCATTACATAAATTATCTATCCGCGAGCGACCCGCACAGCGTCACGACATATGACAATGTGAATTTTTTTTATTACTGCTCAGCCCTCCAGACCTCGGCTTCCCTTTTCTACTGTTTTGTCTCAAAAAATCAGACATACTTCCGCAGTAGTAGACTATCGATGCTCTCTCCAACCAATCCCCAAATCGTTTTCAAATGTGACTAGCCACGCCGTCACTTTCAATGCCAGATGAATATTTATTTATCTTGACAACAACTTCGGCGCCGTTGCTAAGGCGCCATATTCCTATTTCATTACCCTAGCATTTCCACCCATTTACGACAAATAACATGTAATAAAAATGACCCACACATTGGTATGTCACACTATTAAGTTTTTGTCCTAGAAGTACGCAGGCACCATTGATACGACCCGTATTTGGAGCTGTAGTATCACAATAGAGATTTTGCACTTTATCTTCAAGATTTCAGTCTACAATCGCGTTGCAAACAGCTTGCGCTCGCTCGCTTCCTGAAGAGCTTTCCAACCTTGGTACAGCAATAAGTTGTTCTTTATTTCCATATGAAATAGCGATCGGAAGACGTTCTTTAATTTCCATGCATCTAAAGCAGGCAACAGTTTTTCATCACAGTTAGCCCTGTAACTCCCAGTGTTGCTTTGAAGCAACGTGGTTTTTGATTGTTCTAAGCGCACTCTCGATTCATTATATTTAATTATCAACTGAACCGTTTTCAACCTAGGCGCATATGGTTAATATATTCTCCGTTACAATTCAGTATTTTAATTCCGTGGCGTGTGAGACATTTCTAAATACACATACGCGTAACGATTTCATGATGCATACGTGCCTAATTTTTGTATTTTATTTTTGTCAATGTTCTATTTGCGTTATTTTTGACAACTTTAAATTAGTTCATATATAAATTCATTGTTTATAATTAATATCATACTTTACCTAATTATTCAATTGGCTTTCTGTAAAATTCCCCGAAAACACCTGTTTCTTGGAAGCAACAGTGGGGGTTTGATGGTACCCGTACGGAGTGAGTTCAGATAAGTGATTCACTCGCGTTCTCCTCCATCTAAACATGGAAAAACTAGACTTATTGGATGTCGACATTTTGAACATCTTGGAAGCGATGAAGATGGCATATCTCTGAAATTGAAGGTATTATATCTTATGTTGAAATCAGAAATTGAAGATATGTGTAAAGATGAAATGACATTGTTCTCCGAATTAGCAGAGGAATTGGAAACCGAAGACTATTTCCCGGTATGATTATGTTGTTTCTTCAGCATTTTTACCTAAACCATCAGCCTTCTACTCTGGAATTTTATTTTATTTTTTTTGTTTTACGTACTGTTATTTAATTTGACAGGAAGTAAATTTATCTAACCAGCCTAGTCAAACAGTCGATAATGTCAATAATGTCTTTACACCATTGCTAATATTTCCAATTAGTGAATGAAAATTAAATATTTTTAGCAATTACACAAATGTAATACCATGCAAATGGAATGAAACGCATATTGTAGCCAAGGAGTACAATGTGTTCAAATATACTAATGTACTGTCGCAATCTATACATACGTCTTTATAACTCAGACGGAAAAGACGCCAGTTCTCTGTGCGTAAGTTTGTGGATGCAATCCTCGGTGGGGATAAATTTTACATTTTGTTACTAACCATTTTTTCGGGTTGAAACCCGATCTAAGCCGTGGATTTTTACGAGAGAAAAAATCCTTCATACGCCTTCCTTCGGAGGGGAAGTAAAGCCGGCTGTCCCATGTTAGTACATTTACTGCATGTAAAAGATCCTCAAGCATAAATGAAGCCTCTGAGCTAAATTCAAATTGTCTGTTTCGTCGCCCACGTAATACCTTCTTTTTCCCCTAGTAGGTGAAAGGAGCATAACGAAATTTGTGTCGTCAGACGGAAGAGCAGGCCTCATGGCCTGAGTCTCGTCACGTAAAATAAGGCATTCATTCATTTTCAGTAATATTTTCTTATTTTGTTTCGTAGTTTTTAAGGTATCTTTACTTTTTATAATATATTTTATAAGGTGAAGGAAATAACAAAGATATTTTTGGAAGATTGTTTAGAATTAATATTGCACACTTTTATTACAAAAATATTACTTATGCGTTTTTTAGGACGAAAGTATCAATGATGGTCTAAGCGAAGAAAACATGGATAAGAAAGTGTAACTAGTGGTGCTAAAACAGCACATACTTTCTCGCCCGTAGTTTCAGGAACTTTTCAAAAAATTGTACATGACCTTATTTCAAAATCTATCTTTAAGGATCAGATTTCATTAAGGGAAAAATCTCTGTCTTCATAACTGTGGTTGTAGGAAGACACCGAACAAATTTTGAAGTTTTTTGAATAACTGTATTTCCCACAGATTCTAGAAGACGTGTACAGATAATGAAGTTACATTTAAGTCCAGAAGCAAAACAAGGGGCCATCTCAGCATTTGCTCAATGGATCAGAGAAACGACGAAAAACCTGATCGAGATGGGGGTCATTAACCCAGAGGCTGCAGTACAATACTTGTTACAGGTTGTTTACATTTATACAGTCCAAATGGTAAATAATGCATTAAATATCACTGTTACCATTAATCCACAATGTTCAATCCACCACGCCGGACACAATACGCTACGACATTGGAGAATTTTTGCAAGTAGTGGATTTGAAAGACGTAACACAATTCTGGGGAGAATTGGTACTGCGCATGCGCCGGCATCAATGACGGGATTTCGATTGTCGGGTCACGTCATTCTCCCTGTTTTGTCGTCTAAGACAAACTTACACTTTACGTAGTTTCCGCCGCCCCCACTAAACACGAATTTAACACTAACACACAATGAGCATGGAAGTAATGAAAAATACAATATCCATATGACCAATATAATATGGCAGGAACGTAATGGTTGAATTTTTTCTCAAGTTAATTCAAATGTCAGGAATAAACTAATGTTACTGTTTAGGATTTGGAGGTTATGTATATAGATAGGCTACATTGATTGTCACGACCAATTTATTATTTATCCATAGGACGTTATAACTGCCAAACATTTTCCATTCCTAATATAAACAATATAAATATGTTATAGTAAATTAGCGGGGTTATTTAGGAAGCTATGGTTTTCTTTGGAGATAGACAAGTATTACATATTCGTATGATACAATGATATTTCATGTATTATTATGTATTTACTATCTTGTAAACCTAATAAAAGCAAAAATAGCGTCAGAGATACACAGATGTTCCATAAAAGCTTTTAGATCCTGATAGAGGTATTCAGTTGCAATTAGTTCTTAGTTTTAACGTACGTTTTCGATTGTACGACATGCAAAAACTCATTTTCAAAAGATACGTTATTTCCTTCGGACGATAATGTTTACGTACTACGACAATTGATTTCCCGTCTTGCAAAACCCCTCTATTACTGCTGAACACTACGTTCATTCGTAAGTAAGCACCGCAACTGTTTCTTCCTCTCAGGATGCACCTCGCACATGCACTGACTGTCCCACTTTCCGAAGGCCTAACACTCGCCGTAATAACATGCGAGAGCCTTTCGATAGCGGCAAGTGGCTAATGAACCCGATCGCTTTTCCGAGCGGAGAGGCGGGTGCTGTGGCAGTCGCACGCTTCCTGTCGCCTACGTAGAACACTACGCGCTTTGTCGCTCGGAATCTCAATCAAGCTTGAAACTGAAACAAGCAGCCGCGCGTCGCCGCCACCAGTTGCAGCCCACGCAGGGCACGCTCCAAGTAGCACAAGGTCATCGGTAAGGTTCCCATTTTGTGTCAGCTATCTACACCTCAGGGGAGACTTTTGAGATGACCGTTGGTCTACGATATTTTTTCCAAGTTGCTTAGTGTTGAAATTTGTGGCACTGAGGCGATATATTTTTTTCCAGGAAGAAATTCATTTCTAACACGTTTTTCCTACGTACTATAGCCGAGGTTCAGAATTCACTATTACCAAATCATCATGTGTTTATTTGTAATGTACGTGAAACGGGACCAGTGACTAAAGTTCATTATAACCGCGAGTTCACTATAACTGTGTTCACTCTAACCGATTCGATTGTATTACAGAATCACCGTCAGCCCTCAATCTGCTCTCGAGGAAGCTGGTTGCTACCCGGAGTGAATTTTATATTGAACCGACTCGTAACATCTTTAGTTGTGAATTAGAGTAATAGTAATAATAATAATAATAATAATAATAATAATAATAATAATAATAATAATAATAATAATAATAAACAACCTCGTGCAGACTCAAAAGCCTCAAACACTTGACTAAAATGCGGTGATCTATTTGGCGAAACAGGGTTCATGGTCGCCATACAGGATCCAGTGATCAACACAAAGTCACAGAAAACAAATTCTCAAACAAACAATAGATGACAAATGTAGAAAATGCCATACAACAGTTGAGAGCATACAACACATTACATCAGGATGCAAATTAATGGCCCATACATGTTACACCTATAAGTACAATCAAGTTGCAAATATTCACCAAAAACTGGCAGCTAAATCCAACCTACATGAAACGACCTGCCCATATTACAATATGTTCCCGATACTGTACTTGAAAATTCAAACTATAAGGTGTAATAAGGCAGAGAAATTATTAATAAAACTATTCTCATAACAGAACAGACATAATTTCCGTAGACAAACGGCAAAAGATTGGCTTCCTGATTTACATAACTGTTCCACGAACAGCTTATCTTCTAACAGCACATTGGGAAAAAATAACAAAGTATACAGAACTAGCAGCTGAAGCCAAGGCACCATGGCATCTCCAAAAGTTCATATTGTTCCTCTGGTCATTTCGTGCACAGGGGTTATACCAAATAACATCCATAAAGTTCCAAATCTGGAACGTCTTCAAATGCCAAAATATACCTATAAAATTATGCAAAAATCGATCATCTTAAACATATGCAGGATTGTTCGAAAATTCCTAAATTGGGACGAAACATGAATTGACCTGTCTTGGTTATTAACCCGACACAAAGTCAAATAAAAATCCGGTGAATACCGAGAAAAATAATTTGTAACAATAATAATAATAATAATAATAATAATAATAATAATAATAATAATAATAATAATGACAAGTGGCTAGACCCATGTGAATATTCCGTACTTTATAAAACATTGTTTTAAGAGTGAAAACAGCTTCAACAGCAAAGGATCTCAACGTCAAGCCAGAACCGGAACTTTTCTTTTCTGCTTTTCTTGACCACCCTGGGAGGTAGCAGGAGTCTCCAGAAGAGCTTGGGCTATTCACTGAATTCTTCGCTCCACCTGATTCCCGCATGTTCACCGCACTTTCCTCGCGGGTTCATTCCCATGTTCACTCGCATGTACAGAGCGTGTTCACCACACGCTCTCTGCATGTTCACCACATGTTCTCAGGCGCATTCAAATGTTCTTTCGCGTGTTCACAAGTTTCCGGCGTGTGCCTCCGCACATTCCTCAACTGACCCCCTACTCGTTTTCTCCAAATCTTCCCTCGCAGACTGACTGCATATTCTTTTTCTTGTTAATCTGGAAATTCAAACATTTCCCTATTGTTTTTTATTACGAAATACTTTCACAGACACTACGGCGGCTTTTAAAACAGTACCTTCCCTGCCGGTCGAAAACGGAAGTTTTGAATAGCTTGAATTATTAGAAGAGGGAAACCCCAAATTAGTCGTTCTACAGCAGCACGTAATTTCTTGCATAATTTCTAACATTTGCAATTTTTGAAAATTTAGAGAGGTCAACGGAAATGAGACTTGCTCTATTTTTAAGCGTCATTTGCTCTAACGCTCGAAAATATTGGAGAAAAAAATTAGAGCCGTTTTGAGATTTTTTAAATAAATTCCCTTAATTCAAGCAGATATTCCGCGAAAACTACAAATGTTAAAAAGAATTGTCTATGACCTTTTATAAAGACTTAATTTTTCATCAATAGTGAATCTTTGAATAACATATTTTGTTAAGGGAGAAAATTCTCTATCTTCAATACTGTAGTTTTAGGAAGACGTCGAAAAAATTTTGAACTTTTGCAATTTTCGAAAATTAACAATTTTAACGAAAATGAAACCAGTCCAACTTGTAAGCGTCCTTCACGTTATACGAGAACAAATTTCAACAAAAATATTTTTGTAAAAGGTTTGAAAATGTTGAGGCTTCATGTAAAGCACCCACAAAAGTCCAATTATTTCAAACTCGCACGGCCTTGAGCTCGTCAAGATCGATCAGCAAATACGAATTGTAAAAATCGTCTGAATGTTTTCGGAGCAAGCGTTGGCCACAGACGATCACTTTGCCACCAAAGTTTCGGTAAAACACGGATTCTGCACAACGTGATAGAGGTGACAACTATACTTCCATTTTTACATTGCTGCATTTGACATTTGATCAGCTGTTACGGGGCCGTCCAATCGGGACCTTAGAGGTCACTACAGTAACGTCACTATGGTGGCGTTTAGCCTTCCGATTGGATGACACTGAAATAGCTGTTTTACTTCAACCGCAGCTCTGTAAAAAAAGGCAATATAGACGAAGTACTGTATTATATATAAAAACAAGATTTATCGACTTTTTTAATTCCCCCAAGGAAGTGGATAACGTGTTTTTTTCTGAAGCAAAATCACAAATTTCTGCCCTAGCATTATAATAGTTTCTCTTTATTACTTAAGTACGAAGTAAAGCGAGACTAAAAATGAAATCGATGGCCCCAAAAATTTTTTTGCAACAAAGTACAATCTCCAAAAAAACATAACTATTTAAATCATTGTTTTAAAAGTGAAAATGGTGATAGTCCGTAACCTGCCAACTCGTGTGAATTGTCATTAAAACGTGGAATATAAATGAGTTATCTTGCACTGCAATCAATAGATGATATCCAGACCATTCGCAGAAAGAGTAACACAAAGGGTTTTTTGAAGCAAGTGAAATAGTCTTATGATTTCCAGATTTAAATAAAACAATTATCTTTAAGCATTTCATTTGATCGCAGTTTATACAAACACGGCAATGGCGTTCTCTGCGATGATGCTGCCTGCCGGGTTGCCTAGTCTGGCTTCATAGGTGCAAGAGAAACAAACTATTACTTTCGGGTTTCGTTCTCAAACCAGTTTCCACATATCGGGAATTAACGATGTTACAGAATGGCACAGCCTTTCTCGTACTAGTTAGTTTCCTTATTCTTCAGTCTGAGCTATCTTTTCGGTTTTACCGTCTACTCAACGGCCATTTGTTGGCGCCTTAAAATAATTTTTTGACGTTTTCTCAACTTTCGGGTCCCTCATAGAATTGAATTAGCACTTTAAACACATATTTTCACTGACAAATTTGGAGCCGTTTTTAAGAAAATGTACTTTGAGCGATTCTGAAAATGCGCATTTTGAAGCTTATTTTCACCCAAAACTTTCAATTTTGTTAAGAAATGTTATAAGAAATTATTTGAAGCAATTGTACTTACTCCATAATGTATAAGAAATACCGATAATGTAAATAGTAACGAAGCAAGAATAATTTTTAGAAGATACATATTTTTTTATTAGTCCATATTTCACTCAAAATTGTTTGAAAACTATTAAAAATTTCAATTTTCAATATTGTAATTGTAGGAAGACGCTGAAAGAAAGCAAACATTTATAATTTTGGAAAATTGAGAGTTAACAGTGAAAACCGGATCTATGTCGTCTTTAAATGTGTATTTCCCTCTTACAAGAAAATTAAAGAAAACAATTTGCAGCCATTTTGGATAAATTTTTGAAAATGTCCTAGGGGCTTTATGTAAAGTACCCCCAAATTTAAAGTATGCTTTTCAAAATTGCAGTTTGCGTCGGGACAGATCGACAATGGAATATTTATTTTGGAAAAAATCCTACTAATAAATTAGGTGCTACTGTTGGACACGGACGGGCGGAATGACGGGCGAAGAGTCGGACGAAGAGTCGGACGAAGAGTCGGACGAAGAGTCGGACGAAGAGTCGGACGAAGAGACGGGCGAAGAGACGGACGAAGAGACGGACGAAGAGTCGGACGAAGAGACGGACGAAGAGTCGGGCGAAGAGACGGGCGAAGAGACGGACGAAGAGACGGACGAAGAGTCGGACGAAGAGACGGGCGAAGAGTCGGACGAAGAGTCGGACGAAGAGACGGGCGAAGAGTCGGGCGAAGAGACGGGCGAAGAGACGGGCGAAGAGTCGGACGAAGAGACGGGCGAAGAGACGGACGAAGAGTCGGGCGAAGAGACGGACGAAGAGACGGACGAAGAGTCGGACGAAGAGCCGGACGAAGAGACGTGCGAAGAGACGGGCGAAGAGACGGACGAAGAGTCGGGCGAAGAGACGGGCGAAGAGACGGACGAAGAGTCGGACGAAGAGTCGGACGAAGAGACGGGCGAAGAGTCGGGCGAAGAGACGGGCGAAGAGACGGGCGAAGAGACGGGCGAAGAGACGGGCGAAGAGACGGACGAAGAGACGGGCGAAGAGACGGACGAAGAGACGGGCGAAGAGACGGGCGAAGAGACGGACGAAGAGTCGGACGAAGAGACGGACGAAGAGTCGGACGAAGAGCCGGACGAAGAGACGGGCGAAGAGACGGGCGAAGAGACGGACGAAGAGACGGGCGAAGAGACGGGCGAAGAGACGGACGAAGAGACGGGCGAAGAGTCGGGCGAAGAGGCGGGCGAAGAGACGGGCGAAGAGCCGGACGAAGAGACGGACGAAGAGTCGGGCGAAGAGACGAGCGAAGAGACGGGCGAAGAGACGGGCGAAGAGACGGGCGAAGAGACGGGCGAAGAGACGGGCGAAGAGACGGGCGAAGAGTCGGACGAAGAGTCGGACGAAGAGTCGGACGAAGAGTCGGACGAAGAGTCGGACGAAGAGACGGATGGACGTTTTGAGGGGAAAAAAGTAAGAAAGAAAAGAAAAGAAAGATAAAAAAAGAACTCTTTCCGTATCAGTGAAACCCCAAAACGTGTATTTACGTTGAAGTCTCGAAATCGATTTTCCGCAGTATTTCATAACTTTCTTGAAACTCGTATGTATGTAAGTTTAAGACGAAGTAAAAATCTGCAATAACACATTCATCAAAGGTAGAGGGGATAATGTCTGACTACATATAAACTTCGACGCGACTAATAAAAACTAGCGGTACTAAAATAGCACATCCTTTCTCGCCCTTAGTACTGGTTACGTAATACTATTTGTACAGCAATTTCTCTCAGCAACAACACATCTCAGCCAATTTTTGTAAAACTCATTACAACTCGTAAAACATTAGGTGCGGAAACTAAATATTCATAATATTCATAAATATTTCAAGCAAATATCAACCCAAATTCGACACTTGTATCTACGTTTCATACAGCTAAATCATGTTCCAAAATTGAGACGGAATTCACAGAACTACAATTGCCGTCTCGCCAGGCGGGTGCCAATGTTCTATTTTTTCTTTCAAATTACATTTAAATCTTATTTTTCAGAGAGAAAACCTAATTGGGCTAATTTCAATTAAGGTCTGCGAATTGCTTGAAAGAAAATACATTAATACATTGAGAATGCAAATAGGTACATTCCTTGCAACACAGACAAAACATTTCGATTATCGAATAGGTTGTTAATAATTTCTAAAAGATTAATTTGGAAACGTACAACAAAAGCTCGAATGTAAGAAACGAACAAAGAAAAATGAAATAATATACAAATTTTAACTCATGTAGCATCCAACTGCCTCCAAGCACTTCTCAAATTACGTGCGGGAAATTCGAAACGGGCGACTATGTTTGACCTCAAATTACAAAAACTAATGTTTTCGAAAAATCGAACATGACCTTTTTGGAAGATCTGTTTCTGAAGAGGACATTTCATTTTTAAAAATGTATCTTCACAATTGTAATTGTAGGAAGACGCCGAAAATTTTTAAATGTTTGAATTTTCAAATAAATCAAATTTTTCAAAGAACATGAGACCTGCATATTTTTCTTATGCGTCCTACAGTTATTCAAGGACAAAATTTAATATAAATATTTAGTGCCTTTTTGAGAAAAAATTGTTTAAACAAAATTAAAAATTGGCTATATTTCACACAAAATTGCGCGAAAATTACTTTAATTTTCGAAAAATTGTTCACTGCTTTATTTCAAAATATGTCTTTCAGGAACAGATTTCGTTACGGGGAAAATCTTTATCTTTAATATTTTCGTTGTAGGAAAACACCGAAAAATTTTGAACTTTTGCAATTTTCGAAAAATCAGGGTTTTCAACGAGCATGAGATCTGCACCATTCTCTTAAACGGCTTTCACACTATCCAATAACAAAATTTAATCAAAAACGTGGGTGCCATTTTTTTGAAAATTTTGGAAATGGTTTTACGTAAAGTATCCCCAAAAAATAAAATATCTGTTTCAAATTCAAAGGGCCGCGACATCGGTCAGATCAATTGGGGAATGTCAACTTTGGAGAAAATCAGCTGAACAGTTTATTCGCTAGCGTTGATTACAGACAGATTGAGGGCTGGACAGACGTTTTGCCGTCAAGCGATTTTTCGCTATCAAGTACCCACAAGACATGGATTCTTGCTACAGCACATGTTAGAGGCTTTTTTTCTTCTAAATTTAGCATCTGGATTCATTCATTTTTTCATTATCATGGCCCAGCAATAAAGAGTTTTCTGTAGAAAATTCGCCTTTTCCCCCGCAGTATTAGACAACTTTCTCTCCGCTGCGTAAGCGGTAACGAGAAAGTAAAACACTTTTGAAATCGGCTGCTGTCTCTCTCTTCCTCCCTTTCCCTTCCAAAAAAGTCGCTAATAAAGAACTTGAAGGAAAAGTGACGCTGGAAGAGCCGCAGGCAATGTAGGTCCTACGTTTCACGTAAAGTTAAATGGAGATCAAAGGAAGCTACTAAATTATCGAAAATACAGAAATGAGGGATCGACGTTTGTCACCGATAATGCGTTTGGAACAGATTAGACTCGGTTTTGGAAGAGATGCTTCCACTCCCTACGGCTTTGTACAGATGCTCCTCTCTCCAGAAAACGTAAATCTTCCGAACGAATCCCCTCCTTCCGTCACCCCTGCATTAAGCCGCCACCACCCCACACTTGCCGAAAACTGGAAGAAAGTCCAGTAGCTGCTCAATAAGGGCAAGGAGTGGGCGTGACTTCATTGGCCGAAGGCATCACTTGGAAGCCGGGGATATCTGACGACCAAAGAACGGTTCTTAAATCGCATAAACACATTTCTGGACCAATGAAGCTCTGACATTATTAACGACCAGTTTCAAAACGGCCGACCCTTGTCTATTAACATGTGCGCCCCCCTCCCCCGCCACCGCCCTTTCCAATTTTTCTCGGCGCCTCCCGCGGCTGCTCTTCCGCTTGGGTGATTCGGCCAGTGCGCGCTCCAGGGCCACCCCCTGCCCCGCCCCGCCCCGCCCCGCCCGCGGGCGTGAGCGCTCGCCGCGCACGGAAGCTGGAGCCGCGCGTCCTCCTGCGGTGGGCGCGGGATTCAACAGCGCCCGGCCGGCGAGGCGCGGCGCGGCGCGGCGCGGCGCGGCGCGGCGAGGCGAGGCGCGGACGGGGCCGGGGCCGGGGCCGGGCCGGGCGCCACTCACCGCACGCGCGGATCCAGCCAAGCATTGGCATTTTTGTTCAATAACAAACATTTATTATTATTATGGGGCGGAAATGACATTTTTTGAATACCATAATGAACGATCAAACCAACATCCGGAACTGAAAGACATCCAATATGTCGCATTATGACAGCATAAAAAGTAGAGATGCTGCAGAATGGCACAGCCTTTCTCGTAATAGTTTTCTAATTGCCCTGGTGTGGTCTGGCTTGAAGGTCTTGCTCCATTCTTTGGCCAGCTGCCATCTATCGTCGCCCATAGTACATTTTTTTTTAACATTTTCTCGTTTTGCTTTGTTTCACTTTAGAACAATGCCGTTTAGTATAGAAATGGATTTTATGTTTTGACAAAAGGAAAAGACCAATTTTTTTAAGTCATTATTTTGCATTTTTTGTCGATTTTGACTAATAAGTCATTTTTTACCTTTTCCGTCATTTTTAATGCATTTTTTGCTTATTTCATCGATTTTAATGTCATTTCTAATGGTTAATATTTATTATTAATAACTTGCTTCAAATATTTACGAGATGCAACAATGTTCTTCACGGAAATATTCAGTAGCTTATTCGATTTGCTCGCTCAAAAACTGTTTCGACAAACGTGAGTACGTCATTCTTGTGACGTGTATCAGCGCCGGTTCATCCAATTTCGGGATAACTAAAGACAGAGATTTCTTGGAAAAGAATAGTCCAAACCAGAGTTTGCAAGCTGAGTTCACTCGAACGAATGGAAGAAGCCGCGATTACATCAGTAATCCAACAGCTTGAGTTGTTCATCCGAACTGGTTGTGATAAGATTTTTAAGTCATTTTTATTTGGGTTTAGGGCATTTTAAAAGCACTTTAAGAGCATTTCATTCATCATTTTTGGCGATGTTTTGGGTCGTCAAAATCCGGCCCCTGGTTATTATATTGTGTATTGTTTTTGTACCATGTATATGGTACTATACAACTATATTATTGATTAATCACATAATTTTAACATAAATATTTACATCAATTTTGCCATATAACTAAAACTCTAGGGGCATGCCCTCTCCCCCCTGGCTCGGCGAACAGCCCCATCGCGTGTAAGACATCGGTCGCCGATTCTCTGGCACGGAGGTGGATGGAAATTCCAGACGGGCATTATAGTGGGTAGAGCTAGTTCGAGAGTTCTCTAGATTTTCGGACATTTCTCTGTTTCTTTCTCGATTCTTGCACGGAGCAGCCTTCAGTTTCTCTAGTCTCTCGCAAATGTGAAAAAGAGGGGTCTGAAGTGAAGGAAGTACACATTTTATAAAAATAAATATTTAAAAAAAAGATTGTCACTGTAACAATTACATATTGTTTATTTCTTGCATACGCTAGTTACACGAATTTTGGATGTGAAAAGAATTCAATAATTATTATAATCTCTATTGTTTTAATAATAGAGATGTAGGATAACACGAACTTTATATCACTTGACTGAACTGTTTACCAAGCAAAAAGTGAATATGAAAGTTCTAAACAATTGGAATTCGCTGTTTTCAATCAATAGTGACATTTGATTCCCCGGCCCTTGATACGAACTGTGGGCAAATGGGGTCCGTGTAACTTTTCTCGCAGCAATAGTATGAGAATTGTTATGACCTTGGAAAACAGTCTCAAGATCATTAACTTGTTGGATATAGTAATTCTTGGAGAGAGACTTAAGTAAATTGAAACCTTTGCACGTTACTAGAGAAATGCCAAAATAATTTGAATCTGAAAAAAAATTAAGTAATAGAGTCAATGTGAGAATACATCATTTTGATGTCATAACAATATCCTTCAATTGTAAAGTCAATTTGCAAATATCGTCACGGAATCCCTTCTTGATATTGACTGCACCTTAAATTTCCCCAGAATGTTTAAATGGTAGAAGAGCCACGAGACGAAATTGACACGAAAGAAGAGCAATGAAGCGAGTACCTAGGAGTAAAAGAAAGACACTTCTGCAATAAATACAATTATCTACAATAATCTTATAATCCAAACTCACATTTTATTTAATGTGAGAGCAGCGGACATGAAGCAGAAGACAACACTGGGCGCACTCAATTCTATTTACAACACTTGAATTAGGAATACCTTTGGAAATGCAACGCAACACATTATTTGAGCCGAGTATTTTGGCCATTGCTAAAACCAAGTGGAATGAGCGCAGACCTAAAAATTGCTCTACCTTTGACACTGCGCGTATGGCGTTCACCAAGCAGCAACAATTCTGTTGGCAAGCGGCTGGGGGAATACGCGCGATGCGGGAGCGAGCAGAAGCATTAGAATTCGTCAGACGCTGCAGCTCTTTTCAGACAAGAAAAGCGCGACGATCGAGACGGTCGCCTACCCCCTCTACAGAAATGCGTCACACTAAAGTCGATACAAAATTTATTTTGACTACTTTTAAATTTATAGGAAAATGTACGAATACAATGCACTATCAGACATTGAAAAGCTTGTCTGCTAGTTAATTGTATGCTTTAATGCCAATAATTGTGCTTGTAAACTAATAATTTAATGTTAAAAAATAATAGTATCATCCCAATTAACGCAATTTTGCATTATTTTACTCTGGATACAGTGGGAGCGAAGTTGGGAAGGGAAAAGAGAAGTGGTTCCTAGCACAAAATTACACTTTTTAAACATACAAAAGATGACCAGAAAAATTTTACGTTTTAAAAATCAGCTTCCAATAGTGATTACAGATCTACAAGTCCTAACACACGAAATTCACACGAAAAAGAAAACAGATTTTTTAAAAACTGAAATATTGTTACTTGACATATTCGATGTAAATAAATTAAAATTTTTACTAACCTACCTTATCATGAATAAAACTGAATATTTAGTAATCCAAAATTACCTGACCATAAACAAAAATAATTTGAAATTATCATGAAACAATGATTACAGTTTCTTGTCATCAAATTAGCAAGTTGTAAGCAACAATAATGCAAAAAAAAAATATATTAAGAAAGATTTAGAACAAAAACATTGATTATTTCTAATCTCATTCACAAACATTTCAAATTCTACATCGTAATGAGAAAGAATGTCTGAAGCCAGCTTCCATGGGGATTTTTTGTCATAAGATTTTGGCATGCACACACACACACCTACACAATTACAACATTCCACTTGAGATGATACAAAAACTAAAGATGGTCAACAATACACTTTCAGTATTTTATGATTTACCTTCAGTGAGTCAATAGTAAGAAAATCATAACATATAACTGACAAGCAAATTTTAACATACTCAGAATGAAACTCAAAATATTTTCTTTGTTTGCTCATTTAAAGAATAAAATGAAATTACATATCAATTATTCTCAAATTATTTTTCATTATAAATTTAAACCTCTTGGTCTCCCTTACAGGGTGTAAATAATTAAAAACATGATATGTGCAATATGACACATTTTGTGTTAAATGTTACTATGAATGCATATTAAGATACTACATTTGGGATATATTCAGGTAGTAAAAACATTAAAAACTCAAAAAAATAATAATTTTATGAAATATTAGAATTTGCGAGCACAAAACTGAAAATATTTCTGTTGTTCATCTCGTACCGGCCTGGAGCATTACAAATAAAATGATTCAATATTCTCGTTCCATACCGTAAGTGGTACGTTGGTTCTTTCCACCTAATGGTTTTACGGCTAAAATAGGCAAGGTATCCGATTCAATTGCAAGTTGCATGTTTAAACGGGATATAATACAATCATACCTTACTCTTTAGATGCTCCGAAGACGTGAAGAAAATCCACAAGTGACAACAGGAACACAAAAGCCCCACAGTAAAATCTTGCTACAGATTATTTCCATGAATCACGAAGAACTCAACATTGTAACACAATGGTGTTCTTTAATTTCAAGAAAGTTGGTTTGGAACTACAAAAAAAATATAATAATTGCAAATATTTCCCCACATCCCTTCACTTTGTTATGGTTAGCACACAGTGGACACAAGTAATAATTCTACGTTCACAAACCACTAGAAACGCGGAATAAATACAGATTATTACAGACTCCGTCGCCGGGACGAGACGCGTTCCTGACAGGCCGCATTCTACGAGCATCAGCGCTACCTACTGCGATGCATGTAACCGAAAAAACAAGAGAAAAACGCCCTCTTCCCCGCGATATTTGTTTGCGCGGTTTTACTCCAAAGAAATGCATCGAAATGTCACTCCGCAGTAGCGGCAGATACAGGGCGATTCGCTCATCACAGAGCTAACATTTTTTTGTGATTTTATTCAAGTTATTCAAAACAATGATCACACATAAATAGCATCATATCCAAAGAATTATTTCCATTATGTATAAACTCATACATTTCTTTTATTTCACTCCAGCAATCTTCTTCTTCTTCTTCTTCTTCTTCTTCTTCTTCATCTTCTTCTTCTCATTATTATTATTATTATTGTTATTATTATTATTATTATTATTATTATTATTAATTTAAATTTGAGAGAGAGTTTGAATTGAAATCGCCGCCCCTCTGCCCCAAAATTCTTTGTGGATTTTCCCTTTTCTTGAGAAATATCAATTGAAATTGTCAAAAAATTTCTTACTATACTTATTAATAAAAAGAGTCATCACAAGTAATATGAGAAAACAAATAATATACAATTTCTCAACAATAAACTTATTCCGGAAAACTCTTAAAACGTCGACGTACATTTGTACACAAGCGAACTTGAACTTATGACTTCTCATTGCAATCAAAACCATCACTTTTCAGATTGTAAGATGAGGTGGCTTGAGTGACAATTTTGTCCAGAAAAGGACATTCAAAATTTCAAGCGGAGATCAACAAATCTTCGAAATGCCACGTGAAAGGAAAACTTCGCTTACGCAGTAGTCTTAAATTCCAAAGAATGCTCTTGGGGATATTTTATTTTAAAATTTCTTTGATTCGAATCTTTCAAAGTGTGAAAATTATAAATGAAAATGATACACCTGTATTTGGCATAATTTTGTCTCTTGCAGGAACAAATAATTACTTTCCAGCAGCGGACATAACTCATATACTCTTTGACGCTGTCTATGCTGCGATTTTTCCTTATTGGCCGATGACATTAGGTCATTATTAAACCTCCTGCCTTATAAAATGAATCTTTTTAATAGTGGTAAGCACATTTCTGAGGCCGCGAGTTCCGTTGAAGAGGACGTTTGCGAATTAATGAAAAAGATTCGTTTTATAAGGCAGAAGGTGTAACAATGGCCTAATATCATAGGCCACCATAGAAAAATCGAAGTAGTGAGGGACGATCCCCGGCATCTCCTCCTCCCTGTCAAATCGCAACCTTCTGGTGAGTATCATCAGCAGGTTGCTCTTTACTCCTTGTAATGTCGGACATAATTAATTTCCGAAACAACAAAATACACATTCAAAACGGATGGGGATGAATTTCCTTGTTTACTGGAAGGAACATGGAACAAGATTCTTCCATGGCCAGATGTTTCAAATTCCCTCTTTTCTGAGTCGACTTGTTTCCGAATCGGCATGCTCATGTTCATGGTGGAAATATACATGCTCATGCCCCACAGTGTTAGAAATATCTTGCATATTTTTAAGTTGCTATTGATGTTGGTAAAATAATTTTTTGTCCCAAATAAATAAAAAAATAAAAATAAACCCCATAAAGGGAGGTTTTATGATTTTGTAATCGTAGAGCCGCCAACGAAATTCATCAATAACTAAAAAGAAAAAAATAACTTTCAGAGTTCATAGCATAGAATATCAATGTTTCAAGTGTTGCGCCTTGGATGCATGTTGTATGAACAAAGGTGTTAATCTAATCTATAGCTACTATACTCTGTATTTAAAATCAAAATCAAAGTAGAGTCGATATAAATAATTTAATTACTTGAAGCACAATAATAATAATAATAATAATAATAATAATAATAATAATAATAATAATAATAATAATAATAATAATAATAATAATAAAGGGAAATGATTCCCTTTATTATTCCTCCCCTTGCGGAGTTCGGGTCAAAAAATTGTTTTGCCAATATCAATTGCAATTTAAGAATACGTAAGAACTGCAATAATGACACTCGTTTTAGTTCATCAATAATGCTAAGAAGAAATTTAAATATTATTTGTTGTGATTCAGTCTGATAATTTTGGTTTGGTGGTAATTTTGAGGTGATCCAACATCAGGGGCGGATCCAGTCGATCATTTTTTTGGGGGGGGAGGGAGTCATTATTAAACCTCCTGCCTTATAAAATGCTTCAAGTAATTAGATTATTTATATCGACAATGTTCTCTACTTTGATTTTGATTTTAAATACAGAGTACACTTTTGATCATACAACATTCAGTAGTCAACAGTCTAATGGAGGGATCGTAGATTTTTGTTAAATAAACAAATTTGTTATTATATTTTATATTGATTATATACTGTGGATATGATATTATTGTTTAAATAATTGCATAGTTCGAACATATAAATATTTAAATTAATTTTGCCAAATAAAAGTACATAAACGAAAACTCTAGGCCTCGGGGGGAGGGGGAGCATGGTCTCCATGCCCCCCCCCTGGATCCGCCAATGTCCAACATTGATCTCTATGTATTATCTCTATAACATACAGATATACGCAACATTAGAGACCGGTGTGATACATATATTTCCTTTAAATACAAGATCCCAAAGTCGGTACCTATTTCATTAAATTGTTGAGACACCTTTTGCGAGGGGTTTGTCATTCCAGATTCAACTGATTAAGAAAAAGACACCGAAGTAGAACATTTCTTCTCATCTCACTTTCGTATCTCAATCGTAAAATAATTAATCCTTCAGAAATAAATAAAATGAGGTGAAAAAGAACATGAATAATATTAATTTGACAATATGCGAAATTGTTAATATCCTTAACGCCATTGAACATTTGCCAGTGTAAGGGCTAATATTTTGTTCTATTTCCCCCCTTCTTACATGCAGTATCGTTCGAGTGTCTTCCCAGATTTACGCATGTTTTTTATTCAACAGAATCAAACACGGTCGAAACGATATTCGGAACAACTCTAAGAAAATGAGAGCGTTAATGGAACACAGTCCACAAACAAAGGATGAACAGTTTCCACTGGGTTGAAATTCCTACCGCTTTCAGCGCTAGTTGCGTTTCACAGGCTATCCCGATAAATACTCTCTGGGATATCCCGCAACTGTCAATTGCAAATGCTTGTGAAACGAAGGTGATGGTAGTGATGGTTGGCGAGCACTGAGCAGCTTGGTGGTGGTGGTGCACTCAGGGGTCGTGACAACTGAGAATAAAGAGGGTGTCAAGCCTTCGGAGTGATCTCGCGAAGTGTGATATCCTAAGCAGCGTGTGAGTTCTTTACTTGCAGAATTTGAGAATCCGGAAGGATTCCTTGTGCCGGGAAAAATGGATCCTGCTCTTCTTCGTGAACGTGAGCTATTCAAGAAACGGGCATTAACCACACCTACGTAAGTAAAATGAAGTAGTAATTGAGAAAACCTGGATCTGTTTCTTTGTGACATACGTGAAAAAAAAATCGATTTTGAATATATTACCATTAAGAATACATGATAAATAGCTGCTTTGACATTAGTACTTATCTCACATTTTATTTCAGTGTTGAAAAGAAAAAGAAAGAACCAGATGTATTCAAGGATGATTCGAAAAAGAAACCCAAACCACCAACTTCCAATATTTCAGCACCAAAACTTGATATGGTTAAGTATGTTGCTCCATATATTGTGGGAATATTGCCTTGGCCAATGTGTACCATTAACAATGTTTCAGTTACAAGACTATGGCTGGGAGTTCCCAGTACAAATTTGGTGTGCTGGCTAAAATTGTAAAGCATATGAAAACTCGCCATCAAGAAGGTGATGATCATCCTTTAACTCTAGAAGAAATCCTGGATGAGACGAATCAGTTAGATGTGGGTTCGAAAGTTAAGCAGGTAATTTCAATCCTTTTGCCTTTTATTGTTTCCAGTATAACACTTATTTTGCCTGAAATATAATTGTTTAGATTTTGTTTTTTACTTTTTTTAAATTGATTCACTTCATTTTCATTTTTCACCCCATTTGTTTGTTTTTTCTTCTTTCTTTTAAAAAAATTGTTGCGTCCAAGTTGACGCAACGCATCTTCAAGCCCTTTGGCTTGAAGCTGATGGCTTTGAGCGCTTTTTGCACTTGGGGAGTAATCCTCCATTATCTTTTTTGTGCATTGGAGTAATCCTGCATTAGTCACATTATCCACCTATGTCATATGCCACGTTACATCACGGTCAGTTGTCAAGAGGACTGCCAGGTAGCATCGCCACGTACGCGCCTCCAACTACGCGCTTCTGCGTCATTACCCAGCGGCCAGAATTGGGAAGGAATAAGGATAGGGGTAGGATTTAGGACACTTCACAGGAGTTGGACTAGCCCTTGTGAAGCAGCCAAACTTGTTTTGTTGGAACAAATTTCACATGAGATTCGACGGGAATCGCACCCAGACCTCAGTGGTGAAAGGCTAGTGACTTCGCTCTGCGCCACAAACGAGCTATATTCTTCATATTTGTATGTGTGAAATAGGATCTACATTGAAAGTAAATGGAAAGAATATAGTGTTAAAGATTCCTAACAGTGTGCCCATTTTCATGTCTATTGTATGGTACAAGATCTGTCTTATTATTTGCAAATATTTTGATTAGTTGATCCAGTAATAATTGCACAATTTTCTTGGCTGATGGCTTACCTTCTCTCTCCTTGGTACAATAAACAGGTGAGGGTAAAAGCTTGCAGCAAGCACAAGTAACATTATTCCCAACACTGCATTTTCATGGGCATGAAACAAAAGATTTTGTTGCTGAAGATGAGGGTATTTTTTTTTTTTTTTTTTTTTTATCCAAAGAAATGTCTGAAATAAATCCAGGTCCTTCACAGGAGACTCGTGTGACTATATTTTTGTACATATTTTCAGCATCTTTCAGTGATCTTGAATGAATGGTTGATTTATAGTACATTAAGTCTTTTAAAAAGTTTGTCGTGGTAGTTACTATTTAGATTGATATCATCGATAATAAGGAATTCATGATAATAAAACAAGATTCATCACTTCAGGCAAACAAAGTAAGTATGCTTCTCCGGTCAAGAAATTATTGGGTCATTCATTACACTGAAATGTAGGTTTCTCTTTGATTTTTCTGAGGTTGGCCACACAAAAAAAACTCCTGCCTATTTTGTAACAATTACTCCTTCTCTACCCACATTTTCTCATGCCATCTGTCAAGAATAGTTGCAGTTATTACTTAATCAATGAACTCTTTGTGACTTATTGAAATAAGCATTCAATATTTTTTCGTGTGTACATGTGGCATATTTGCAGAAAATAAAATAGCTTACCTATTTATTACTTGGTATTATAGAGTCTGGGTGGCAACATATACACGTTTTAGATAAGATCGTTAGCATAATGTGAACATGCTGCTGAGTAATTTTATACTTGTTAATAGCTTGTGGATAATGGACTATTTTAAAGATACTAGAACAAATTAAGACAGAAAAATAAATCAGTCAAATACCCAATGACAGTTTTCCCATCTGATCCCCCTCTTAACCAAGGGAATGGGGGTGCTTTTCTCCCACTCTCTGTGGACAATTTTGACACCCATGAGTTTAATATCTCTTATAACCTGAAGTTATTAATCTCTCTTTAGACCCATTTCTCTCTCCAGTCTTGTCCCATAAATGCAAATAATTTTAAAATTTTTAATACAAGCAGAAACTTCCATATCTTTAAAACAATAATTTCAATTAAACTTTTGAAACATTTCCATTGCATTTTTATGAATGAAGAAAGTGAACAGAATCTCTGAAATGAACATTCTGGTACTGGAACTATAAAGTTTGACAAACTGAAACAATTTGACTTTTAGGTGTTCTGAAAAAAGATATTTGATAGTACAAATGTGTTGATATAGTAAGTATTATTTTATTTTTCAGTGGCTGCTCTCTGAAGCTCTTATTAACAATCCTAAAATAGAAGTCACTCCAGAAAATAAATTTATATTTAAAGCTTCTTACAAAATTAAAGACAAGAAAAGTTTATTACGATTGTTAAAACAGCATGATTTAAAAGGTTTAGGAGGCATTTTACTAGAAGATGTACAGGAGTCCCTTCCTCATTGTGATAAAGCACTGAAGGTTGGTATATACTTTTCTCGTCCTTTATTTTCTGATACTTTCAAACTTTCAATGTATCATAATCTTCTCATATTTGGCCTTGTAGAGATTTTTCATTTTATTTATCTGCATTTTGTTTTTTGAAGTCCTTACAGAATGAGATTATTTATGTTGTACGTCCTATGGACAAGAAAAAGATTGTATTTTACAATGATAAAACGGCGGTCCTTCCTGTGGATGAAGAGTTTCAAAAATTATGGCGATCTGTTGCTGTAGATTGTATGGATGATCAGAAGATAGAAGAGTACCTTGAAAGACAAGTAATGTGTTCTGTAGTAATAAATGTGTTGTTTCAATAATGATTTGTATTTAATTGCTAACTAATTGTTATTTGTTCTAAAAGGGTATTCGTTCAATGCAAGACCATGGTCCCAAGAAGCCTTTAGCTCCAAAACGGAAGAAGCCAAATCAACGAAAGAAATTGCACAAAAAGCCAAGAGACAATGAACATTTAGCGGATGTTCTTGAGTCATATGATGATAATAAATAAATGTAACTGTAAAAATCTTGACTATCTGTGATGAAAAGTAATGAAAAGTCATGAAGCATGACAATTATTTCAAATAATTGCTAACTGTGCAGTTTATGGATTAATTAACTGAAACTGTCAAACTTCTTGTTTATTGTAAATATGTTTGTAAAAATGAGAAAATGGGCACATTCTTCCTATACATGTATGTCTTGTGTATTTCTCTTAGTGCCAATTGTTTTTATGAGGAAACCAACTTGAAAATTGTGAAGATTACTGTATGATTGTTGGCAAGCCAGTTGTGTGAGTTGAAGCATTAAATCTCAAGAAGTTCCTAGGTTTGCCAAAGCCTAGACCTGCAAATAAACAAATTCTTATTTTTATATGAATTAATGTATATTAATTTTATTAACTTAAATTTGTATAACCGTTCAGAGTGGAGTTGGTGATGAGTGAGAGAGTGAATGTTGTGGGTGATTCTCCTCTTCTTGAACATCTTATTAAGGGTAACTATTAATGAAATTGTGGGAAAATCCATCAAAAATGTCAATTTTAAAATGGTATATAGTAGTTCCGCTTTTCCTGAAACGAAATGGTTTAATCGTTGTGCAGGTGCTGCCATGAAATCTCATTCAACTAGTATACATAGGTGAAATTGCCCTATGTTTAATAGCAAGAATTACCTGTTTATATATAGGTAACCCCATTGTAAGAGAATATGGTTTTGTATAGGTAACCCCGTTGTAAGAGAATATGGTTTTAAGAAGTAATATTGGCTGTCTCAATAAATAAATAAATAAATAAATTATGGGCATTTACTTCCTGCTTGTAAGAGACATGATTACAAGAGTGTCCTGCCTGTAGTTGACAACATATTTGTTCCTGAGGATTTCTTCCTCCCACCCACTCACATACACAAGTAAGTGTCAGAAGGTGCAATGACAAGTTTTCTGCTATGTAGAGCCAAGTGTCATGGGGTTTACTGTCAGTCACCCTTGACAAAAGCTAAATAAAGGATTTCTGCCCTTGGAAATACCATGAAAATTCCCTGGGTCATCTGTGAAAGGTAAAATTCTGCTGCCACTTTCCTGAGTATTATTATGTGGAACGTGAAAAGCAGGAGATTCACTCATGCTAATTTTTCCACGAAGCAAGAAGCTGTGTGAGCTGAGCATTACTGGACAAGGCATAATGCTTAACACCTTATGTAATTTGCATTTAGCTTTTCATCATCGAAGCGATTTGTTATTGTCTAGTGAATAGTGTACTGCTTGCATAGGGGTTGTTGTTTTTAAAATTCCACATTTGATGGCTTCGCAAAAGAAAATATTATCATGGTCAGGAAAAATTGATATCATAAATAGAATGTAAGATAACCATAGGAGAAGATTATTAGCAGGGGCGGATTTACATGAGGGCTGAATGGGCTATAGCCTGAGGTGGCAAACTTTCCAAAAATTGCAATATTGTTACGATTCTATGTGGTGAATTAAAACACACATTATATCAACAAAAGTGTTTATGTTGTTTCTTAAAGGCATGCTAAAAATACTTGATTTATGTACAGTTAGTCTTCACTTGATTATATCTTGATACAGCACAGTTTCTCTTTATTTATTTTCACACTTTTCTTGATTATTTATATTCACTGTTCACTTCTTTTGCACTGACGCACAGTTCTAAGCACTGACCACAGTCCACTGCACTGACCTCAGTTCACAGCGCTGGCCATGGTTAACGTCACAGCACAATCCACTGCTCTGGTATTCACCACAATGCACACACTTCACAGCTCAGCTTCCACTACACACAGACTCGCAGTCACCGTCCGCCACATATATATACTCGTCTGGAGACGGTCTAGAATTTTCTGCTACTTGCGATAAACATCGCGAACACTCCAGGACCACCTAGTTCCGGGGAACACCGGCAAATGTTACAATCCGTGCATACACCGTAACCATCTAGTTTGCAAAGGCACCAGCAAATGATGCAATATTGGTTACAATATTTTAAATTTTATTGTCATGTTCATTTGAAACAAAAACTGAAATTAATCCATATTCTATCTTTTTCTTTCTTAGACGTATTCCATTTACGAAAGAGTGA
This sequence comes from Teleogryllus occipitalis, assembly GCA_011170035.1. Taxonomy (NCBI): domain Eukaryota; kingdom Metazoa; phylum Arthropoda; class Insecta; order Orthoptera; family Gryllidae; genus Teleogryllus; species Teleogryllus occipitalis. The sequence continues at coordinate 62,330 of BLKR01000881.1, read as the reverse complement.
GAAATCATTTTCGATATTAGTTTTTGTTTCAAAAGAAATGGCATTAGTCACAATGTACATTTTTAATACGTAGAAAATATTTGTTCCCAATCAGTAATGGGGAAATAAATCAACAATTTTTGTACATGTTGATATGTTTTAGTAATTTACCCTATGAAAGCTTGACAAAACTTGTAAACATCACATATGAATGAATAATCATTTTATCTTTTAAAAAATTCATATTTTTTAGTCATTAATCATTTGAACTCTTTGCAAAACGTTAATTAATATTAAGTTACAGAAGTATAAATTAAATATCTGAATTTATGCCGTTAAATATGAAATACTATCTAGTAAAACATGCTTTCAAAGTTTGTCTCTAGTATCTATGTTAGGTTTTTAGCAATCATTAAAGATTAATGTAATTCATTTCATGAAGTACAAAATTTAAGAACCCATAGCAAATGTATATAAAGAAAAAAATATAACGTAATTATTTAAAACAATATTATAACTTCTTTATATTTTAAGTAATATAAAGATATTATAATTATATATATGTATTGTATACAGTGTTATATAGCCTAAAATCTCCAGTTAATCCAATTATCAACTAACTTTTTTATTTTGAATGCGATATTTAATGCGAATGAAATATTACAATTTTAGTTTATTATAATTCACTTTGTACATATTGTTTGAACAAACCTTATTTGACATTTTAAATATTATTTGCATGCAAAATTAAATTAGCTTGAAAACAATAAAGTAAATAGAAAAATACAAATATACCTCCAGAAAACAAAAATAATCAAATTACTGAAGAAATGTTCTAAATTATTTTCATTATAATTTACAATTTTGATTATAATTTATAATTATGAATAAATTATTGTCTGGGAAATTATTATATTTTCTATCAATAATATATGTTTAAGATGGGATAAACTTCGTTTTACATTTATACTTGTCTCTGTATTGAGCTTCACTCTGATGTATGTGTTCACTCTGCCAGAAGTGGTCAAAAACTGAGTGTGTTCTCTCTTGTACCCTGCAGGACAATGTCTATATCTAGAAATTGGATGAATTTGAAACGCAGTGCAGTTTTTCGCTAAGCTTCATGTCTGGGCATAAGGTCAAAAGTGACTCGTGCATGCTGTCTCGTGTTGGTGGATTCGGCAAAGGCTGACAAAACGCAATTGATGGCAATTTTCAGGCAGCATTACCTAAAACATGCAATATCATGCAATAACCTCCCAAAGATGCAATTTCGTGCAAAATAAAATAAGTACTAAAATAACGTCTGTTTCATTATTCAAATTTCTGTCAAAGTTTCATCCAATTTTCAGTTATGAAAGAAAAGATGCAGTAACATGGGAATCCGGTCTTTACTTATAAGAGTTAAATCTATAAATAAAAAATAATAAAAAATCTATGTCCCCAGATGATAGGTATTTTACTGTATTTTTTTAAAAATCAATTTTACTTACAAGGTATTACATTTCATAATTTTTTTATTTCATATTTTTACGCAATCATAACAAGCATTGAAACCTTTGGTGTTTTATGCCGTGTATGATACGCTTATGAACATAATATGAGATCTAGAAAATTAAAAAGGGTTTTTCATGTGTTGAAGCACATTGTCACGCGGTCAATGAAACAGGATTTAGCTGTAGGATTAATATGTTGAAATTTTGTGATCTATTTGTAAATATCATATCTGTAAGGTATTTAAAAAAAAAAGTAGCAATTATAGTTCTGAATTTCAAATAAGAGGATACCTAAATTGAGCAGTTGCATCAGAGACTGTCACACGTCACACTTGTAATTTGAGATTTTGTCACAGATCAGTAGTTGAGCACTAGAGGTGGCTAATGAGTTGCAGTTTGCTGCCATTTGATGGTTGGATGTGGAATTCTAAGGCAGAGTTGTTATCCATTTCTCTCGTCAGTTCTGTTTTCTCCATGAGAAATAGTTACAAGCAACTTATGATGCAACAGCATGAAAGAAATGTTGCAAACCGTAGGGAAGTTGAAGAAGAAACAAAACTGATGAAAGTATCAGAGGTGATGAATTTTTTACTAATGGCAGATGTTGGAGCTGGAAAAAATTGGATGATATCCAAGCTAGGAGCAGATGAGATAGAAAGCTGCATAATAAAATACCACATGCAAATCTCAAATTCCAATGCAGAACACCTTCACATTTTAATTGATAATTGCAAAGAACAAAATAAAAATAGGCCAATGTCATTACTCTCTAGTGAGCATTCATAGAATGTGGAAGATTCGTCTGTCATTCACTGGTTCCCACAAATATGTAGTACTAGACCACCTGTATTCAGTAGTTCAGAAAGGTAGAGGAGCATATGTGCTGAAGTCGAAGTTTAATGTAATAAAATAAATTCTTCTAAAGAGGAACAAGTTATTTTATTTTTTTTCTTAGAGAAAACACAAGCCACCTCCCAGACCATCTCCACTTATTAACATTATCATTGATATAACTTAGAAATAAAGTTCTTTTATTTAATTTTGTCTGTCTTCAATGTTTCAGGAAATGTTCCAGAAAATGTGAGGCCAAATTTGCATCATTCATTTTAAATCTCTGATTTTAGAAATTAGCTAAACTTAAAAACAGCTGTCCTGTAAAATTACCATTTTGTGGCTTGATTTTCTCTGATGCAATGCCTAAATTATGAAAAGTTGTAAGGAGGAGTTACTTGGCTGTGTTATGTGCCATTACGTTGGCAGGGGTGTTACAAAATTTTTATATACACAGTGTAGATAAAGTAATGAAATTCAACCAAAATTCGGTATTATCGGCAAGATTTTTTCAAAAATGCTTTTTGAAGGTCCTTGATACTGAATAAAATGTTCGTTTTTGTCTTCTTTTCGCTGCCTTTCTTCAAATACGTGTGTGTGAAAGGCACTTACATCTGAATTGAATACAAGATTTTGCCCTTCATCGGATATTATCTAATTAATTTTGTCTAACTCATAATATCTCAGACCCTGCGAAAGTGAAACAGATCTTTTAATTTGTAGTAGTTTACATGAAACGCTTAGCACATTTTCAAAATTGTCTAAAAAATGGCTGCAAATTTTTTAATTAAGTACTTGCAAGAACAAAATACACTGATTGGTATAAATCCTTTTTTCACTGAGACCGTTGAAATTTCAAAAATTAGTTCCAGTCTGTCCTACTCTTTCAATATTGAACCTAGATATTTCTTTCTTAAAACCATGTAATCTTCAATATTAGATATTTAGTTCATTTCATATACAGTTATTTCTTTTAAAATTATCTTTGAATTTCTTAAAATTAGTAGTTTTCTTATAACATCAGTGCTATTTTCATTAAGAATAATGAAATTTCTAGAAAAGGATTGTTTTTATGTATGTATCTGAGAATCTGAATTGTCCAACCATCATGGCAGTTAGTGGTTACATCATTTAACTCGTAAACCTGCTTACTGAGGTTCAAATCCCAAGTGAAGTTACCTATTGCTTGTTCCAAAAACAAACTTCAAATTAATTTTCTTAAAAAATTTGTTTGTAGACAGCATGTCGTTGATAAGAGAAATAGTAGAGGCCCTAGGATTGATCCTTGTGGCACTCCATAATTTATCATTCTATGTTGGGAAAAATGGCTTGAAATCTTTTTATATGTAACATGCTTGATTGTGACTACTTGACAATGATTTGAAAGGTAAGATTTTACCCATTGATGTGCAATGCCTCTAATTCCCAAAGTTTCAACTTTCACAAAACTGCATCTTCCAATAAAAACCTTTATATAGATAATGGCTTATGATAGTTTCAAGTAAGATGATTCCTTCATTTTGAATACATTTTAGATCAAAACATAAAGCTTGTGCAGTTTGTGAAGTAGGCAAATTTAATCATGAAATATTGCCCAAATGCAAAGCTCAGTAGATGAATAATCATGTTGTGTTTATTTAAAGAGAATCTGTGAACTTCACTCAATGTACTTTCAAAAATGAAGGCATTAAGATAACTCGGACTTGCTTAATTTTACTTCATTTAGGACTTTGCTCTGTACAAGATGTCATACCCAGAGAAATATATTTTTGCAATTGGGAATTCATGTTGAAAGATTTTGTAATGGCTATGGTAAAGTAATTATGATGATTATGTTATGGTTAACCCAGCATGAGGCTTGCCGTATTTCGTAACAAACTGAGACATGCAGGGTAACTCAGAAAAAAAGGCAAGAGCCCAGTAAGTTATACACTCATTCATTTCTTTAATATATACAGGTTTAATTTGAAGTTTATATGAAGTTTGGCAACAAGAACAAGTGTTATTCTAATTTCTATGAATTTTCTCTTTCCAAATCAAATTTATAAAAGTCATGTATTTAATGTACATACAACTTCACTCATTGAACAGAATGTTGTAGTTTTCCTGTTTTTTCATCACATGGGTGAGAATCTCATCAGTCAAAAAACTTATTAAAGTAATAAAACTGAAATAATATAAATAATGTATTATAAATATTTCACAATGCTATCTATATGTTGTGTCATAATATAGGTATATTATCATAAGATAAATATTTTAGTCAACTTAAAATAGTTAATGCATATTTCACAGAAGAATTTTATTTTACAATAAACAGAAACCAACATAGAAATCTTTTATGCAAAAGAGGAAACTAAAATAAATGTGTAAATTGAAATATAAATATACTGGAGTCTATGAAAGGACCTAAACAACACTTAACATTGTGTGTTTGTATTATTTACTTTGCCTCTGAATTGGTAACTTCTGTGAACTCTGTGGCAAGGAGCAGTAACAAACGGAGACAGGATGACTAGATGATTCATGTCGTGTCACATTTTCATTGCAACAAAATTCCTTGGAAAGGACAAGAAGCAGTTGAAAGACAAGCAGCCAGCATGTGCTTTTCTTGAAAGGTACTGAGAAGCATGAAAGATTATAAGTAGGGAATGGATTTCCATGTAATTATGTTTTTACAGGAACTAGACACCGGCATTCAATATAATTTTTTTGAGTTTACAAGACATTCTGAATGAATTGGATCTATTTTAATTTTACATATTTGTACATATTTTGGTATAATTACATATTTTTACATATTTTACCTACTACTGCATATTTCGTTATATTTTAATATATTTATATGTCGAAACGGAACATTTCAGATGCACATTTGCATTATATGTTACGGAATCATCTTTCTTAAAAATCAAATGTAATGCTGCTGAGCTTCTATGACCACCATATCTTCGCCATAATTGTCAACCCCCTCCCCCCCTTACTGCGTACTTGGAGTCAAAAATGAGTGGATTTCTGTGAACAAAAGTAATTTCAACCACAATTTTGCTTATGTTTCAAATAGCACATTCATTACTCGATCGAAAACTAACAAATATTTTTAACAGAAAATTGTCTTATGCGTTGTTCGATTGGGGTGGGGTAACCTCCTTCCTTCACTAGCTACACGGTTCCATCACTGGCTACATGGTTCTACTATTCACTGGAACACTGGCTTCTCGTAAACATAGTAATATATACTATGAACATATATTGTATTTCGAATAAAATTCTTATGTATGGTGAAATCTAGTGTAGAATTACTTCTGTAGAGGTAGAACCTACTTTCAGCCACTCCAAATGCTTGTTAAGTACTGATTGGCGGCGTCCTATGCTCAGAAAAGTTCGTAGAGAACAATTTTAAACACAATAATGAATTTTTTTAATATATTTCCTATTTTTTCTCACATATTTTTGAAAAAATAAGTACAGATGTATGTAGATATTTTGCATTTTTTATTACAATAAATTCCGTTTCCTAATTATCAGTATATCTAAAATTAAAGTGGGCTTTGAAACCACGCTGACGTGGCTCAGGAAACCCATATATCTGCTCATGGGTTAAAAACAACAATAAAGAAAGCAATAATAGTCCTAATATTCATGTACCATGAACTTAAGAGTATGATGCAAAGTGAGAAATTATAAAATACTATCAGCAATCCAAAGTATACTGTGAATATAATGAAAACATTCTTCTAATGTACACAAAAAGTGGCACAAATTATAGGGTTCTCTTTTGTTAAGATAACTTTCATTAATATCTAATATTGATTTCATTTTATTTATATAAAATATAAATACATGAAAAGAAACTGTCAATCAAATAAAAGCAATATTAATGATACAACAAAATATCTAAAAGAACTTTATTTAATTTTTCTGCTACTGCTAACAGGATCGCAATCAAAGAATTTGAACTGCTCCAAATTCCTGTACACAATTTTTTCTTCTTCTTTTTTTCTTTATTTTTTCTTTTTTTTTCTTCCAGAGGTTGAATATAATTATTGTTGATTGAAATTAAGTCTTTCTGCATGAATGACAAGCTTTTTTTATACTTGAAGGGGTGTCCAGGGGGTAGTAGGGACAACATAGCTCAGGGGCTGATTTATTTGGAGGTGCAGAAATTATTTTTTCATTTAAAAGAAATTAAAAATGTATTTCTTTCTAATTTAATTGAATCACTGTAAATTATTTCTATTGTCTGAGGAAATAAATTCTATTTATTTGGATCTACATTTTCAGGCCCTGGGTTTTCTCTGTGAGGCAGAGATGAAATCAAATTTCAAAATTTTCATTGAGTGATAACTCAACATTTATTTATTCTTACAAAATGTTAACCCAATATGATCAGAAAATTATAAAGGGCATCCTTGTTGGCAGAAATCAAATATATTACGGCAAAGAAATATTGTTGAGAACTTTTTATTTTAAATCAAATTTCAAAGCTCATAGCCATGACTATAATCTGCTAATTGTTACAAACATTTTCAAAACAATTTTCAGACACATTTACATGAAAATCTCTAAAATTTTTGAAAATAAAAAAATGTTGTTCTTGTTTTTAACCTATCCAACATATTCATTATTGAAACCAGAGATTTTATTCTTCATGCAATTAATTCATTGCTATTGGGAATATAATATGCTTCGTAAATATTTTTCATACTATTAATAGATTTCTTTAATTTTTAATAAGAGTTGAATGATTTTTCCTAAAATATGTGACCGGGAACGGTAGCTCAAAGCCTCTGACCAGGAGGTCCTAGGTTTGAGTCCTGACGGCGGCAGGATTTTCGACACTAGCTTTTCAACTAGGTCAAATTCAGTTGCTGTCTGGAGGAGAATTCTAGCGGCCGGCTACTCTGATAGATTGGCCGTAAATTTTGGGGAGTTGGAAGGGGAAATGGGGGAAACCACGTAAATTTTCCGTGGTTTCCGATCAACATCGGGCGAATGCCGGATTCACAGTACCCTACCAAACGGGCCAGGGACCGCGCGCTCCTTCCTCTTCCTTGTCCTATCCTCTCCCCCTACACACACACACACGCACACACGCACACACGCACACGCACACGCACACGCACACGCACACACACACACACACACACACTACACTACACTACCACATATTCCGGGAGAGCGGTGGGGAGCTTAGAGTTTGTCCTGGTTGGGACGGTGCCCCGCTGGTGGGAGAGTCCTGGTTAGGGGGAAACCCCGTTCGCCGACGGTAGGTCGGCGCCGGATCTAGCCATCCATGGGAAGATCACCGCCATCTTCCGAAGAAAAAACACGCACTATACTTACGGGACTGATGACCTAAGCTGTTGACGCGCCCGGAATTGTTAACCAACCAACCAACCAAAACTAAAATATGTCAACAAAATTTTTTGGTAACTACTCCAATTCATTTTCTTTAATTTTTTGCGTGAATAGAGCACAATGCACTGAGTCATATAACATCTGTGACGGTCTATTAAGACGCGTCTTAATGCTTATTTTTTATTAGAAAAAGACGCCTAATTTGCTATGCAAAAACATGGACAAACAAAGGAAGATATGTTAGTGAAAATTAATAAATCGCAATTATTCACATTATCGGAAATGAAGATTAAAATAGACTATGGGGACGGCAACAAATAAAATTATGGCAATTTTTGACGATAAAAACATGTGACCAAGTTGTTCCGTTCAATAGGAAATAGAATTCGTAATGATAAGAAATAGTATACCCTGTGAGAGGACCGTCAGATGTTATAAAAAGGTGTCGAACATAACTGTATTTACTTATGAAATAAAAGGAAACCAGAATTTTTAAAATGAAACACGGACAAATTGGGAACATTTTGTGGAAATTGTGACAATACCGCGAGGTTTATTGAGTAACATAAATAAAAGTACAAAAACAAATGAACATCGTAATGAATAGACATCGGATGTGTAGGGAAATTCCTATTTTTTTCTAGAGAACTTATTTAAAGGCTGATAATATATGTCCACGAATCATGACAAATGATGACATTTGACCAAGTTTTATAATGCTTATTTTTGCTTATTTTAGCATAAATGCATATTTTTTGCATAAATACCTTTTTAAGGACTTTTTTGCCTTTTATTTAGTATATTTATCTACAATGCTAAGATATAGGAAAGTCGGCGATGGTCCAACGTGACCATTCATTACGAAACCTTCAAATCACGTCTTGAAATTTAAAATTACGAGAGAATTCCTGAAAGTACACCAACTGATTTTTCTCCATTTTCCTATTCCATAAATACAAGCCATGATCTGAGAACATGGACGATTGACAATACGCCGAGGGAACAGAAATTTTAAGTGGAAATAAATATAAATTCCCAGAAGGTTTCAGAGTTGCTAGTGTTGGACTGCTAAAATATATGCCAGTCGCATCGTTCAGATATCCTTCTCCGCATTCAAACTTATTTTGTCTCCCAGTCGTCGCAAATTTGAAATTGTGATCCTTGAAAAGTTACTGGTAATATGTAAATATTACTGCTTAATGGAAACTATTAAGAATAAAATGTAGAAGAGTTGTAAATATGTAAATCTAGTTTTACATTAAAATATACGTACTGGTTTTGTGCATTTAAGTTTAAAAAATAATATGTACAAAAATTACAATTTTCCATTTTATTTTGTATGTAACTTATGACAGTGCCTTTTTTTTCCTTATTCTTGACTTTTTCATTGCCTTTTTAGGCGCATACAAGACGATCTTTTAGTGCCTAAACATTCGATGTCTAGTAATGAACAAATCGTCCTTTATTTTAAAAACGTGGTCAGAAGATATAACTTCTTCAGACGCAGTCGAGCCGAGTTACGAGGAGGATCGTTGGTTAAGTCGCGAACGATGGAAGCGTGTTGGAATTCGAACGTTAAAATGCAGCGGAAAATGGAGGATGTTCCTGTTTACAATTAATGTGGATTAGGATATGGATGGTGGAGATTGATAGGTCGCAGAACTACAGCAAAGAGAAGTGTAACAAACATTTATTATTCTATTATTTCCATATTATAACAAGGCCAAGAATGTCATTTTATTTTAAGGTATTTAGAGAACATGGCTATACATACATTTATTAAGGATTAAATTAATTGTTATTTAATAAATTGACAAAGTGCATTTGCCTAATGATGAACATTTCGATTAGTGAAAGCAAAGAAAATTAATTGTAAATATTATTGTAAGGATTGTGAAAAGAGTTTTACATGTATTTTGTCTGTTGGTATTTGTTAAATTAGTTACAAGTAGCGAGAAGATTCTCGCCAACATTTCAGAAAAAAAAGAAAGAAAATTCAGAATAAATTCAGAATGAAGTTATTTGAGTTTAATTAGAAAAGTTATGAGTTATTATTTCCGACGGTATTATCGCAGCAAAATACCAATAAATTTGAATTCATACCTCTTCTCAAAGCAGTAATATTATTTTCGATTCCCTGTATAGGGTCGATTCGCGTACCCACGACTTCAAAGAAATTTGTTTTATTTATTTTTTTATTTATTTTACGTCAAAAAAACAGTTAAAAACTGCGTATGACGTGCTATGGGGAAAAGTGAATTGTGTGCACATTTTCAAAATTCTGTGATCCCTACACTAAGTCATATTCTACTTAAATTTTGAATTTTTGAAAGGGAGAAAAAAAAAAAAAACTCCCATGTAATAAAATCTATTTTCAAGGATAAACAAGCAATAAATTTTGAATTTTGAAAGGGAGAAAAAAACAAAAAAACTCCCATGTAAAAAAATCTATTTTCAAGGGTAAATAAGCAATAAATTTTGAATTTTGCAAGGGAGAAAAAAAACTCCCATGTAATAAAATCTATTTTCAAAGATAAATAAGCAATAAATTTTGGCTCTTATTACTTCCTGCCTCGACAACATGGAAACGATGATTTGAATAATTGTATTTCCCACTGAATTCTAGAAGACGTGCACAGAAAATGAAGTTACATTTATGTCCAGAAGCAAAACAAGGGGCCATCTCAGCATTTGCTCAATGGATCAGGGAAACTGGACGAAAAACCTGATCGAGATGGGGGTCATTGACCCGGAAGCTGTAGTACAATAGTTGTTACAGGTTGTTTATACTTATTTATACAGTCCAAATGGTAAATGATGCATTATGTATCATTGTTAAAATTAATGTTACTTTTCTTGTGATGCTCAGTATAGTCTCTAATTGTATAGAAACAGTTATGCAGCAGAAACGATTTCACTTGGATTTAAACTTTTCTATTGAATTTAATCGTTTAATGTCATCTGGCAAAGTGTTGTAAAATAATGTCCATGTATTGTATGTGAATTTTTTGTAATGAGCTGTTGATACTGTCACCTGATGAATATGATTTCTACGTCGAGTGTTATAGTAATAGACTTCGGCATTTTCTGAAAATATATTCCCGCCCTTAAGCAAGTCATTTTTTACAAAAACCACTGATTCGTAAATAAAAGACACGGTAATGGTAGAATTCCTAGATTAATGAAGAGAGCTTACATGAATCACGTGGGTGGGATTTGGTTATTATTCGTACAATTCGTTTTTGTAATCTAAAAGTCTGGGAGCTATAAGATGTATTTCCCCAGAATATTATGCCATATCTCAGGCGGGAATGAACATTCGCGAAGTATACACAACGAGCAGTATGAAGGCTGACTGAATTTGCAAGAATTCTGAACGCGTAGCATAATGAACTTAATTTTGTGTTCAATTCATTTAAATGGACGTTCCATTTAAGGTTTGACTGAATTGAGAGACCTAAAAATTTTGTTGCCTTAACATCAGTCAATGGTACACTGTTCATTTTCAATGGAGCACAGAATTGTTTATTTGAAATGGAAAACTGCATTAAAACCGTTTTCTTTTCGTTTACTATTAATTTGTTATTTCGGAACCAATTTGAAACATCTGATATTGTACTATTTACGGTTTCTTTATTGCAAAGGATGTTCGTATCATCCGCAAAGAGAACCGTTCTTCCGTTTCGAATCGTCGAGGGCATATCGTTTACGTAAAGTAGGAACAGAATAGGGCCTAAAATCGATCCTTGAGGAACTCCACATGCAATGGGCAAAGAGTCGGAAAGGTGCGTACGTAATGTTCCATCATTCCAGTAAGGTATTTCAACTCTCTGAGATCGTTGTTTAAGGTACGAACATAACCAATCTAGAGCAATACCACGAATTCCATATGAAGGTAATTTGGAAAGTAAAATGTCATGATCAATGACGTCAAAAGCTTTTGAGAGATCTAAAAATAATCCAATAGGTGCCTCGTTTTGATCCAATGATGAGGCGACATCTTTAAGAAAAGAAAATATAGCTGTTTCCGTTGATTTTGATTTTCTAAATCCATGTTGGCAATCTGAAAGCGCGTCGTGTTTAGTGAGAAAGGTTTCCATTCGTACGTAAAAAAGTCTCTCTAATATTTTTGAAAAAACTGATAGAAGAGAAATGGGCCGATAATTTTGAATTTCATTTTTGTTGCCTTTTTTGAAAAGCGGCTTAATTTTAGCTGTTTTGAAAATATCTGGAAACGTTCCAGTGCATAAAGATGCATTAAATATGTGAGTTAACGGGTGTATAATGGCATACGCACAAGTCTTTAACAAAGAATCCGGGAATTCATCTAAACCGGACGAATATTTATTTTTTAGTTTACCGATTATTTTGAGAATTTCATAGGAAGAAGTTTCGGAAACGAACATTGTGTCTAAAATTTTGGGTGAACTGTCTGTTTTTGAATTTTGTGGCTGAAAACTCTTAGTGAGATCGGCAGCAATTCTCGAAAAGTATTGGTTAAAGAGATTAGCCACTGTTGCCGGATCGTTCACATTTATATCGTTATATTTTAAAACAACATTCTCTACGGGTTTTCTAGTTGATTTGGTAGTATTGTTTATTATATTCCACATTGCTTTTGTTTTATTATTTGAGTTCAAAATATCCTGATCGTTTTTCATGATTTTAGCCTGCCTTATGACTTTTCGTAACAATGTTTTGTATTTTTTAAAGTAGATAAGGAAATCTTGAGATACGTCATAACGTTTAGAAATAAAGTAGAGAGTACGTTTATTTTTACACGATGTTCTAATTCCTTTTGTGATCCAAGTATTACTTTTTCGTGAAATGTTTAATTTTCTTTTTTTAATAGGAAAGCATGCGTTAAAGAGAAATGAAAGCTTTGAGAAAAATAAATTATATTTTTCATTTGTGTCAATAGCGTTATAAACTGCCTCCCATGATTCTTTCAGCAAGTAGTCCGTAAATAACTTTATGTTAACTGTAGTAAATGCTCTGCACATGCGTGTTTTATTTATTGTGTCAGTATTCATGTTATTAGTAATTGTAAGAATTTGTGCATCGTGGTCACTGTAACCTAGATTATTCGTTATTATTTCATATCTAGTTGTGGTTTTGTTAATTATAATTTGATCTATTGCTGTTTGTGATTTAAGAGTATTCCGTGTAGGTACGTTCACTGTAATATCTAAATTAAAAGAATTTGTTTGAAAAGAAATTGTTAGAATGGTACTTCGCAACCCATGGTAAACAATTACGTACGGGTTTATTTATTTGTGTAATTATAAATATATATTAGAAGGGTATTAGAGGATATATATTAGAATATATATTATCATATAGTGGGTCATTTAACAAGAAATTTTAAACATTACGCATGCATTTTTTCCCCCTCTTATGAGCCATTACTTTTTAGTTCAATGAAATTTCAGTACATCATAAAATCATTTTATTTATATTTATACCGAAAAGTACTTTATACTAAAAACACAATTTTAACCAATTTATTTTAAATAGCTTGCCCAATACACAAAAATACATACCACTCATTAAAATATTCTTTGATGGATGTCCATTTTGTCTTTTTGAGCAAGTTACTTTGCAAAAACCATTCTAGCTCAAATAATGATTTGAGAACTACCTATCTCTAGAACTTTCATTATACTTTTCTGCACTTAGGCCCATACTTTAAACTTCTCAAGACACTTCGCTGCCTCTGTTGGAGACACTGTTTCAACCTTTTCTTCTTCTATTTCTTCCTCTTAATTATTTTCTTGTGATGTAGTTAATGATTCAACAATGTCTCTCTGCGAGGCAGTAACTTGTTTCAGTCCCAGCATCAATATTGACATAATCATCGAAGGTTACAGATGATGGAAGTTCTAACTCCTTTGTAATTTGCTCCCACACTTCTCAATAATCTTTACAACCCTAAACCTCTGGCAAAGCGCTGTCTTGGAAAACCAAAATTCCTTTCTCCAACAATTGACAATTGTTGTTGCTTTCACATTTCACCCCCTGTTAACATTTTTATTCCTTGCAGGATGCTGATTTTGGTTGAAACTTTCAATCTAAGGTTGATTATAATCCGCTGAACCAGTTGTTTACGAAAATAGATCTTTGCATTATAAATAAATCTCTAGTCTGGTGGCTGCAGTACAGAAGTGCAGTTGGGAGAGGAATTCAATATTGATATTTTCCAATCTGCAGAGCAATTATCTACTAACAACAGGATTTCTCCTTTCTGTTTTCCAATCTCTTTGTCCAACTCAAGAAGTCAGTCGGCAAAACTTTGATGGTCATCCATGCTTTGTCGTTGACTGTATATTTTACTGGAACCCCACTAGATCTAACTTGCTTAAACCACGTCTTCTGCCTCTTCCACTTAATTAAAATCTTATAAAGAAATCTATCGGGACACATCGCCGATTTTTTTTCTTTGGCGCGAATTCACCATCATAGGACCACGCGAACGCGCCAATTGTACTCACCAAGGCCCAGTCATATTCTCCCGGGGGCAAGTCCAAGTGACCATTTCGGGAGGGGGGAGGAATCAGCAGTTATATATCGAATACATTTTTACACCCTAGGGTTGTTACTAGGGGAATGAAGTATGAAATGAGGGTGAATGGACAATCAAAAACAGACACAAACACACACACACACATATGCCCGGGATTCGAACCTACGATCCTTCCCTTCAAGACCGCCATGGCACTACTGCCTTAGCGATCCTACCTGGATCGGCACGTTGCTAATGGTTCATACCTTTTAGAATTGTTTTTCTTCGCTTTTTTAAATCGTTGAAACTGAAGTTGGCTTTGTGTTATACGCACGTGCTACATCAACCTGCTTCATTCCACTATCATTTTTATCCCCCCTTTCTGTTCTATCAGCTTCAGAGAGAAAATTGCAAACAATCCTAAACATTTTGCCCTGTTTTTAGTTTTTCACATATATCTTAAAAACTATGCGTTCTATCGAAACAATTTGAGGGAAGCTTTTTGATTTGTTTCTTCGCAAAGTCTCGTGGTTCCTCCTCTCCGAAAATAAAACAATGAGCTTTGAAGACAAAGTCAGGTATAGATGGACGTAGTTGAGGTGATTCAGCATCTTCTTGAGCTCTCTTCACGTAAGTGGAAAGCAATTTTTTGTTTCCGTGTTGCCTCCTACACTAACCATGGACTTCAATTTGTGAGGTTACATTTAAACGAAAAACTTATCAACATGGCGCGCCTCCCTGGCTTCAACGAAATATTCTAGTCCCCTTTCACAAAAGTTGTCTGTGTTCCATCTTCGAACATTTTATCATAAATACCCCACCCCCTGCAAGGCATTATGCACCCGAAATAAAACTGAAAACTACAAGTTCATATTATTTTACAGTGAGTTCTTGATGTGGCTAACTATCTTGACTGCCAACCTCGTGCCAGCGCGTAAGGCTAGTTTATCCGTGAAGAGTCAATCACACGCTGGAGCGTGGTGTAGGATGATATTTCAGGTGCAGTCATGATTCGTAAATTATTTACTTATTATTCATTCTTATTATTTATTTTTAAAATTTACTCATGGGCCCCCGGATCCTCGGGGCCCCCGGACATGGCCGTGTCAGTTCGTATAGAACTTAAGCCGCTGCATAGCTTTTCGTAATGAAATCGAATCCGTGATGGAAACTGTTGGCCATGATTTCAATGGAATTAAAAGACGCTTGTTCACAGATTCTATAAAAAAATAAGTCTGAAAGCAGTACAACAAAATACATTTCTTCTGTTCCGATTGTTCATGCAGTTAACCTAAAGGAGAAATATGAAAACTTTAAAGTACTCCTCACACTTATCATTTATGACAAATACAAATAGATTATCTGTGGAAATCTCAAGGTAATTGCACTTCAGCTCGGTGTGCATCTCGGATACACAAAGCACCGCTGCTTCTGATAAGTCACTTCCTATTTTTGGAAAGTTGTAATTTATTTATTTATGAGCCAGTTCTTTTAAAATTAGTTTTGTTAGAAATAGCGATTCTTGAGGTTTTGTTTAACACATTATTACATCTCCAAATAAACTCCAGCATTCTCAATGCATTTTTACCTTCTCTTATGCATACGTATATACGGAGTAATAAAGGTAATATAGAGAAAGTTATGTATTGCTGCGGAAAATCGATTTCGAGATTTCAACGGAAATACACGTTTCCCTGATACCGAAAAAGTGGTTATTTTCAAAACGTCCGTCCGTCCGTCCGTCCGTCCGTCCGGTGTATGTGAACAAACCTAGCGCCTAAACCATGCGTAGAATCTCTTCCAAATTGAAAAACATTCATTAATGTTTCTGGGGACTTTATACGAAGCCCTAGAAACATTTTCAAAATTTTCTTAAAAATGGCACCAATTTTTTTCCTTACATTTCTTGTATGAATAGAGTTTAATACAGTAATGAAGGTGGCATAGGTCTGATTTTCAGGATTAACTCTCAATTTTCAGAAATTGTAAAAATAGGAATTTTTTCGGCAACTTCTTACACTACAATATTGATAATAGAGACTTACTTCAAATGAAATTTGTTGTCCGTAAATAGTTTATTCATTAAGGCTATGTAGATTCTTTTGTAAATTTTAGCAGTTTTCTCGAAAACGGCTCCAAATTTTTTTTTTAAATTTCTGGTACGGTTAGTGCCTAACACACCCTATACGATTACATAAACGCCATATTGCTCGGTTCTTTTGTTTTTTTCAAAAATTCCAAATATGTATTTTTTTACTTCTCTCTCACGTTAATAATACTTTACAGACGATTTCTTTACATTATTATATTTACGAGTACATGTGCTTTAGATAATGTCAAATAAAGTTTCTCAAAAACACAACAGTTTTCTGCGAAAAAGCTCAAAATTGAGCCTTTTCAGAAACGCTCAAACGCCATTTTCTCAAAAATTGCTTCAATTTTTCTTCAAGTTTTTCTAATGGATAGTACTTATTGTATTGTTTAGTATGATGTTAAGTTTATTTTGGTGTATCATTTTGTTTTTTTCAGAAATAACACAAATGTATTTTTTTTCAAATATCTCTCACACCGTTAATTTGCACATTTCCATCGATTTGAATACATTATTACATTTGTAAGTGAATGTGCTTTAAATGACTTTCAATGAAGGTTTTCGAGAATTCAATAGATTCCTGTGAAAAAGCTTTACATTACAGTAATGTTTAATCGCCATTTTCTTAAAAACGGATTCATATTTGTAAATGAAAATTTGTACTTAGGACGAGGTTTTACTCTTCTTTAATATTCTTGAAGCAATATTTCGGTTTTACTATTAAGAAAGTGAAGAGTTGAGAAAATGTCAAAATAAGGTTCTTTGAGCGATGATAGATGGCAGCTGGAATGAGGATGGGGCAAGACCGTAAAGCCGGTCCACACCAAGGAAATTAGAAAACTTTACTACGAGAAAGTCTCTGCCATTTTGTAGCACCTTTAGTTAATATACATGGGCGACATGTTTAGAACATGGAAGTTGAACGTAGGTCTAGGAATCTATTTTAATAAAACCTTTTTAAACTCCCTTTTATATGCGGACGACAAAGTAATAATACAAGACTCTGAAAATAAAATGCAGATGGCAGTATACTAACTTCACCAAATTCCGGTAGATTTTGACTTTAAAGTATTCATTGAAATAACTAAAACAATGGCATTCAAAGGAAGGTATCCCATTAGAACTAAAATAAAAATAATAAAAGAAAAGATACCAAAACAAGTAAAATATTTCAAATATTTAGGTTGTTATGTATCTTTTGAAAAGGACATTGATTTAGATGATAAAATTCATAGATTCAGAATCATCTGTGGTACAATTCACAGTCACGTAAGAAATAAAACAAGGAGAGAAACACGGGTAAATTTTTTCAATACGGTTGCTATTCCATGTATGGAGATGAAACAAGAGTAATGTCAGAGAAAGGGGAAATCCAGAATACAGATAGCAGAAATAAAGTTCATGAGGAGCACTCTTGAACAAACCATTGGTTATACACTTTTAGATTATTTAGAACCATTGCTGGATACTCTGAGAAGAAACAGACGAAGACGGTGCGAACATTTGGAGTGAATGCCGAACACGAGACTACCGGCAATCGCAAGAGATTGTAGATCAATGGGAAGAAGAGATCTTGGAAGACCATGATCAAATGGGCACCTCATTAGAGCCTCATATTTGGAGTGAAGAAGAAGAAGATGACGTCAGGCCGTTCTTTGGACTAATTGCACCGTACTAACGAGTTACAGCAAATAACAAAATTAATAACACACATTTGGAAAACAGACGAAAACGAAAGTGATATATGTTCCACCAGAGTCATGATTTTGGTGAGAAGATATTTAGTCGCCGTTGCGAACACATAAGATTAATAGTCACTGTCGCGAGCATATGCCAGGGTAGCTATTCATATTAATAGTCGTTAGATAGAACGTTTAGGTGTTTTGAAAGAAAACAATCTTGAGTAGGGATGTCCACCTGAGACATTCGCAAATAATTATTTATATGAACATTGTAAGTTGTTTTACATCATATTTAAGATATTAACGTGAACAAAACTTCAACAAGGCAGAAGATTACTGGTAGTAGACGGGAATCTTCGCGGAAGATCCTTGACTTCGACAATCCGGGCCACGAGGAGTTCATCACTTTCATAAACTGGAAGCGCAAAAGAAACACAAAATCTTACAAGATAGTCAAAATAAATTATTGCAAAGAAGGTAATAGGCAATCTTTTTCATTAAAGTAAAGGGCTTTAATTAACAAAGTACAAATTAAATTTGATGGCATTCCATAAAAACTTATAAAGCAAAATGTTGTAAATTATACTTGTATTAAGTGAAGTCGTAGGCTTCCGCAGCCAGTCACGTAAGTGATCTTGGCTGTCCGGGTGACGCCGCGTCGAAGGCTGTGTTGCCGACGTTTCGACCATCTTTTCGTGGTCTTCCTCAGGGCTGGTCTGCGCTGGAGTGGTCAGCGCTCGGAATTACATACGCCTGGGGGCCGATTACGATTGGCTGAAACAGTCGGCCAATCGGAAGGCCGCTCCTCAACGTCTGGAGGGGATCAAGTCGGGTGGTGTGGTGCGTGATCGAACGGCAAGGAACGGTCCGGAATTGGGCGGTAAGGAGCGGTCCGCGATCGGACAGCGTAGGCCGGTCCGGGGTCGGTAAGGACTGAATTATAAGCCCTTATAAAAGGACTTTTATAAGTTTAACTTATAAAAGTTACCAGAAGTCGTAGAAAAAGTACCGTATGAAACTCGATGTAATGGGTATTAATACACTCGTGTGAAGTTTACGATACTCGCTCATACCGTAATATCACACTCGTGTATTAATATCCATTATTACATCGTTTCATAATGTACTATTAAGCAACCATAAGACAAAGAAATATTGCGATATTATACGCGAACTATTGGGATCATACCACTGTATGGGATGTAACATATCACTTAAACTAATTTTTTTTGATAATTTGGATGTCTTTCCGGATAACTTTGGAGCTTGGTGACGAACATGGCAAACAGTTCCAGCAGGACATTTCTTAAATGGAAAAACGATTTCAAGGCAATTGGAGTGACCCAATGTAGACCGACTACTAAGAAGAGACTTTCCTGAGGCAAAGTATCACATGAAATCGGGAAGGAAATATTTTCCTTAATCCTTGTACAGTCATGTTTTTTACTAATTTCGCTCAATTTTGTGTGAAATATTTACATTCTAAAACGAATCTCATACAGGTTCTCTGCAGTCACACTCGCATAGAGGTGTCTGATAAGTCACTCCCTGTTTTTGGATAGCTACAATTTCTTAATTTATGAGCCAATGCTTTTACTACACTGTCAGAAATTACATTAAATTTAATGTAGATTTAATGTACGACTGTACATGAATTTTAATGTATCTTGTACATTTAACGTACTGGTCATTAATCTCCCTTAAATTTAATGCGTAAATTAAAATTAATGTACATTTAATGTACGACTGTTTAACTTAACGTATTTGTCTACTTTCAATTTAATTGTACACGTACATTAAATTTAATATACAAATACATTATATGTAATGTACATTACTAGACATCGGATGTTTAGGGAAATGCCTATTTTTTTCTAGAGAACTTATTCAAAGGCTGATAATATATGTCCACAAATCATGACAAATGAAGACATATGACGAAGTTTTATAATGCTTATTTTTGTTTATTTTAGCATAAATGCATATTTTTTGCATAAATAGCTTTTTTAGGACTTTTTTGCCTTTAATTTTTTATATTTATATACAATGCTAAGATATCGGAAAATCGGCGATGGTCCAACGTGACCATTCATTACGAAATCTTTAATTCACGTCTTGAAATTTAAAATTACGAGTGAATTCCCGAAAGTATACCAACTGATTTTTCTCTATTTCCCTATTTCATAAATACCAGCCATGATCTGAGAACATGGACGATACACCGAGGGAACCGAAATTTTAAGTGGAAATAAACATAAATTCCCAGAAGGTTTCAGTAGCGCTAGTGTTGGATTGCTAAAATATATACCAGTCATATCGTTCAGATATCCTTCTCCGCATTCCAACTGATTTTGTCTCCCAGTCGTCGCAATTTTGAAATTGTGATCCTTGAAAAGTTACTGGTAATATGTAAATATTACTGGTAAATGGAAACTATTAAGAATAAAATGTAGAAGAGTTGTAAATGTGTAAATATAGTTTTACATTAAAATATACGAACTGGTTTTGTACATTTAAGTTTACAAAATAATATAGACAAAAAATACAATTTTTCCATTTTATTGTGTATGACTCTTATGACAGTGCCTTTTATCTCCTTATTCTTGACTTTTTCAGCGCCTTTTTAGGCGCCTAAAAGACGATTTGTTAGTGCCTAAACATCCGATGTCTATACATTACATTATATGTAGGGATGGGTCCTCGATACTTTCGATACCTCGATACCCTCGATACTCGGGTGGTATGGATAGCGATCGATACTTTCGGAAAATGACTCGATACTTTTTCGATACTTTTAATTATTTATGCCATTCCCCATCTCTTCTGATTTTAGGGAAGAATTGTCTTCTTTACATTTCTCTTTCTCCTATTGTTCTTCTGTTAGCAACAAGGAAGTGTCCGGATTCACTTACAGTCGTTGAAATTACCCAACGCTGCAACATCCGAGCGCCGTGGCCCTCTCTTTTTCCCACTCGCGCCTGTCACCATCTCTTGAGATAGCACGCAATTCGAGACCAATTCAGCTTTGGGAAACTCTTCCTTGTGAGCTCCCGGCAATCTAGTGATGACAGGCACGATAAGCAATGCTCGATGATAGCGTTTCTTCCGGGGATACTTCCCTCCTCAGCCCACAGCGGAGGCATCTGACGGAGCTCTTCAGTTCCGTTCTGCAATTAAAGTGACCGAAAGACGACTAGATTAGTGAATTCCATAAACAAGAAGAGTGAAGTGTGGAATTATTTTGAAGAGGACTCGAAAGATAACAATCGTGCTAATTGTAGAATATGTAAAAAAAAATTCGCCTGGTGGATAATCATACAATACTAGTAATAATAATAATAATAATAATAATAATAATAATAATAATAATAATAATAATAATAATAATAATAATAATAATAATAATAATAATAAAGAGCCTTGTTACATCAATACACCGGGTAATATTCAGCTCTACCGAACACAAGAGAGCCAAGCCAACTCATGTTGCACCTGACGTTGGAATCGTCGCAGATCGTACAAGTGGAGTGGTAGAAGTTAATGACCCATGGCCAGCCCTGTCAAGATCATCAAGTTCCAACACAAATCAACCAACACTCATTGACTTTTTGGCCATAAAGAACAAATTTAAATCACGAGACAACCGTTCAAAAGCAATAACAAGAAAATTTGCTTACATGATATGCAAAGATAATCAATCGATCAGTATTATTGAGGACAATAGATTTAAGGAATTAATTAAACATCTTGAACCTAGATACACCATGCGCATAAGAAAATAACGACCCTTTAATCACGATTTAGATTCTCCGATATTTCAGTAGTTAAAAAAAAATTAAATCACTGTATTCCGAATAACTCATTTTCATTATCTACATTAGAATTTTCAAATTAGACAAGCATTTATTTTTCAAAATTTGAATTCATTTAATTTATTTTATATGAACTACTACTTATATCAACTACTGAAGCCCCGAAAATGCATTGACATGTGGTCTCTTTATAGGAATATTCTGAAGAGTCACCACGAAATATTATGATGTGTATACGAAACCACAGCACAAGAAGATGATGAGCTAAATGTGCGGACTTTCTTCCTCCTGATGCAAATGTACTGTCTTACCGAGAAAACAAAGTGACACTCCCCAATTTAAGAAAAAGTGCTGTTCGATACCTGTGCATTCCATCAGCTACAGTGTTTTCGGAGTACAGCTAGATTGATGTGTGAAAAAAAAGAGAAATAGAATGGACCCAGAAAGAGTTAGAATGTTAGTTTTCCTTAATAAAAATCTTTAAAAACTTTAAAAAATGTATGTTCATCTCAATAGTTTTTAAATATTAAAATACAACATGTATGCATGTGTGGAGAACAAAATATATCCTTCCAGTTCTGATTGAACCACTTCTGTTGCTGAGCCTTTAAAGTAATATGGTATCGAGTATCGAGTATCGAAGCTCTCAGACAGGTAACGGCATCGAGTATCGAGTATCGAGAAATTCAGGTATCGACCCATCACTAATTATATGTAATGTACATTACAGATAATGTACGTGTACATTAAATTTAATTTACGTACATGATAATTACTTCCATGTACTTTACATTAAAAGTAATACAGAAATTTCTGAGAGTGTATCAAATCTTATAGAAAGAGTAGTTTTCGAAGTTTTGTTTAACATGTTTGTTGTTAAACAAAACCTGTAGAAAAATTTCAAGTTGACAAAATTAGGGAAAATGAGTGCGGAGTCAGGGGAAGTTGCCCGTGCTCGTAGGGACGCCGGGCTCCCCAGGAGGGCAAAGTAGCTCGTGCGGGCGCGGTGTGACGAGTCTGATCTAGACAGTATCTGGTAGCTCTGAGGATTATAAGGGGAAATGAGTGCGGAGTCAGGGGAATTCGCCCGTTGCCGTAGGGGCGCCGGGCTCCTCAGGCAGCAAGAAGCTCCTGCGGGCGCGCTTTGACTGCCTGCCCTATGGTTTCGTGGCTCTTGATGGACGCTTGACGAACTAGGGGCCGCCATGATTTTTGCAGTCAAAACAAGCGGAGCCTGATGGTGGCGTGTAGAACTGTTGTACCGACTCGACGTGTTGTTTGTATCAGATCTTATTTCTATATTGTTGTATTTTCATTTATCTCTATTTAAATTATATATGTGGTTAGAATATCGGGATAGCTCTAATATAATTAATATAATAATACAAATATTTCGCCTCACGTTGGGAATGTCAAATGTAGTGAAACGTGAATTAGCTCATATATAGTTATAGGTTGGTTGGTGATTCCGGGCGCGTCAACAGCTTTGGTCGTTAGTCCCGTAAGTGTAGTGATTTTTTTCGCGGGAGATGACGGTGATCTTCCCCTGTTGGATGGCGAGATCCGGTGCCGACCTACCATCGCCTAGCGGGTTTCCCCCTAACCAGGACTTTCCCACCAGCGGGGCACCGCCCCAGCTGGGGCAAGCTCTAAGCTCCCGACGAGACCGGAATACGTAATAGTGTAGTGCATGTCAGTGTGTGTGTGTGTGTGTGTGTGTGTGTGAGGGGAGAGGATCGGACAAAGAAGAGGAAGGAATGATCGCGCGCGGTCTTTGGCCCGTTTGTTGGGATACTGCTTCGGCATTCGCCAGGGGTTGATCGGAGAAACCACGGAAAACTACCGATCAGAGCAGCCGGTCGTTAGAATTCTCCTCCCGAGAGCGACTGAATAGCTAGCTGGAAAGCTAGTGTCGAAAAACTTGCCGCCGCGGCACTTATTATGCAAATCCGGAGAAGAATGAAATGTAGCTGTAGAAGATTTTGTGACAGAATTTTGGGAACTATTTGAGAATGATCTTATTTTAGGATTAGATTAGATAATAACACAGAAGAATCGCTTGCAGATGTTCATTTATGTTCGTGTTATAAAAAACCGTAAAAAATGTACTTTACTAAATTATAAATATTCGCATCATACATACCTGCAAGTATTTTTTACGGCGACTATAATTTTAAAATTGCAATATTACCATTTCAAACCCTATATGAACATATAAGGCCATTTGGTGTTGAGAATTTTTGAACGGGAGTATATCATTAACGGGTATTACGATTCATTGGTAAGTCCAATGCCAGGTACTCTAAGAACATATTTGAACTAAGCTAGGCAGAAACAAATGAATTATGAAAAAAATTTCAACAAATGAAAATACTTTTAAAACAGTTAACTAGTTGAATGTGGCATCGCCGACGCTGTTAAGATATGTTAGAAAAATATCAATTCAAAAGTAATCGATTGTTTTGCAGCTGGTAAATCGCGTCAACAATTTATCCGAAAACATAACTTGAGATATATCTATGCTTCCTGTTAGTTTATATGTAGATATATCACTTTTTGTTGTAGATGAGTCGTCATTTGGAAACGGACCTATATTATAATATTGTTCAAATATTAATATTTACTTCAAATTATAACAATAGGTTTACACAAAAAGAGTTTGTAATATTTTCCTCCTTAATTCCCAATTTTACTCGTTCAGGAAAATATGAATATTCGTTTAGGAAATTTAAAGGTAGTATTCATTAGATAAGAAATTCATTCATAAGAAACACGGACGACATCAAATATAAATTAGGGAATCTGGATATTCTGCAGGCTAAATGCTTTAATATTTGAGAATTGTACTAAATGAGGACCTGAGATGGGGAGAACATGTAAATTACGTAGTGAAAAACGCATCGCATTTTGTGACTAGGGTACTTAGGAAAGAAAGTGGAAAATCAAGGGAATTAGCGTACCATCTTTAGCGCGGGCGCCACTGGCGTATGGCTTCATACGTTGGAATCCAAGTCGTTTAGGACAAATAAAATCACTCGAAAAAGTACAAAAGTGTACTACAAAATTTGTTAAGAGAGTTTCCTATTTCTGAATTTATATCTTGCGAATCTTTGGAAAACCTCAGAGAGAAATCGCGACTTTGTACTTATTCAGATCAATAAGAGATGATCGTCCATGGGTGGAAGCGTGGGTAGGACATACGTCGAGCTGAAGGACCGTGGTTCGAAAATTCTCCAAAGAAAACAGAGAACATGTGTAGGTTAATTCTCGTTTGTAAACAGAACAATACAAAGTCGGAACAAATTACCTGCAACGGTGCTGGAGACTTTTCCTCAGAACGTCAACAATTTTTAAAATAGAAT
This sequence comes from Teleogryllus occipitalis, assembly GCA_011170035.1. NCBI lineage: Eukaryota > Metazoa > Arthropoda > Insecta > Orthoptera > Gryllidae > Teleogryllus > Teleogryllus occipitalis. The sequence continues at coordinate 37,213 of BLKR01000881.1, read as the reverse complement.
AAATAAATTGTATATTTTAGAATATGTTTACATTAAAATTAATTATTTTATATTATTATTGCGACTAGTATCATTACTTTATTTTAGTGTGTAGTATTTTAGTATTTTAGTGTGCAGGATAGGATTAATACATAAATTCTGTATTTAGTAGATATGTATTTGCATTCAGTAGATATGTAATTTCGAATATTATAGTGTTTGTTTGGTGTATTTTAAGTAATTGCATTTTTAAAACGCTTCCACCGGAAATACATATAAGTACTCCAAAGTGCCGTAATAAATATTCTATTCTATTCCCTCTCTTTCTCATTTTCTCTCGCCCTTTCTTCCGACGTCTCAATCGGGATAAATATATACTTCTGGGGACCCACCCTAGCCTCGCGGAAACTTAAACCAGCTCTGCTGCTGGTTGCACTCTTTATTGTCAACATCAATAAAATATTTTGAATCTAACAAAGAACGTAGAATCGTGATTTTTGAATACTAATTGAAAGGAATCTTTGATATATTTTTGTCATTAAATTGATTGGTTTGGCAGTTGCAATAAAGGTGGAGTTTATTAATGCCACTAAAAAGTAAAAAAAAGACAAGTCTCATTTTCAAACTCACTCCCAGAATTCTAGGGGACAGTCTTGTTTATTTTTGTAGTATTTTAGGAACGACAGGAATATGTCTGTAAAACGAGACTCTCCCAAACTAAACGGATGTATGATTATTTAAACTAAACTGGTTAACAAAAATTATGAAAGTTACTTTTATAATTCTTCAGAAAGAACAAATATGTCGAATACGAAAATCTTCGTTCTTTCCTATTCATTCTTAAAGCTTTCCTACCTACGAGACCCAGTCATTAATATACATTCATTTAACATTAAATCTGTAATCTACATGTACTTTAGTGTACATTAAATTGTATTAAATTTAATGCTTAAATTGAGATCAATGTAGATTTAATGTACTATTAACTCTCTTGGGCGCATTAAATTAAATTCTACACGTACACTGAAGCTACCGTACGTCTACATTAAATTTAATTTACGTTTATGAAAATTACTTTCATGTACTTTTACAATGAAAGCAATGCAGAAATTTCCGACAGCGCACGTCACGCCTTGTCGCAATACTTAAAACCAAAGGTATGCCACCGGGAAGGTCAACAAATGCTATTTGAGACGATGCGGAACGTAAACTACGAAAACCGGTTCATCGCCCCACTTCACCCCGCCGAGTCAGCGCGAGCGCGGAGCGCGCCGTCGCCGCGTCGTCGCCACCCACGCAGTGGTCCCGCGCACAACGCCGCTCGGCCCGGCCCGGCCCCTTTTCGCGAGGCGCTGCGCGGCGCGTCGGCGGGGTAACGAGGAGTTTCCTCATCGAGAGCACGCGAACGCGTCAGCAGCCGCCGTGGCCTCCGCGGCGGCCGCGCGTCTCTCGGCGCTGCCTCCGCCGCCGCCGCCGCCGCCACCGCGGCTATTTTTGAAAGGGGGCGGAGCGACCGCCGCCCCGCGCCCTGCCCCTCCCCGCCCACCATTCCCCGCCCCGCCTCGCCCTCCGAGATTGCGCCTGTGTCTACGCAGTGTCCCCGTTCGCATACGCACCCAGTCGCCAGTGCACGTGCACTGTCAGAAATTAAATTTAATGACTACATGAATTTTAATGTACCTTGTACATTAAAGGGAGATTAATGCATTTGTACATTAAATTTACGTTTAAATTAAAATCAATGCAGATTTAATGTACGACTGTTAACTTAAATTAAATTTAATGCACACAAGTAAGTTACGTACATGAAAATTACTTTCATGTGCTTTTACATTAAAAGTAATGCAGAAATTTCTGACAGTTTAGTCTACGGAATTCTAGAACACATCGCTATACATGTTATGCTAATGTTTTTCTATATTAAAAAGAACATGTCGAAAGTCTTGCAGAAGGAATTCTGTTTGATATATAAATCTTTCGATATATTATGCCAATTATTGTCAGAAAGGAATGCTCAAACAATATACATTTCTATGATTATTTTATTCTAACATGTAAAAATATATCTTACTACAATTTATACCTGAAAGAATGAGTCCGTGGATGAAAAACTACTTTACCGTCCATATCTAAAAAAGTCACCATATCGCACTAACTGAAAACGCAAATCTGATGACGGAAAAATCTTTACAGAGAATTCAACTTAAAAACACAATATTGTAAAGGAACGTTGTCATTGACTCTATATACCATTTCTACTCTGAATGACTATGCTTATTTATCTTAGAACTCTTCGGGAGGGGAAGCAAAGCTTTCAGTCTCATACATATTCACTTCAAAGCTTATTAACACAGCGTATTCTGATAGTAAAGAGAACGGCGTTTTTAAATGGACAAGTTTTACGAGGTTATGGTTGGTACCCAATCTTGCAGGGATTTATCACTCACGGGGAACTATTTTACCTACTTTTATGAAGCTTTTACCATAATTGCAGTACGCACGTTGAATTTCTCCAATTGACGTTCCTTTGAATGAAATATACGTTGTTGGGAACATGTAGACCATCGTTCGTTCGCGCGTGCTTCTTTGCAGCAGGAGCGGAGTGTAAGCAGTGTGACGGGGACCACTGTGCGAGGGGCGGTGCAGCACCGCATCCTGCGAGCGGCGGCAGTGGCGGTCGGACTGGGCCGCTTTCAGCGCCGCCGCCTCCGCGGCCGTCACCATCGCCACCACCCTCCCCACTGGCGTCGCAGCGGTCGCCTCTGTGGCTGTCGCTTCCGTCGCTCCCGCCATCGCCATCGCCGCAAACACCTCCGTTGCCTCCCTCGTTGCCGTCGCCCTTGCCGTCACCATCGCCACCACCCTCCCCACTGGCGTCGTAGCGTTCGCCTCTGTGGCTGTCGCCGCCGCCTCCGTCGCCATCGCCGCAAACACCTCCGTTGCCGTCGCCCTCGCTGGGCCGCCGGTCGGCCGGTCGCGGTCGCTCAGTGCGTCGGCAGGAGGCGTCCCGGCCGCTGCGCTGGCCAGTCGGACGTCGCGCTGCCAGCAGCCACCGCCATGCACCGCGCCTGGCCCCAGCATCGCCCTCGCCCTCGCCCTGGCCCTCGCCCGTAGGCCGCCGCCCCGGAGCCTTCATGCTGCACGGTGAGAGCGCCCGACCTTTGCCATGGAACGCACGCTTCTTAGAGTATCTCCCGAAAGAGGGAGAGGCAGTGCCGGATTACCGAACAGGCTGCAGCCTGGGGCACGCAGTTTTTGGGGGCGAACAATTTCAGCAGATGCAAAATTCCATAAAGCGAAATTTTGAATGTTTTTATATAAATATTTCTTTTCATATTTGTAACAAAAGAACTTGTTAATTAATCAAATACATATCCACTGATAGACAAATAAAATGAATACAATAATGTCGCATATTTATTAAATAATTATCGTGGTGACAATTATTATTTATACATGTACGTATAATAAGTTATTTATACGTACACAATATATGCGTCAGTTATAAATATCGTACAATAATTTTTTATTCAAAATATTATAAATAGCTTCAATATTGAAAAAAAAAAAAAGCAAATTAAAAGGGCGCTAAAACATTTGACAGCCTAGGGCGCACGTAAGTCAAAGTCTGGCACTGTTGAGAGGAACTGACCAGAACCATGAGCGCTGCTTTGCGCAATCGTTTTAATTTCGATTCGATGTCGTTCGTCGTGCGTCGAGTGCGCAATTCACATGCCCTACTCAATTTCCTTTATCGTAGTTGTCATGAGGATCAGGATTTTAAATCTTCGATTTCGTGAGTTGATTAACATTGGTTTAGGATATTGGAAACTAACCACCTAAAAACAACTCGCTTGCCTAATGATGAATTATTGTTTACAAGTTGTTTTGATTATTCACCCGGGTATGATTTTTGAAAAGGTTAAATACTATAAATTTTTTTATATATGCTTATTTTTATTGTTCGTTTTTTGTATGTCAATTAAACATCGTTTCAAAATAAAATATTTTTTATTCATTTGCAATCTCGAAGCAAACTGTAACAATGATTAAACATCTAAGAAACATATAGCTATAAACAAATATCTCGAGTGATTATAGGTCTATTAGTGAGTGATTATAGTCTATAGTCTAGAGTGATTATAGTCTATAGACTATCGTTAAAAGGTAAAAATTTCACAAGAGATTCAAGAGCTTCTTTTTCTCAAGATGCCAGCTCTTTCATGTCGATGTTGACAGCATTGACATTTTTGCGGGAGAGCGCCAAGAGCTCCGGGCCACCCTTTTTTACACTCGTGTGAGCCGATATTCAAGGTTCTCCTCCTATTGTAGTTGGGGAGCATCTGGGACACATCTGGAGGTGTGACGTGCTAGCGGACCGCCCACGTGTATAATATGCGGGCGTGTCGAAAAATAAACAAATTTAATTTTGGATGTTTTGTTTTTCGTATTGGGATGTTTTTGCTTACAGCACTTTGGTCCATTTTTTACACTGGGATGGATATCGATTTGGTGGATTGTGATATCGATTTTAAAAATACTTATCTTGCAAATGCGAAATCCATTGGTCGAGTTAAAAAATATGTATGATATTGTTAGTATTAATAGTAGATTAAAAACACACAAGCTTGTGAATGAAATATTATTATTATTATTATTATTATTATTATTATTATTATTATTATTATTATTATTATTATTATTATTATTATTTCTGCGATATCTACATCGCCTTAGCATAATGTTTTATTAGACATCTGAATAGGTCTTGATTAGTTTCAATATTATTTTAAAATTTCCTTTGTAAATATTATCAGCATCATTACTAATGAAACAAAAATTATTGGATATCGTTTACGTAACAATACCAAAATTATATAGAAATTATTCGCCTGACATATGTTAGTTTTGTCTTCATTATTCGAAATTATTTTGGTTTTATTTATTCATTAGTGAAAATTATTTTGCCTTCACCACAAATATTTACATACAGCTTAAACTAATTATGAAATAAATTACCTTTAGTTAATAGAATTCTTATATTTCTTCAAATAAATATATTTGTGTATTACGTGGTGCTTTGTACGCCTCTTAACCAAGCACACATTTTTCAAATTTTGAGATGCTGAATTTTCTTTCAGTTCGATTTCATATACCTTGAAGCCTAAAAATATTATCTTTAAATATTTTGGTTTATCACTGAGAAACAAAATATAGATATTTGGAGCAAATGCGTTTTATCCAGCCTCCGGACGTGTGAGAGGTGACTATGTTTTCATTAGATCCCAGGAATTCGGAAATAATCAAAAATCCATGAGACAGATTTCGATTTTGATTGAAAAATGCAAATGTTTGATTTAGGTATTCTGCCTTTCTCATACTGCACGTACCGTCTGAATTATCCCGACTTATTATAAATTGCAGTATTTGTGAAGGCTATGTTAAAATATTTAATTCACTGCATTGTTATACGATGGTATTTTGTTTTTTATTTATGAGCAGTATGCGTACTACTTTTTGGTGAACAATTTATGACGTTCTTTTAGCAGCATAGATGCTACTGCAGGCATCTAGTTCTTCTACTTACCGCGAGTTACAGTTAACATTTCATCGATCATGATTCACAATATTTGCTCTGTTAAATTTATGCTGATAATTTTATATGGTTTTAATCATATTTTAAATAATAGAATAAGTATTGTCTACTAAAATAAAATACAAACTTATCTGATTTTATGATAGTTAATTATATTGTTTCATTCGATGTAATTTGTATATCATTTTTTCCATTATGCATATAAATGAAGGTAGATAGTGCTAATATTTTGTGGAGGATAATTTATCATGTAAACACGTTATGAAAAATATAAAACAAATATAATTATTTTTTTGTTGATGATAGTAATGCTAAGAAAATGAATTTTTGCAGATTTATCTCTCAGCAATATATGAAATATTACATTTTATATTATTTTTTCAAAAAACAGTTTCTGATTAATTTTTATATTTTATACATTTTATATGTTCCTATATAACACTATTTTGAATTCTTCTTGCATTTCAAGGTTCTTTGTCGTTATTTCAGCCTAAGCTAATACGCAGTTTGGACGCAGAACTATTTTCTGAAGCCGGAAGTGAGTTGGGGACCGTGTCGCAGCACGATCTCGCAGAACAATCTTCTGAAGGCTAACTATTTTCGCCCATGATGTACAACAGATCACTGCATTTTCAGTTTTTACAGTAGAATTTAAATGTTTCTAGCCTGGAATTAAATCAAACACATCTGAAAGCTATTTTCTAACAACAAATGAGATGTAAACGATTTTTTCACTAAAATAAATTTGCACAAATAAAATTAAAAAAACTCGTAAGAAAATTTCAAGAAGATATATTCCAGATAATAAACTGTGTTACTACTTATCTTTATGTGCATTACATTCAATCGTCCAATCGTCATATTCATCCAAATACTTGCGTGATTGACGTGTTCGATTTTCTTGTTTCAAAACTAGGTTCTTGCTTATTTTTCAATCCCATCAGTAGACAATTGTTTCTATTATGCAAAGCGCTATTTCGCCAACCCATTTGTAACTCTAAATATTCTTACGCGAAGGACCTACATAATCGCTTACTGAAGATTCTTCATCTGAATCAAATCCAAAGAAAATACACGAATCTCTTTCTTGCAACATGAACAAGGAGTTCAAGATCAACAATATGCTTCACTCTTGACAGAACACAATGGGTCGCACAGAATTACGATCCACAAGAGAAAACGTGCGGGGAGAAAACAAACGAGAACAGAGTCTAAGAACGTTTTCAGTGCTCGCTAGAGCAGATTTATTACGAGTTTCTGGTGCACCAGTCACTATTCGCAGACTCTGTCTTGTATCAAACTGAAGGGTGAAAGCAGGAAACTGTTTTACTCTCAGGTGACGCTAGAGCCCTGCGTCAACTGACTTGGTACAGAGGCATAGACCTTTTGCTTTGACCTAGTTCTCTCAGGGATGATCAGCCACAAATGTTTCTTGTATTTCATTGTATTTTACAAAATAACGAGGGTGGATTAAAGATAACCCTTCTCACAACACATTCTACGATGCTTAAATGAACAATTTATGGATACTAAAATCCTTTATAAGCAGACCTCAGGACTACTAGCGTTGGTTATCTTACGTATGTTTCAACCCGTGAAATGCCGCGCAAGAGAAAATATGAAGTTATGAAGAAGGGAAATATTTAGGTAAGAATATCTGCTAAAGAAATTATTAAAACATTTGATGACGTTTTGGAGACGTTTTTACAGAAATGAGTAGATGAACAAAATCAATATTTCACGTCTACGTAGTACTTGATTACATAATACTATTAATACTACAAAATATTAAGTGTAATTCCAATTCCTACCAATTAATACACAATATTAGTGTAGTCAGTCTAGGACAGATAGGACACCTTTTGTCTATAGCAGCTTCTTATATTGGACTTGTTAAATTTGTAGTATTGTGTTTCAGTTGACGTTCATATCTCGCTAATTCGCGCATAAGCCGGTCAACGTGCATTTTATTCGAAACGTTTGAATAATGTGCGAAGTAGAAATAGCTCCGTAGCACTTTGGACTTAAGCCGAGCATTAGCCAACCCGAGGTGGCTAGTGTAGGGTAAGTATGTCACGATGACGAGGAATAGCAGAAATGTGATTAACGAGAATCAGACTGCTGGAGGGGGGACTTTCTAACGCTAGAGGGTCAAAGTGTATTTGAGTGCCGCTTTGTCAGTCGTGAATTTCTTTTTACACGATGGCACCAAACCTAACCGAACCTCGCTCTGTCTCATTTGACGCTTCGCTACGCATTTCCGACTTGGCAACGAGGCTACGGCCTTCGACCTTTGCGATTTACATAAAACAACCTTGAGCCTGTACAACGCATAATTTCCGATGCATTTTTAAGGCAAAATACTGCTCGCAAATACACAAGATGTCTCACTCTTGGGCAATCATATATATTGTCATTCAAACATTATCTAAAGCGTCAGGATAATGTAAGAATTAACGGATAATCATAACATTAGCCATATTTCGGACTTTGGCCGAAATAAAAAATATTAAATAAAGCTGAATCTCAAGTCATACGTATTAAAATGTGTCTCAGACATCTGCAAGCAAAACGAGAGTTTTATGGTTGTTAAATAATTTTTCAAGCGGAAATGTATTAGAGCAATCTTCTTTGCTGGTTCCGCACGTTATTGTCAATGTTTAAATTATTATTTAAGTTATCCAATTTTATATATGTTTTCCCGTAATTGATTTTCTTATCATAAAATATGTAGGGTGTAGAATTAATTGCATTCCAAGGATTCATAGTGTTTACAAAGATTCAGTCTTCTGTGAGTTAGAGTAATCTGATACTTCATAAATTTCAATAGGCATTGGTTATTTGTTTTTACAAATAGCAGTATATCTGAAGTTGTAACAATTCGATATAATCTAACCAAAATCGATTATAAGCTGCACAGCGTATGTTACTGCTGTGATCTGCTTTTTGTCCAATGTGAGGCTGTTGAATTTCATTTATATTAGCGGGGCGGTGACAGAACTCTCGCGCATGTAAAGCGGAACTCTCCCTCCAATTCTCCCTACATCCGTATTATGTTAAGTCTGGTTCACACGGTACAGTTTTCGTGCAGATTGGACGTACAGAAAACGTACAGTCCAGACTGTACGTTTGTAAAGTAGTGTAGGGTACGGTGATCGGCTAACGGTGATCGGTCATTGCGATTTTGTGGTTAGGTGTGTCAAAGTGCGAAGTGATATATTGTGATTAACTTTCTATTTTTATTCTCTATGCCCCTCATGGTTAATTAATACCAAAATAAAGATCATAACCAGAACGCACACCCAGAAATACCACTACTGACGGTACTCGAACGGCGCCATTCAATTCAGTTGTTTTTCTTTAGACCCCCTAGCGGCGGCCTGTGGCAATTCGTGGAGGAAACGTATAGCCCGTGTATGCGCGACTTTTGGCTTTTGTACTTCTAGTTTGGGATCCTGAAGTTTCTGTATAGAAAGATTCTGTATGAGAATCTGCACGAAAACTGTACCGCGTATACCGGGCTTTAGCGAAATCTGTTTTCACAGAATTGAAGGTACTGTGCTTCCCTTCTTAATATGGTGTGGGGATATACCCTGAAGAGCTGAATTTCCCCAAATGTAATTGTAGATTTCGAAAGATCAAATTTTGTAAATTATGACGAAATGAACGAAATTGAGTGTCGGACGTCGAAAACCGAATTTTAAGGATAGCATTTATAGCATGCTCTGCTTCCGAGTTGTGCTTCATCGGTGTTAAGAAGCAGACAAATAAAGGGCCGTGTGTCGCGGGATTGCATCTGGATCTGCCTAATTTAAACTTATTTTTTAAATAAATATTAATAATTGTAAAGTATAAGTTCAATTTGTCACATCTCCATGATGCTTTCTTTCCATCCGTCATTTTAATTGGTTGGAAGAAGTATTTAATGATTAATTGAGGGTGAGAGCCGTAAAATGTATCATGATAGCGATTAATGATTAAAATCATGTGTATAAAATGATATTTGGCAAAAACAAAATACGATTTTCTGAATAAAATCCTTTCAGTTTCATTAATTGCAGTCACATTCCATTCCTAATATATATTTAGAATTCTTAATAATGATAATAATGATACTTTCATGTGCAATTGAAATTTTTTAATTCAGATTCTTTGCAGCATAATTATTAATATCATGAAATCTCCGCAACTCATTCGTCCACAAATTGAATTCAACCACGTGATGAGCAGTGTTCAGCAATTTCTACTTTGTTCGTACAGTAACACAAGCATTTTACAATCACCTGTTGAACTTGCACAGTAAAGACAAGTGGTATGTTTTAGATTTCTTCACCAGGTTACCAACAACACATTTAACTGGTTGGAGTTCTTACCCCATGGCACGCAGTAACACTCCCCAAATTTTTCTTTTGAAATCGCACCACTAGAAAACCGAAATTGAAATGCGATAATTTCAAATTCTATAACTTCTGATCATTACATGATAAAACAACAAATATTTTATTTTAAATAAAATTTAATTTCTTACAATTTTTTCAATGGTAATCATGTTATAAAAGTAAATGATAATCTACTACAAGACAAAGTTTTAAATGCCGGTCTGGATAATCGAGGCCTCTGAGGCTGAAGGGCGTAATGTAAGGATATAAATGTAGCTTCACTATGCGCACGTTTTCTTGAGCTCTCCTTTTGCTTGTAGTGATACCAGAGCTGAGGAAGATATACTATTTTGTTAGAAATGCAGAAAAATCAAATCTGCATTTCGTTTACCATTGCAAATAAGTTTTCTATTACTCGGGAACAAAAATGTCTAGTTTTTCAAATGTTGCTAATCTCGCGCTTTCTTAAATATTATTATTATTATTATTATTATTATTATTATTATTATTATTAACCCTTTTCATGTTTCAACTATTTATAGTTAAAATGTGAGGAAGAGATTCTGAAACCCAAGAAAGCGTGCGTAGATGATCTTCTCCATACGTCACATACAGTTCTTACTATTTTTGACTCAATAAATAAATAAAATAAATAAAGGGCCGTGGCTGCCACGCCTCGAAGGGTTATGGGTTCGAACCCCATCCCGGACAAGGATGTTTGTGTGTGTTCATGTTGCTTATGTGTTCCCCTCATAATTACCCCAAGGTTAAAAATCACAGTGGTCGCTATATGATCAATCAGTTAAAAAGCCACCATAAATAATTTCTGTGGGTTACTAGTTCATTGATGTGTGATAATGGATCTTAAAACACGTAATGGTATTGTTAAAACCCTTGCGGGCCTTTCTGATTCTTTATACCCTCGGGCCTTTTGAATACTTTATGGCCCGCTCTAATATCAACACACCACATAATATTTTTTAAAATTAGATTTATTAAAGTTACGATCCTATCAAATACAAAAAATAAATGGCATAATGCTCAAATAAGTAAAATAACTTGTTATTAACCTTAGTTTGCTTAATTGATAAGAAAATTGCAAATTTGGAATGTTCCCGTGAATATACAATTGCCCTCAGTCACTCATATTTCACTGTTACGTATCACCTTTTTTTAGGAGACATAATATCTGCTTCGTGACTAGCAGTACTACTCGTAGTAATAAGATGAATAAAGCACATTAGCTAACAACCTCGAAATGTTATTTTTTGATGTCATGACATATTATAAATTCCATTTGACAATAGAAGCAAATAACCTAAATGTAGCGCAATCTACAGTGTTATTAACTCTGTTATATAACTCTCAAATGCACCATATACATTTCCATATATTTTTCGAAATTTTACTGGAAACCACTCTCCGTAGTTTTGTTAGCTTTTGCGAAAATTTCCGCAGGAACTTCACGATATTCTTTCACCTTGTACGAACAAATCAGTCCAATAATAGTTATTAGTTACACACTTTGTTTTGCTTATTTGACGACGTATAGACAAATGACTATTACAATGCATCTTTTCACTTTAGACGTAAGAAAAATTATAAAATGTTTCGAATTCTCGTTTAATTCAGCAACGAACTAGTTAACCATCAAGATTTGTATGCACCACAGGCGTTACTAGATGTTTTTGCCCCGAGGGCCAGAGGCCCTCGGGGCAAAAACATCCACTTAACGCCCTTGATACATAAATAATTATTTTTAAAAGGTGGAAAAGTGACGTAATGAAAACATTCAGAATTTTTCAATTTTTTGCAAGGAAATAATTCAAAAGCTACTGAAAAACAAAAAATAACTAGACACATTACCATAAACAAGAGGTAGCTTTTATTTTGTACATAGAAATTTATTCGCAACGATGCGAAGCACCGTTTTCGAGTAAGCAAAAACCAAAAATAGGGACTTACGTGGGGACGTTACGTAAAAAATAGGGATGTTACAAAAATAGGGACTACCCTGTTCTCCGCGCACCTCGTACGTTCTGAAATTTTTCATAATGTTTACTTTCTAACTCCTTCAAACTCAGCCCCGTCCTTATTTTGGCTTTATTTTTGCTCTTGTGGCTGCGATTAAACCGTGAGCCGTTTCCGTTGCAGACGCACCATGACCTCCAACGCCATCCGCGGCATCCGGCGCAAGAAGTCCACGCTGTCGGAGGTGAAGGTGGCCGTGGTGGGGGCGCCAGCCGTTGGGAAAAGTGGTAAGAGGCATGTCAAAGAATAAATGAAAGAATGAATGGATGTCTTATTTTACGTGGCAAGACTCAGGCCATGATGCCTGCTCTTCTGTCTGACCACGCAAATTGCGTTACGCTCCTCTCACCTACTAGGGGAGAAAGAAGGTATTACTTGGGCGACGAAACAGGCGATTTTTTAAATTTAGCTCAGAGGCTTCATTTAGGCTTAAGGATCTTTTACATGCAGAAAATCTACTAACATGGGACAACCGGCTTTACTTCCTCTCCGAAAGAAGACGCACGAAAGATTTTTTCACCCTTAAAAATCGACGAATTCGATCGGGTTTGAACCCGCAAACTTGGGTATAACAGACCAATACGCTAACCGTTACACTATCGCCGCCGCCGAAAAGTTGCTGTATTTTGATTGGTTGAGTATTTTGTGTTTCCGAGCGCATCAAGCCGGGAGAGATGGCTCACTGCAGTCCCTCTGACCATGAGGTTCTAGGTTACACTCCCCACGGTGGCAACACTTTCGACATTAGCTTGTCGGCTAGGTCGAATTCAGTCGCTCTCTGAAGAAGAATTCTAGCGGCCGGCTGCTCTGATAGCTAGTTTTCCGTGGTTTCTCCGATCAACATCAGGCGAATGTCGGAGCAGTACCCTAACAAACGGGCCACGGACCGCGCGCGATCTTTCCTTCCTCTTCCTTGTCCTATCCTCTCCCTTTACACACACACACACACACTAACATGCACTACATCACCACATATTCCGGGAGACCGGTTGGGAGCTTAGAGCTTGTCCCGGCCCTGTTGGTGGGAGAGTCCTGGTTAGGGGGAAACTCCGCCAGCCGACGATAGGTCGGCGCCGGATCTCACCATCCATCGGGGAAAGACCACCGCCATCTCCCGAGGAAAAATCATGCACTACACTTACGGGATTAATGACCTATGCTGTTGACGCACCTAGAATCACTAACAACCCACCGAGCACGTCAACTGCTATGGGAATTCATCCCGTAAGTGTAGTGCATGCTTTATCACTGCTTTTGGAGGTGGTGGCGACGGTGTTCTTCCCAGATGTATGGTGAAATCCGTCGCCAACCTTCCCGTCGACTTGCGGGGTTTTCACCTCCAAATGTCTCACGCCCTGCGGGACACCGTCCCAACGGGGACAAGCTTAACGCACCCGACCAGTGTAGTATTGTAGTGCATGTAAGTGTAAGTAAAGGGTGAGGAGAGATCAAAGAAAAGGAACGAAAAATCGCGCGCGGTCCATGGACAATTTATTAGCATACTGCTCCGGCATCCGCATGCAGTTGACCCATCAACCTCCAAAAAGTACCGATCAGAGCAGCTGGCCGCTAGAATTTTCTTTCAAAAGTGAGCGACTGAATTCGACCTAGCTATCGAGCTAGAGTCGGAAATCATCCCGTTAGGCAGTGCTAGATTACCGAACAGGCTGAGTAGGCTGCAGCTTGGGGCGCGCAATTTCTGGGGGCGAACTTTTGAATGTTTTTATAGAAACATTTCCTTCCATATTTGTAACAAAAGAAGGCATTAATTAATAAAGTATATATTCATTGATATATTCAGATAAAATTAATACTAAAAGATCGTATATATATTAAATCAATATACTGGTAAGAATTATTTATATGTATACGTATAATCACTTATTCATTCGTACACAATATTTGCGTCGGTTACATAATTTTCTATTCAAAATAAAAATAGCTTTAATGTTTAAAAAAGCAAATTAAAAGGGCACTAAAACATTTGACAGCCTAGGGCGCACCTTAGTCAAAGTCAGGTACTGCCGTTAGGACTGGAATCATAACACTTCTCGATAAGAGGTACTGTAGTTAATCAGCTCATGCCGCAGGCTACCTCAGACGGTAATTCTACTCGTCTTACTTCTAAGACGAGTCCAACATTACGAAGATATGAGGACGAGGATACAAAACCTGGTTTCCAAGCTGCGCTAGATATTTGTGAGTAGAGGTACCTTCTCTCGCACGGTTTCAACACTTAAGTGGTGATGTGGACAGCATCATCCGCTTCTCTTAACACTTGAGACGTCTGACGTCACACTACTTACTTTACAGAGCAGAGTGTGTATTCATGAAAGCCTTGTTGGAGAACGGTGGCGAGAAAATAACTCTTGCCTCCCAAAGCTTGAAATGTGGTCGTGCATTTAGTTGTTGTTCACCTCAACTGTAATTTTATAATCATAGATTCTCCAATTTGATAAAAAAAATCCAGATGCTACACCCTGCTAAACACGGATTTTTCGAAAATTGCAAAAGTTCAAAAATTTTCCGGCGTCTTCCTAGCACTAAAAAATTAAAGACAAATTTGTCCCTTAACAAAATCTGTTCCTTACAGATAGATTTTAAAAAAATACTACAATTTTTTGAAAATTTGAGTATTTTTCGCGTAATTTTGCGTGGAAATTCGAGCGATAAAATACGAGTTGTTTTAGCATCACTAGTTAAATTCTATTTCGGATCTCAGGATCATGACTGTTTGCTCTTTATTGAAGTTATTCTTCATCAGAGCCGCTTTTCAGCCTGAGAAGGACTGTAATAAAGCATGAAAACATAGATAACGTTGACACGCATTGTACTGTTATCTGTTATGTGAGAATCTAAAATATTGTAATAGTTGAATTTCTTCCTGTTGATCCTATTTTAATGTTGCAAATAAATGGATCATTTCAAATTGATCCTATATAGTCCAACAATATTTGAAACGAGCCATCTATTTGCAACAAAAATCTAAAATATTAACGAATAACTAATGAATTTCCGTGTTTTTATCTAGTGTACCCAAAATTAATGATTTACCAATGGTGATGTAGTCTTTATGGTAATAATAATAATAATAATAATAATAATAATAATAATAATAATAATAATAATAATAGTTCTTCGTGGAATTTGATACAAACATGCAGTTTTATTAACCGCATCTTGAATGTATGATTATAACTGCAATTATTATATGTACAAGTATATTTGTTAACTATAACAATTATTGTAGGTTTATCTATTAATTATATTTTAAAATGTATGATCTTACATCCGTGTAATCAGAATGGTAGTTGCATGATAGATTACCTGTCCCACTAAATATTGTAAAAATACCGAAAATGTGTCACATTAAACATTCTATTGAGACATTTTTTCATCTCTCTGTTATATAGAAACACATAATATCAGTTTTTGAGACTTAAATTATTTGAAAAATAAGATAATTACGACTATTATTATTTACTGATTACATTCATATTTTTTCAGCCTTGACCGTGCGTTTTCTTACTCGCCGTTACATTGGAGAGTATGATCATCAATCAGGTGAGTAGTGACAAATCAATCTTTTCATCATTTGTTAGTGGTTAATATGTGTCGGTCATGTAATAAAAATAGCGTGTCTTTGCAGAAACTCGCTACAAACATGAAATCTTGGTGGATGGAGAACCTGTTCTTTTTGAAATATTGGATACGTGCTCAAAGGTAGGTTGAAAATGTAATTAGTTTAGTCTTAACTTGGTAGTAAACGACGCGTGTGACTTTTATGAATGGTAAATTTCTTTTTCAATTAACGAAAATTTCACCGTGTAATATGAGAATTGTTTCTTTTGAAACAATACGTCGAAATATCAAACAAGAATCTAATGGTACAATAATTGAAAAAAATATCAATAAGATTAATGGGAAAAATGACAAAATTAATTTTTCTGTAAGCAATAAAAGCAGGAATAATAGCGATAATTAATAATAATAATAATAATAATAATAATAATAATAATAATAATAATAATAATAATAATAAAGTGTTGTACAATATGATTTGATAGGTTCTTAGGCTATTACATTATGTGTATTTTGTTATTTTGTGTTGTGAATCTATTACTAGTAGTAATACCTATACCTTGAATATTAAATTGTAATATCAGCAATTATAAACCTTATATCAAAAGAAATAAGTTTAACGTTTAATGAAATCTGTGTTTATACAATGAGGAAAGTAATGGGTAAAAAATGTTTTGCTGAAGACGACGTAAAGTGGTAAGGGTGCTTGAAAAAACAGCTGCGCTTTTAGGAAACAACACTCTGCATTTGGAACAGTACTTGACCATTGATAATAAATTAAGTGAGTGAATTCCATACGCCAAACTTGTGTCAGCTAAATCGTGAAGCTATTCCATTATTCCACACTCTCCATTGAGGATTGCGCCTATCAAATTATACATTTGGTGCCGCAAGTCACTCATGCTGTGCGCGTTGCATTTCTGGCGATCTACAGATATAGTGTTCGTGATAAGTAGATCAGATGTGTCAACGTTTCTAGGAAAGACACGTATTATTGTAAGTCTTGATAAGGATCTAAAAAACACTTAAAAACAGGAGAAAGGTGTAAATAGGCTTGGATTGAAAAACGGTACACACTAGCACATTAGTTGAAACATTCTATCTGGAAACCGCTGCGTCTTATAATTAAAGAGAAATCCTGGTATAGAATTTGTTGATTATTGATGTAATCTATATCGTATAACATTTACCATACATTTGTTGAAGAAAGGACACTCGCCCATGCACGTTTATGAAATAAAGTGGATTCCTGCACTTCTATTTATTCCATCCTCAATATCTCAATTTTTTTGGTAATTCGAATTTGTTTCAATTACCTTTTAATACGCATACGTGTTAAATCAATACCTGTCGAACATTAAGAAACGACTACGTTAACACGAATTTTCTTTTTTTCTTAACAGATCACTGGACGTATAGTTATGCAATAGAGAATTGCATAACTAGACGTTCAATGGCAGAATTGCATAACTAGATAATAAGATAACCACTATATATAATACTAAATTCCAATCCGTACAGAAATTGAAAGAAAATATGCAGATTCCGGTCATATGAGGGATGTCTATGGTTGTGTTAAATATCTACAAAATCAGGAAAAATTCAAAACCAAAGAAATCTTTTTCCTAAAAATTCAAATATTTGAATGTGTTACATTGCATATTCTTCGCTTACCTACCGAATTCTCATACTTCAGTGCGTCAATACTTACAAAACAACTGACGTCATGCGATAACAAGGATGCAAGGAAGCCGATGCCCACAATGAAATATTTGCTATTCACATGTTGCGTTTTAGAATGGCAATTATTTTTGATATTCTTGATTAATAAAGAACTCTTGAACTGGATGTTATTATTGGTGCTACATTTTTTAAGGCAAAAAATAAAATGTAAAAGTTTTGCAGATGTTGCTTATGCCCCGAGTCAGTAATGTGAGGGATATACTACATTCGGGATTTCAGGAATATTGGATAATGTTTGGAGGTTGCACACTTTGACCAGTTTTGTAAAAGTAGGCAGCAATAGGATTTTTAAATGTTAATTTTTTTATTGGGAAAACTCAAAATCGCAAACCTAAAATAATATTACAACTATACACTAAGATTAATAGGCAGTATGATAGGTAAAATATGTGTTATATTAATGAAATTTAATCCCTTCTTTCCTCGCATGGCGGCAATTTTTCTGTAATGCTTAATTACCCTCAACAAGAATTGTTTTGGTTGTTGGTCCCTGACTGATTCTTTAAACTTTTTTATCATAGCAAATTTCTTTTTCTATGGTATCGTTGACCAAGGTAGGAATGTTCATATGGATTCTTAGAGTATTCATGTCTCCTGTTTCTTTCGTATTTTTTATTCATACTTAGTCAAATTCTTCTTCATATTTAGTCATCAAAATTTTAAATAATATTTAATCATAATTTTAGTCATATTTACTCATATTTAGTAATATTTTCCTTACCAGCCTAAATTCGATCTAAATTTTTAGTCACATTTGCCTTAACTGTTTAAAAACCGTCATACGTTTGATCAAAAAAGCCAATCTTACTTTTGTTTCTGAGAAATACCAAAGGTGTCTCTTATTAACTGTAAGAGCGGTCTTTTTGATGTCTGCATCTGAGTAAGTACTCAGAAGCTGTAGCATTACTAAATCATTCTTTGAAAACCATCGACTTACAATTGCCTCGTGCCAAAAGCGAACATATAACAGACTAACAAAATGTGCAACCCGTTTCATTCCTTTCAATTGATCACAGGGTTTCTGTATTTGAGTTCATTTTTAGATTAACCACCTAGATATAGGAGTGAGAGATGTAACAACTCTCTTAGTCTTTTAGGACATTTTGGATATAGTAAATCATTTTCACTCGTTGTTCTTCTAGACACCCTGGAACAGGATTAACTTCATCCAGCGTTGTCTTATATGACTTCTTATCAAGTGAAGCTCACAGATTTTGGAACTTCCAAAACATCTGGATGTCAGGACCAGTTGATGGTATTTCCTGGTCACTCACTCCTGAACACTCCTTTCAATATTAGTTCATGTGTGTGATGACGGCAAGCCAATCTCAACGATGTGCGTCCGAAATTCCTTTCAATTCTGGTACATGCCCCTTGGATCCATTAGATGCTGTGGCATTATGCTCTATTAGATGCTGTAGCATCAAAACATAAACCGATGATATTGTCACGTAGCCCAAATCCGTCCACTTCCCGAATAACTACTTCAGCCATCTGCTCACCAATATATTTCTGGGTAGCAGGTACGACCAAATGTCAAAAATCATTGCCAGTACCTAGAACTGCAACTCTATCTTCCAAAGGTTTGAAACTCTTATGGGCAACTGAGAGCAATAGTTTACTATCCCAATGCAATATCCAATTAGAATTTTAAAGGTTTACTATACGATTTTCTGTGCCATCTTACTTCTATTGATCGCTCGAGTTCCATCAATAGTAGCAGGAGATACGGAAATGTTTGAAACATCGTGGCTCTTTGCAGTTGTCATAAATGAAGTACTTGCTTATCTAATAGAGAGCTGTTCTCGATTTGAAGTAGACCTGAGTGTCTGATCGAGAGGTTTTTAATCTAGGACTAGGACTAAAACAAATTTTTTCGTTGCTGGAGGCAAAAACTCGGACTCTTCGTCACCAGGCGGTGATGATGATGATGGAGCTTTTTTCTAGTTTAACTGTCTTATTGATATAAGCGATTGGTTTGTAATGTTTATTCTTATATTAATCATTTTTGTTCTTTTATACACTTAGTTCTTATTTTCGAAGCTTAAACTTTGTCTACTCGACTCATTGATAAACTCATACGATCTTCTCTTTGCGCCTAAGAAATTCATCTTATTTTTTATCTTATTGCCAGTAATGTCCACCATATTTGGTCGGGAGATGTAAAATAACTCGCTGAGTTCAACTTTACAAATCCTCCGTTTAATATTTCCTGTATTCGTATTTATCGATTTCTCTGGTGTATATCATCATGGATATTCTTCTCCATCTTAACAGGTATACTATCTTTCCTCCTTATTTCGTTTTCTTTTGTGCTGGTAGATGTAGAAGCATCTGAAGGTTTCTTTCATTTCTTTGTGATGGAAAATAAAAACTTAAAGTGCTTGTTACTTTGAAGGGAGCCGTGCTTATAAACAACTTCACTAGGCACATTTTCTAGCAGTCATATTCTTCTTTTAGCTCCCCCTTCAAATAGTTCAATTACGTGCAAAAGATGAAAGATATATACAAGGAGCCCATTAGTAAAAAACACTTCAGTATTAACACTTAATCAATGGTCTTTGTTTGCTTACACTTATGAAAAAACAAATCATGATCACAAATAAAAGTTTCTTTCATTACTCAATTGATCATGATTAATCACGTTTTCATGAGAGAATTTAATGATGCGAAAGAAAACAAAAATGTAATACACCAAAAATCTTTCTTCTAAACCGTAAAAATGAACAAATTTCAAAACAAAACTGGCGCCTACAATTATCTCGTATTTAATCATGTACGTTATATTATATTAGGTTATATTATGTGGGTTATATTTTGTAGGAAACTATTGTTGTTGGATGCATCGATTTCCATTCCTTTCTTATGTATTATATAAAGTCTACACGCGTACAACACAATTATTTCAATAATGCAACAAGATTTCAAAAGCAATTAAAAATACTTCGCATACTGATTAAAAATTAAAACAAGTTGGTCGGAGATGGTCTAAGTATGATGATGTAACGCGCCTCTTTCCAGTTGTTTCCGAGGCCTTTTGTAGAGACGGTGTTGGTCTATCACAATTACTCACACCAAGATGACGTCATGGATCCCGTTTCAGGCGAGAGAGCGCGGGGAACTTTCTATCATCTGAAGACTTGTTAACCAATCACCACGTGCAGAATCTATGTCCAAGCGATTTGCAATTAGGAACCAATTCCACTTTATCATTTTAAGAGTTTATTTTGTTCAAGTGTATGATATCATATGATGTCTTCTTAATTATATCAATGTATAAGCTTTATGGCTGTATCTAGAATGGATGAATGATTTTTTGGGTAGGAGATTATCAGATGGTGACGGAACTTTGTTGGAATGAATAACAGGACATATCGAAGAGGCCCGAGAATTCCTACTGGATACGAAGATTGCTTAGATTAGAAACGTGACGAAACGCTACTAATCCAGGTTGCTAATGGATCTATGGACCGTTATTTTTTTGAATTTGGGATTTGGCGATAAAATACGGGGCTTTTAATGCCACCATCAAAATATATTCTGTATATTTTTAATTTTTTTACAATATGAGATTGGAAAATTGTCAAACGAGGCCGTTGGGCCGAGTTTTGTAACCAATTATTGTAATCGGATGTTGCGACACAAATATCGTATAAGGTTTTATACACTTTGTAAAAATTTGTTAGATTTAATATGAAATTTCATCCAAAACCTTCATTTACTATTCAATTTTTCTCCTATAAGTGGCGACACTTATAGGTGAACAAATGAAACACACTTAGTGTATTCTTTTTGACTTGAGTGAATATAGCTCTGATTCGGAAATAGAAATAGCAGCAAATGCTCCTATTGAAACATTGTTACTCAACAAATCAAGAAAGAAATATGAATGTGAATATTTAATTTTTAAAGATTGGCGCGAGAAAAAGTTCATTCCATATCGAAAAATGTTTTGATTGCTTACTTTTCTGGCAAGTCAGATAAAGAGAAACCAAGTATTCTTTGGAAACTGAGACATCTTTGGACCCACTTCTCTATGTTAAAAGAGTACCATATGACTTAGTGATATTATTTATGTCAATAAGTTTACTCGGTTATTACCGTTTTTAAAGGGGAAAAGTGAAGGATACAAGACAGAAAAGTCCAAAATATTTTAAAAATAAGAGTGGAAAAGTACGCTATTTCTTTGCCACCCTAGTGTTGTAATGAAGTACATTACCACCCTAGGGCGGTCAAGCAGTTCATTACGAAACGGATTACAATGGTATAATGTTTCACTTTACCTAATCAAAGTGTGTTTATATATATATATATATATATATATATATATATATATATATATAAACACATATAGCTCTAGACGTCACGATTAGTAAAACTTTCTGTTCATGTGTTATTATTTTGTTTTAGACAGACGACGATCTACCGAGTGCCGACACGTTGAACTGGGCGGACGGATTTCTCTTGGTGTACGCCATTACTGATCGCTGTTCTTTCAACTTCGTCCGCAGAGTGAAACAAGCGCTCTGTAGCGACACGCCCATTGCCCTGGTTGGCAACAAAGGGGATATGGTTCACCTCCGTCAAGTTAGCACAGAGGAAGGTAGAGTGTCCACTTTCCTCAAGAAAGTGTAGGGTATTTCACGTAATCTCGGTCCCTCATGGTGGCAGTTCTCTAAAAATAATAATAATTCCTATGCACAAACAGAAAAAACTCCCTTGGTGGAATGAGAAGTGTGAACAACAGTCAAAGCGCGCCTCCAAGCATATACTAATTGGAATAGTGCTAAAAAAAATAAAAATACAAGTAATTTTTGACAACCTATATTAACAGCTAAATTAATTAGGCAAATTAAAAGGAGATATGAAAAAGAGCAACTATTAGCAATTGAAAAAGATTTTACAAGAAACAATTTACAAGATTTTACAAGAACTTTTATAATTTTTTTAAAACTAAACTTGCAGGATATACACCAGAGAATGTATGTTTCATAAAAGAAAATGGAGATTTGACATTAAACAATGAAGATAATTGTAAGGAGCTTGCAAAATATTTTGAATATCTCCTAAACAACGTAGAACCATCACAAAGATTCCTCTCACAAGAACCTGTAGGGACAAATCCAAACTCTACACCACCCGATGAAATTGAAATCATCAAACACATCAGCAGGCTTAAAAACAACAAAGCATCTGGTGAAGATGGAATAGTAGCAGAAATAATTAAAGCTGCAGGACCAAACACAATAAAAGAAATCACTTAAGTTATGCAAGATATTTGGCGAACATAAAAAATTCCAGAAGAAAGGAAAACTGCATTAATTTATCCATTATATAAAAAAGGAAATAGAACAGACGTCAATAATTATAGAGAGATTTCATTATTATCAGTTCCCTACAAGATTTTTCCCTATGTCTTCTTGACAGAGCACAACAATTAGAACCAAAAATTGGAGAATACCAGGCAGGCTTCATACCACGTCGATCATGTCCGGAATATATCTTAAATCTGAAACTTATCCTAAGGCATCAGCGAATGGGTAACAGAAATCTAGTATGAACATTTGTTGATTTCAAAAAAGCATATGATTCGGTTGATCGGAAATCATTATTCCAAATATTAAAGGGACAAAGATTAGATTTGAAAACTCTTACACTGATAAAAGAAACCCAGACAAGCACACAGGTCAAAGTTAAATTTACGGGATGTATTTCTAACCCCTTTAAAATCAAAACAGGGGTAAGGCAAGGCGACGGACTCTCACCTCTGCTATTTAATTGTATTCTTGAGAAAGTAATAACAGAATGACGTAAACAAAAAATAATTCTCAAAATTGCACAACCGATTACATTAGGGGGAGGAAAAATAGCGGTAGACTGTTTAGCATTTTCAGACGATTTGGTAAAGTTGACACGTGATATTCAAACAGCACAAAAACCGATTGAGCTCCTTAAAGAACTGGCAGAGAAAGAGAGTTGGTATTCAGATATCATTTGAAAAAACTGAATTTATTTCTTGTAACACAGGCACACTTAATTTCATGGAAAGAAAATATGGCAAAACTAAAAGTCACACAATTTAAATATCTGGGGGAAATAATTGAGAAAAATGGTCCAAGGGCAAAGGTGCATGTCAAAGGACACGAAACTAAGGCCAATGAATCTAGATGTATAAAAATGGAAACAGCACATCGTCTCACCCAAAATATCTATAAAAAACAGTGCATGTCACAGGTCACGAAACTGAGACACTATAATACAGTGATAAAACCAGAATGTCTTTATGGCTTAGAAGCTCTTATTTTGAACAGGAAAAAGACATAGAAAACATGGAAAAAGGGAAAAACGCAAAATCATTAGGAAAATTCTTGGTCTGAAATTCACAGACGAGAGGTACAAACTCAGAATCAAAAAAGTAATCAGACAATATACGGATATTCAGAGTGATATCAGAAAATCGTAGATTAAATTTTTTTTCGAGACATCAAAAGAATGAATCCTAAACGTCTTACAAAACAAATAGTTGAATTTTATGAAAACAAGTAAAGTAGTAACTGACTGGATAAAATAGATCAACGAAATTAAAAACGACCTTAAATTATCAGGGATCTCGGAAGAAGACATTCAAAACTGGAACGCATTTTGATCTAAAGTGCAGTCACGGCGAATTGATTTGTAAGAAGTACCAAAGTGTAAAACAGGAAAATTTTGAACCGAAGAGAGAAAAAAGGCGCACAGTCAAAGGATGAAAGAAATATGGGCACAAAGAAAGGCTAAGAAACACACCTGAGTACTTTGCGTAGTCCCAATTGGGCATATTCACAATAATAATAATAATAATAATAATAATAATAATAATAATAATAATAGTAATAACATGAATAATAACGAAACATGAATTGACCTGTGTCTTGGTCATTAACCCGACACAAAGTCTAATAAAAATCCGGTGAATACCGAGAAAAACAATGTATAATAATAATAATAATAATAATAATAATAATAATAATAATAATAATAATAATAATAATAATAATAATAATATACAAATGACATAATACTTCTGCTAAATACCTACGGGATCGAAAGGTAATTGGCAATTACGGGAAATCGGAAAACATGTTCCTCCGTAATTGTTTAACTTACAAAATGACCAGGTGCAAAATAAAAATAGTGATTTAATGACGTAAACATTGAATTATTTCCCAATGAATGAGGTTGATTCTAAAACATTTTATTTTTATTTTGCTTTTAAAGTCAATTCTAATTGCCTATTCGGTAGTGCTGAAATCAAAGACGAAGCCATTCCAAGTAACCTTTTAAAGATACGAGTAGAATATTATTGGAAAAGATACGCTCAGTTTGTTTTAATAACAATTTCAATTAATCACATCAGTAACATACAGTTGTTTCACGTTCATTTTCGTTGGATCAACATGTGTTTCGAATTTCGACTTGGAGATCGAGAGATTGATCAAAAGAAGACGCGAGTAAAAGCTATTTCACTTTTAGTGCACAATTACGTTCTTGAAGTAAACGTATCAACATTTATAATGTCAAAAAAGTGGATGATCTGTCAACTAGAAAATCTCCATCGTATTTTGTCAATATTTGTGATACCCTGCCTGCCTCTGTTATACAATTTTATATGTTATACTTATTTACAATTGTATTTGATCAAATATTTTAAAATTTGATTTCAGGTGAAATTCTAGCGAAGGATTATGAATGCTGGTTTGGAGAGGTAGCTGCTTCTGAGCAAGTAACCCAGGTTGCTGATGCATTTTTGGAGCTGTGCCGAGAAGTCCTGAACGTTCGCAGAAAGAACAAACAATCTTTGTTGGACCGGATGTTGGGAAACAAAAACTCCGGGTTGCGAGTGTATTCTCGTGGAAAGAGTGACAGTGCTTTACCTAAAGACTAAGATCAACATTTTGAAAGAAATGAATGGGAATTTTGAAGGAAATATGGTATATTGAGATCTTCGTTTTTATACGAAATCGTTTCTTGTCAATCTAGTCAACGACAATTTTCACAAGAATATTTATTGAAGTATGTTTTTCATCTATTTGATGTGTCCATTCCCAATGTTATGCTTTGCCGATGGACAGAGGTGTTTTAACAAACATGGAGGAATTACTGTTGCAACAAAGAAGTCTTAGTAAAATCCATACATTTTTAGTCAATGAGGAAGATGTAATGCATGGAAAATTATGAATTCCCTAATCCAAGTTTTGGTATTTATTCTCTTTTTTAGTCTTAAAACACGAGAAGATCACTTCAAATATCTGATTGCAATATGATGCGTAAAGCATGGAGTAAGAGTCAGACAAATCTATTCCTCATCCTGATCATGGACCAATCCTCAGTTTAGTCAGAAAAATATTAGTCTTGTTACCTTTTTGCACCAAAGATCTCAGATTTCTTTTGGTGTTTACACTATTAATACCTAGAGAACCTTTAATTAATGAAAAAAGCTTAAAATAATGTTGGATTATAAAGAAATATTAAAATATTTCACGCATATAATGTATTTTTATTTTGTGATATTCCTCAATTTCAAGAACCCTAGAAAATCTTGCATGGCTGTCTTTACAGTTTCAATATAGACCACAGTTATTCAGAAAGGTGTGAATAGAATGATTAGATCTGATTAAATATTTCTTCATTTTAAAGTAATTTCAAGCTCACAATTACACATTTTAAGTTCATTGTTGAACGAGGAAATGGTTTTCCATAATGTTAAATATTTTACACAGCACCAACAATTTAATATGTGGTTATGGCACCGCATTGGTCAGAATACATAATTAGTTTGTTTGAGGTTTGGAAGTTCTTAATATATTAAATCCTATCCCTTGAGGATCTCTACGTGTAGATGCGATTGTTTCATCCCACATAAAGATCTACGAGTTCATTGGCCTGGAACTAAAGTGGTCTATGAAACATTTAGGTTAAAATCCAGATTGTGGTAAATTTAATATAAACAGGCGAGTTTCTACAAATTCTACAGTGGTCTATGTGTCATTTGTCATTGTCGGTGCCGCACAATGAAAGTACCAATTTAGTATTGGCAGATGGTTTTAATATTAGTAAGTGCAAGTGTAAGGGGTGAGATAAGGTCTAGGAAGAGGAAGGACAGATCGCGCGCGGTCTGTGGCCCGTTTGGTAGGGTACTGCTCCGGCATTCGCCTGATGTTGATCGGAGAAACCACGGAAAACTACCGATGAGAGCAGCCGGCCGCTAGAATTCTCCAGACAACGACTGAATTCGACCTAGCTGAAAAGCCAGTATCGAAAATCCTGCCGCCGTCAGGACTCGAACCTAGGACCTCCCGATCAGAGGCGCTGCAGTGACATCAGTTGATGCACTGAGCTACCGCTCCCGGTCCGCGCGCGATCTTTCCTTCCTCTTCCTAGACCTAATCTCACCCCTTACTTACATACACTTGCACTTACGTGCACTACAATGCCACACATTCCGACAGTTTAGAGCTTGTCCTGGCTGAGGCAGTGCCGCGGTGGTGGAAAGAGAACTGGATTGGGAAAACCCCGCCAGCGGACGTATCGATTCGTGCCGTCTCACCCTCAGCGAGGGAAGTACCCGCCACATCCCGTGAAAACAAAATGCACTACAATTTCGTCACTAAAGACAATTGCAGCTGACGCGCCCGAAAACACGAAATAATTGTTTGATCTGTTCACTTTTTGAAAGATTTCTTGACCTCATGTATCATACCTTCTCTCCTTAAGGCGAAATTTTCCCACCACTGTTGCTAAGTCCGCCGCCTCGTCTAAGTGTCGCAGTTTTTGGAGTCCAAGATAGACAGCACGCTAGAATTCGTTTGTGCCGCTGATCTCGCCTCTTTTTATCCATTTATAAGAAGAGTTCAAACTATGCTGTATTGTGTGAGCTGAGAACAACCAATATACCCACATCCAAAATTAATATACTAAAAACTCTGCCTAATGCATTAAGTTATAATTTCTCCTTAACTCCTGTATGCTCCTTGGCGGGGCTATCGGATGAGAAGATATTAAATGGTGGCTGCCGATCAAGTTGCTTTATTTTTCGAAGAAAACAAAGGGCGAGTTGACATTTTATCAGTTGGACGAGGTTATACAATAGGGAGCTTCACGGTAAAGGTAATTAAGTCTTGATAAAACTATCTATTGGATAACCGTATCACAGCTGATTACTGTCTAGTCGCCCTCTGTTTTAATCTGGGTACAATCTCTGTATAGAGAAGTTGGCCTAACAAGGAACCAACTGCCTAGCTACTGCGGGTAAGTAAGTGAAGATTCTCTATATGCGCTCGTCTATTATGTATATTGAAGCTCCTTCCTTCCTTCATTCATTCCTTAGCAGTTGGATCATTTGTACAAGGCTTCGACACTTCCTCATGTCATCTCACCGTCCGATGAAAATAAAGTGCGCCAAGCTAAATAATTGAAATTAGGACGTTCCATGCTATGTGCACTTCTTTAAAAATCCTTCTTTTACAAACATTGTATTACACACAATATTTATGATAAGAATTACGTTTATTTTAAAGCCGAGTTTTTAATGTGAGATGTGTACGTCGACCAAGAGAATTGTCTCCACCAATCACATCTTAAAGGAAACCATACACGAACATAATCGGTCGACGAAGGGACGTGTTTGAATAGCACTGTCACGGGGGAAGGATATTTTCCGAAGTAAACATGATATTCAGTTGATATCCAAACTGTCAATTTGGTCTCTTCGTAGCGGCTGACATGGGAATTCAATCACACTGGTATGGATATGGAGTCCGAGGGACTCATGACTTTTCAAATATTACAGTATTGATTTGTATTTCGAGTGAAGAACATTGAAACTTACTATAAATGATGACTAAAGAAAATATTAATCATATATTTGTTAATAAGTTATCTAATAAGGGAATATCATGTGATTAGGAATTGTTGAAAAAAGTTATGCAGATCTTTAATTTAACAAATTTATAATAAAAATTCATTGAACATTAAAAAATGTATCAATGAAAACTACTATAACTTTAGAACCGAAAATCAAGTACAAAAATGTCACTACCGCAAACCCTAAAATTCTGACAAATTTCTTTAGTCATCTTTTTCTACACAATTCTTGCACACTGTTGTTCTTTCCATAATAGTATTTTACTTTCGTATTATTTATTCGGGTTTTTTATTCTCAAGAAATTCCTATTCATTATCGTCTTCTTCCCCAGATTCTAAACAAGATTGTCCGTATGATGAATCACTTTCAATCACTTCAATTTGTCACTTCCTATTTGATAATTTGAAGATACTCTCACAACTCTGTACATTTACTCCAAATTTTGCGCAATATTTTATACATAATCATGGTCATTAATATTCACTTACTTAACAGACTAGACTTGTTCTTTTGCACATTGCACTTTCTTCAGAAACGCCACAAAACCAACTCTACGAATTCGCGAAGTGCGACACGCACTCTGTGAAAGGTACACTGCTACTGACGTGGAGTCCCTAGGTCTCCTGCGCGCCAACAAAAGCTGATAATTTTCCTGAAAAGCATTCCACAACAGTAAGAACGCGAACTACTACTGAACACTGTAGAAGGAAAAGGTACAAGAAGAATCCAGGTTATAAAAAAACGTATATGCATGTACTCGAAGTTTCGCAAAGTCGGAGGAGTCCCAGGGATTCCAAGTCGGTGGCAGAGGGTTAAGAATCCTTTTTTAACAAACATTGTATTACACATAATATTTATAATTAGAATTATGTTTATTTTAAAACTGAGTCTTAAATATAAGACGCGTACGTCGACCAAGTGAATCGTCTCCACCAATCACGTCTTTACGGAAGCCATCTATAAATATAAACGTTTCATGAAGTGGCGTGTCTGGACAGCACTGCCGCGGCGGAAGGAAATTGTCCGTAAACATAATATTCGCTTGATTTCCGAACTGCCATTTTGGTCCCTTATTAGCATCTGACATGAGAATTTAGTCACACTGATATGGACGCGGAGTCCAGGGACCCATATTCAGGGAGACCGGTCGGGAGCTTAGAGCTTGCTCCGGCTGGGGCGGTGCCTTGCTGCTGGGAGAGTTCTGGTTAGCGCGAAACCCCACTAGCCGCATCTCGCCATCCAGCGGGGTAAGATCACCGCCATCTCCCTAGGGGGGGAAAACATGTACTACACTTACGGGCATAATGACCTAAGCTGTCGTAGTGCCCGGAATCACCAACCAACCAACCAACCAAATGAATCGTCTCCACCAATCACGTCTTTACGGAAGCCATCCATGAATATAAACGCTCTATGAAGAGGCGTGCCTGGACCGCACTGTCGTGTAAGAAGGATATTTTCCTAAGTAAACGTGCTTTCCTAAGTAAATTCGCTTGATTTCCGAACTGCCAATTTGGTCCTTCTTAGGCTACATCTAGGGCCTCCAGTGGGCGTGTTCTGCGTTGCCAGCCAGTCGCTGGGCAGCGGGCGCGGGCGGGCCGCATTGTGGGCCGTCGGCGGGCGACGGCGGGCAGGCAGGCAGGCAGACAGGCGGGCCAGAGACGGAGTGAGCGCCCGGCGCGCGGGGTCAGGCAGCCATGGCGTGGCTGCTGTGGGCGGTGCTCGTGCTAGTGGTGCTTCTCTACTCGCACGCCGTCTGCGCGGTGCTGGGGCCGAACAGAGGCACGCTCTTCCTTCTCATACGCTTTGCTTCTTTCTAAATGCGGTGGCTTTCATTTTCATTGATTGCCCCCAAATACCTCTCGGGGGACCGGGAGCGGTAACTCAGAGCATCAAGTGATGTCACTGCAGAGCCTCCGACTGGGATGTCCTAGGTTCGAGTCCTGACGGCGGCAGGATTTTCGACTCTAGCTTTCCAGCTAGGTCGAATTCAATCGCTGTCTGGAGGAGAATTCTAGCAGCCGGCTGCTCTGATCGATAGTTTTCCGTGGTTTCTCCGATCAACACAAGGCGAATGCCGGAGCAGTACCCTACCAAACGGGCCACGGCGATCTTTCCTTCGCCTTCCTTGTCATATCCTCTCCCCTTACACACACGCACTTACACTAACATGCACTACACTACCACATATTCCGGGAGATCGGTCGGGAGCTTAGAGCTTGTCCCGGCTGGGGCGATGCCCGCTGGTAGGAGAGTCCTGGTTAGGGGGAAACCTCGCTAGCCGACAGTAGGTCGGTGCCGGATCTCGCCATCCATCAGGGGAAGATCACCGCCATCTACCGGGGAAAAAACATACAATACACTTACGGGACCTCAGGTGTTGACCTGCTCGGAATCACCAACCAACCAAATTCTCGGGGATGTCTTTAGTTGTTGTGAACTAGTTACTAACAGTTCGCAAACTAACATCTATTACATGTTTTTTGTGAAACATTTTTATTTCATGCCTCTTCCAAATATATTAACATTTAGCATTAGGTAAAGCATTAATTAAGAAGGAAATTTTAAGTGCTCAAAATTTGCCTTCACGTTAGTTCAAGCAACGGTGAATTGTTTGAGTAAAATTATTTTTTAAAAAAATAATTTGCAGATATTATATATATTATGAAAATGTTTTTACTGAACGTGTGAAAGTAATTGAAGTGTCAAGAGAGGCATATCGTTCCTAAATGACAATTTCATGATAATACTACATTTATTTTGAATTGTGGATTTTGATTGGGAGCGTCAATGTGTTATATTGTATTATACAATATTGCATTTTCTAATTTACTTCATTAAAATAAATAAAATTCCTCGTAATACCTCTTTGAATACTAACTGATAAAATGAATTTTTTTATTAATTGATGAAAATTGGATTTTTTGCTACTTATTATTGTGTACTTTGTATCTTAAGGGCAGAAACATCGTCAATCTTATTGCTCTGTGAAGTTGCAATCGCAAAGGAATATCAGTTTTTCCTCCTGGATTATGAAATTATGGGAGAGGGGGACTTATTTCATAAAAATAAAAAAAGTTTTCTGTTATAATATTCCAAAATATGAATATAAATAATCAAAATTACTTTAAAAAACCTTCCATTAAATCACTCACAATCCTGGCCATATTACTAGTACTGAAACAATATAAAAAAGAAGTAAAAAGGGCATGGTGGGGTTCCCCAATGAGTTTGATTGATTGATTTTTTCGTGTTTCCGGGCGCGTCAACTACTTTGGTCATTAGTCCCGTTAGTGTAGTGCATGTTTTTTTCCTCGGGAGATGGCGCTGATCTTCCCCCGTTGGATGGCGAGATCCGGCGCCGACCTACCGTCGGCTAGTAGGGCTTCCCCCTAACCAGGACTCTCCCACCAGCGGGGCACCGCCCTAGTCGGGACAAGCTCTAACTTCCCGACCGGTCATCCGGAATATGTGCTAGTGTAGTGCACGTTAGTGTAAGCGTGTGTGTAAGGGGAGAGGATAGGACAAGGAAGAGGAAGGACAGATCGCGCGCGGTCCGTGGCCCGTTTGGTAGGGTACTGCTCCGGCAGTCGCCAGGCGTTGATCGGAGAAACCACGGAAAACTACCGATCACAGCAGTTGGCCGCTAGAATTCTCCTCCATACAGCGACTGAATTCGACCTAGCTGGAAAGCTAGTATCGAAAAGCCTGCCTTCGTGGGGAGTGTAACCTAGGTCACAGGCGCTGCAGAGACATCAGTTGATGCACTGAGCTACCGCTCCCGGTCCCCAATGGGAATGAGCCCAATCGCAGGGCCGGATGAAGGGAAGTGGCGCGTGTGCGCATGCGCAGAGCGACGCAGCCCCACGGTGCGCGCGCTGACGTGCGCGGCGTGCCTCACCGCTGCCCTGGGCGACGTCGTGCTGCTGCAAGCGTGGCTCTTGATATCACACGTGCTGCGTGCGGTGTGGAACCTAGTCATCGTTTCCTGGTGGAAGGTAATGACAGTCCGTCTATTGGCATAGTGTTAACACCAAATGAAATTCGCATTTTGTGACCAACATATGCGTGGGATGAAATATATAGACGTTTCAAAGGGAGATTTCGCAGAAAGCAATAACTTTCTAGAATATTGATGGCAAGAAAGCAACTCGATAGCCAGTGTCAGTGAGATTCACCACTTTGTATTAGTTTAATTCGATTCGTGTCCGCAGAATTTCTAATGAATAAAAAAAAAGCGAAACAAAATCCATCATACTGAAACAACTTTTTCATATTTGAAACTTATTGAGAGGTTTACAATTTTTGCTTTTTCTGCATACATAACAACCAGCTGTATATAGACAATGCTGTTGAAGCAAATGTTGAATAAAAATTTATATAATCTGTACATCTCGAAGGCCCTATTCATTTATTTTATTACGACTCCGCTAAGGTGATAGTTGGATTCCAGATCCTCATCCGCTTTCTGCTCCTTGGGTATCTAACCGCAAACCGTATCAGTTTCGAGAAAATTCTGTTAAAATATGTCTCTACAGAACGTTTGAAAACGTTGCTTCCAGTTCAGTTTGCCCTGCGAACTGCTTGGGAACCATAAAAGATATGTTTATTGGATGTGGATGGTTGTGGAAACCCATGTTATTTGTGATCTAAAACGCTGCTTAGACATAAATTTGAGAACCAGAATTATATCCTACAAGTCTTTAGAACGTAGTCGAAGAAACTAAAACCACAGGCTTGAGAACGTGGATGGTTTGCATAGTTATTCCTACGGTGATAGGGTTGCTAGTTCAAGTATTTTAACTTATAATGATAATGGAAATAACAATCACCATAATGCCATTCAAAAACAGCAGTAATGATGGATTGAAGCATTGGAATTCTGTTAGATAACCGACTGCCATTGCAATATCTTCCTACCTTGTCTCTAGCTTGGGATATTATACGACAGCGCTGGCAAATAAATACGTACTCTTTTCTAGGGACTTCAAAAGATGCTTTTTCTAATAAGATTTTTTTAAAATAACTTTATAAAACAACTCATCTGTAAGAGTGCATTTAATATACTTTATTTTGAAGTGGTTTTCAAAAGTCATCAATTTTACACTTTCAGTAATGTAAGAGATAAAAGGTTGAAAGAAGGCATTCAAAAACAAATTTATTTTGATATATTATACGTTTATTTTCAAATCCGTTACTTAAATACTAACTATATAACAGTACATTTTAAAGTTTTTCATTAAACCCTGAGCTTTTTGTCAATATGGTTGCATTTTTACCAAAATTTTCCCATTATATGCTTCCAATAGATACTCAAATTAACTTTTTGAACAATAATCCTTCTCAAGAGATACATTTGAAACCATTTCCAAAAGGAATATTCTGTAAAAAATGGATAAAACTACTTTTTTATGACATTTTGCCAAATTTATCCATTTTAAACTTAATTTGTGAAGTAATGGCAAAAACGAAGAGGTTAAAATTTTGCATTCAGAAAATATATTGGGTATATATTTACTAAATTTAATTTTTATTAATGCATGTTGTGGAAGTTCTTCAATGTTAAACTCTTAATTTTAAAGACTTATTTTTCGGCAACTTTGCTGCAATTTAGCCTCTGCGAATTAAGAAAGGAAAAGCTGATATCATTCTAACTGATTGGAGCTAAAGAGGTTGTACAAGTAAGTTGTTTCATTTACTTATCAATAACGGGAAAGCGAATATTGCCGTGATGCACCTAAGAGAGGGGGATCCCTTCTCCACAGAGAGATAAATTTAAGTGAGCCTCTGAAATATTGTATCCCAAAATTGCAAAAATCTAGTCGTATTATACTACAACGACACTGCAACTAGGTCCAACAAACCGCTACATCTCAGAAACTAGTTAACTTATAAAACTACAACTTCAGACAAGTTCCACTGAGACAAAATTTCATCGAAACATGCAAAATATCATCAAAATCTGAGATGATCCCATGGGTCATACCTCCAAAATTATATCGCTTTTCATGGAATGACCATTTCCTGGATCTTCAAGAATATGTTCTATTGTTATGAAACTTTCCCAACTAATACTCTGTTGATCCCTACTACGTTTATTAGAAAGTGTGTGTGATATCTGCTATGGCAGATGGTGTTAGCTATGGTATATATTATGCCTGTCTCTGTCTCTTTGTGACAATTCAACCATTCCAATCTTCCAATCTCAATTTACTCTCAAAAGTACGTAAATGGTCAGGTGAACAGTTTTATTTGTATATTTTCCTGTGTCGAATATTTGCCTTTTTAAATTTTTTGTCAGATTAGTGTATTTACGAATCAAATGATAATTTCATCCGAAAATTATTGCAGTCATCATTCTCCTTAAGATTTTTCTATCCGTATATTTTTCGTAGTAAAATGTTCATACTTTGGAATCTTTCTTTCACACGCACGAAATTCCAAATAGATAAATTATTGCCCGCATTCAACTAAATATATAAATTATAATGGCGTTGCCATGATGCTTTTTATTTTACTTTCTTTTGGTGAAATAAGTTACCTTTATAAATAATTTTCTCTTCTTGGTTCAATTCATTAATTTTTCCAATGTAGTTTTGACATCAAAGTATACCTGTATTCCTTATTAACTCTACATTATTTCGGTCACGCAAAAAATTGTATTTCTCATTTTCGACAATTTCTTCTTTAGTCCTTCAAGCTACTATTATATAGTCCTAATTACAATCTTTAGTATTTTTACGTTTGAAATTTTCCACTTTAATGAAGTCCGGAATAATCTTTATGAAGAATTGTCCCTACTATTTTTTAACTAGAATTTTACTGCAATCCATCAATGTGTCTAGCAAACTTTGACTGACGTTTACTAATTGTCTTATTGAGCATTGTTCTGCCTTAAGAGAACAGCCCCAGAACTAGAGACACGATACAAATTCAACGTACGTGAAAGTATTCTCATAACTTTTAAGACATATAAAATCTGGTATTTACGATGTCTGAATCCTCAGAAAATCTACAAAATTAATTTCTTCACCTAATTTTGTAGGTTTTTATCCAACTTGTTGACAATTTTTCTCTTGTGAAAGTTGCAAAGAAATAATTGTTTCTCTTGTGTGTGCTCGAAAACGCTTTTACTTTCCTGAAGTGAATAGAGTGAGTGTGATTTGCAGGTGCTGAGAGCTGCGGGAAAACGTGTTGGGTTGACGGTGAATGAGCCCGATGAGTCCATTGTGCCGCCGGAGATTCTCGCTCACCTGGAGTATGTGGTCGAGACGGAAGATCCCACGGAGCTGGAAGACGTTCTCGACACGCGCAGCTACAGCGGTAGCGTCAGCGAGCCCGGGCAACCCAGTGTTGCCGAGGAGCCCCCTTACAAACCTTCAGTCAAACTGAGAGGTGAATGCTCATGCTCAGCAAGTAAGACGCACTGGGTATGATTTCCCGCTAGAATGAAAGAGAGAAACAATATTTGATGCATCTTTACGTAGAAAGCTTTTAACGTAGTACATCCCTGTTACAATTGCCTTGGCCGTTGGTGTTTAATTTTTTTTTCATATCATTCGTCGTAAGTGAAGATGAGTTGAAGAAGAAACGTTTCTAAGATTACATTAAAATAGATTCCGAACTGTTATTACTATACTTAGTGAATACACACAATTTGGTGTTCTGGTAGTTGGTTTTTGGTACGAAATATAAGACAACGCGCCTTCAGCAAGCATGGAAAATGCGTATCATTATTTGACCAGTTAACAAAAAATGTAATTTTTTGTTGATTTGACATAAGATATTTTTGATATATCATTTTCTAATTCGTTAAAAAAAAAGCAGAGTGAAAAGTTGACCAGAAAACATAATATAATGTAATGCCTAAAGTAGTTGTACCTGGTGATGAACGAGCTTCATTAGAAAAACAATGTGTTCAAAACAATGATTCAAATTTCAACGCCTAAAAATACCACCATATTAATTCATTTCTTACGAATCCAAAAATAGTAATAATGAATTGGGAATTTCCAGCAATGCGAATTACAAATTCAAATGGAAACATAATGGTAACAGGAAGGAATCGGGAGAACCTCAGAGGTGGGCGGAGAATTTGACATAATAAAGCCTATTGGTAGTAAATTTAGTGCAGAATATCCATCTCCTTAACCTACAAAAAGAAATAACTGTTTATAGCAATCTTGAAAGACAACATGAATGCAACATTGGAAGCTATGGAATATTTCAAATCTAAATTTTCGGATTGAAATCTTGGAAATATTAAGTTGATTTGATAGGAGCAAATTACCAAATAAGTTGACAATTGACAAGTCCTTAAAACTAAACCAATCAATTAATTTAGGTTGAATTGTTTAACTTGCATTGATATTTAAGTTCAGGTTTTGCTGGCGTTTTGTGAATCCCTATCCGTTCTGTGTCGGCGCTCTGAGAAATCCGCGTGAACACCACGTGAGAGAGTTTTTGCGTCGGATCGCCAGTCGGTCCCTGGGTTGGGGTCAGCCACGTTGTCGCCGCTGATTGGCCGGAGCCCCTGGCCCTACGGTGCGTTTCAGAGAGCCGCGCCCCGAGGAGATCGTATATCTCGACAACTATGCGGACGGACCAGCGCCTGGACGGGTGGGAGAGTGGGGAGCTGGGAGGATTCAGCCGCGAAGAGTCTGGTCGGCCCGACCTCCACCCGAGCTCCTTCTACTCCCACCACCTCGCCGCCGACTACCAGCCCCGATCTTATTTCCCCTACCACCAAGACTATATCCACCGCCCCACCTACTCCCACCGCCCAGGTTTCTCCCACCACCCAGATTTCTCCCCCCGCCAAGACCTCCCCGAGCGTTTCGACCACATAGAGGTGCAGGAGTCAGCGGTCCCCTCAGAGGTAGGGCGATTTATTTATTTAATTGATTTTATTTATTTATTTTATTTATTTATTTATTTATTTATTTATTTATTTATTTATTTATTTATTTATTTATTTATTTATTTATTTATTTATTTATT